>JACEVL010000465.1:140000-484048 GCA_020284085.1 Aporrectodea caliginosa
AATTTGTTTATTGGTCCCAATATACAAAAAGCAAAACAAGTAATATTTAACAGCAGTTAGACACAAAGCATAATCTTTTGATATACAATTATCACAGAATAAACAAGGGAGCAATAGGCTCACCCGAAGGGAATAATCCCGCTGAATGGGGGCCTAATTGCAAAATAATATCAACAAATCTTAGTAGTGACAAGTACTTAACACAGTGGCAGTAGCTTGGGAGTCCAAAAATAATTGCGTTGAGGTAGTTTCCCTCCGCCTTAAGGTAAAACAATAAGACAATAAAACCAAAAAAGAACTGAGTAATTGCAATGTTATTTAACATTTTTTATTTAACATATCTATAACTGTAGGAGGTCTGATACTTAAATCGGCGGCTAGAGCTATTCTGAATTCCTCTTAAGACTTCTGGTTTTCTATATAGACGTAGGGGATAGTGCTATTGTTCGAATAGGCCTAAGTCTTACCTATTTTATTAATTGAACTATTCAGACTCGTATTAAATTATATAGCGCTCCCAGCCCAGCCACGACTAAAGAAAAAAGACTAGAAGGATTGTAGAACCCTGCCGGATGGCTTTCTAAGTTGAAGATACGGAGCTTGAACATTTAGGTCCTTCTAGGTGGAAGTCAGTGGCGTATGCCCTGACCTAGGCGGTGCTTAGCCCCCTCTAACTGCGATCTCAGTTTTCCCCCCCAAGTGGGAAATCACTGCAAATCACTGCAAAGTCACATCCAATAAAAGGGGACAAAAGGGAAGGTTTTTCAGCCTAAAAGCCCCCCCAAGAAAATCATGGCGCCGCCATTGATGGAAGGTCCCACAAGATTCAAAACATGGGCGCTGCTTAATAGCCTAGCGAGGCCGTGGAACTCAGAGCTCACCCTCGTCGTAGAGCTAAGCGCCCGACTACTTGCAACATGCAACGTCGGATATTGACTCGGCGCAGATCACGCAGGTAAGATGTTGCACAGCCAAGAACGCAACGAGAAACTTGTGCGGTATGTGGTTGAGGCAGTTCTCCACGTTAACTTTTATAGTTCTGTTCGGAATTTGGGTGTTACAACTGGACAAAGGAACTTGGTTTCTCTATGCACATCAATCAGCTCACTCGTGGCAGATGTTAACAACAAAAAAACTACGTCAGCTACGGGTTATCTCTCGCTCCCTATGCAGGATGACTGCTGCTACCCTTGTCCACGCATTTGTCACCAGCCGCTTGGACTTCTGTTGCTCTACACTGGTTGGTCTGCCTCTTGTATTGACAGCCCGACTAGACCGGGTTCTTCGCTCTGCAGCCCGGCTAATTGGGCGAATCCATAATTTTGCCTCTGTTTCGACTTACATGCATGGCACCCCACACTGGCTCTCTGTCTTGCAGCGCGTCGCGTACTAAGATGAATCGCTGAAGACTGGTTTGGAGCTGACTCCTTGGCTATGCTCCGATTAACTTCTATCTACGTGAGCTCTGTTGTCCTGTATCTGATGTGCATGGCTCGCAGAGCCCTTCGCTCTGCTTCTTTCGGGGAGCTATTGGACCCTCGTGCTAGAACCTCAACCTGTCAGCGTCGTGCTTTCTCAGTTGTAGGCCATTCTATCTGGCATGGTCTCCCGTTGGAGATATGCCTGTTACCTAGGTATAGTTCATCTACGTTCTACAGGCTCCTTAAGACTTACTTGTATCACCATGGTTGGACTGTGTCTGAGTAGGCTTCTGAAGGGGAGCTACATAAATTCCTGAAATGAATGAACTACAGCAGCAATGCGGTATGAAATCCGTTGAGACACAGGCAGCCTAAAGGTTCTTCTGACGCCAACGCTGCATACTTTAAAAAGTGTTTTCTTCTGTTCAATAATGGTCTGCTTTTCTCTGTTGAACAATGTACATATTTGTTGTAGTTCCACGTCTGCCCGAAGGTAAGTCAGACAGCCACATACAATCTCATTGCAAAGCGATACGGTGACAACGTTTCTAATAAGGCATAAATATCTAGCGTTAATATTTAAAAAAATTAATAATGACGATTATTTAAATCAGCGTCTTTAAAGTAAATGAAGATCGTTCAACGGATCTGCAAAAACTGTTTCACACGGCTCAGAACAGAGTCGAATGGAGAGACATTGTGAGGAAGGCATCGTATACCCATACGGGCACTGAGCCCACTGTTATTGATAATGATGAAAGTAAATGAGCAACTGGATCACTGATTTCCAGACTCAGGATCTCTTTGGCCTTGGCATAAGTGTAGGAGTTCTACTTAAACCGGCGGCTAGAGCTATTCTGAATTCCTCTTAAGACCTTTCATTTTCTATATGTATACACGTACGTTATAGTTGGATTAGGCCTAAGACTAACTTATAGTCAAAAGGTAGTCCTGACCCAAACGCTGCATACTTTACTAAATGTTTTCTTCTCTTCAATAATGGTCTGCTTTTCTCTGTTGAACTATGTATATTTGTTGTAGTTCATATTCCAAAGGTCCCTGTTGGTAAGTCAGACAGTCACATACCTACGCTCTCATTACAAAGCGATAAATACATAGACAACGTTTAATTTAAGACGTATACAATCAATATTTAATAAAATTCTGTTAGTAACAATTAGTTAAATATATCGTCGTTTACAAAATTAGCAACTACAGGCGGAGAACTGATTTTCAGACCAGGATCTCTTTGGCTTTGACACAAGTGTAGGAGTTCTGCCTAAACCGGCGGCCAGAGGTATTCTGATTTCCTCTTAAGACCTATCATTTTCTATAAGTATGTATACACGTGCGTTATATGCCTAGTTGGATTAGGCCTAAGTCTTACCTATGGCCTAAAGGTTCTCCACACGCAAACTCTGCATGCTTTAAAAAATGTTTTCTTCTGTTAAATAATGGTCTGCTTTTCTCTTTTCAACAATATACATATTTGTTGTAGGCCTAGTTCCACATGTGCCTGAAGGTAAGTCAGACTTTCACATACAATCTCAGTACAATGCGATACGCAAAGAACTTTTCTAATAACAAAATAATGATTGTGACAATGATTAACAAAACGACAATGTTAATAATCATTCAAATTATCGTCGTGCAACAGGATAACTGATTTTTATTTTAGCTTTGACATAACTCTCTCTCTCTCTCTCTCTGTCTCTCTCTGTCTCTCTCTGTGTCTCTCTCTCTGTCTGTCTGTCTGTCTCTCTCTCTCTCTCTGTCTCTCTCTCTCTCTCTGTCTCTCTCTCTTTCTCTCTCTCTGTCTCTCTCTCTCTCTGTCTCTCTCTCTCTCTCTGTCTCTCTCTGTCTCTCTGTCTGTCTTCTGTCTGCATCTATCTCTCTCTCTCATTCTCTCGCTCTCTCCTCCTCCTCCCTATTCTCTCTCTCTCTCTCTCTATCTAATATCTCTCTCTCATTCTTATCTCCTATTAATATATATTTACAGATGCATGTATATACATATCTATATCTATAGGAGGTCTACTTAAACCGGCGGCTAGAACTATTGTGAATTCTTTGTAAGACTTGCGTTTTCTATGTTGACGTACGGTATTGTTAGATTAGGTCAAAGTCTTACTTATAGTCAAAAGGTTGTCCTGACCCAGACGCTGCATTGTTTACTAAATGTTTTCTTCTCTTCAATAATGGTCTGCTTTTTTCTGTTGAACGATGTATATTTGTTGTAGTTCCACGTCTGCCCGAAGGTAAGTCAGACATCCACATACAATCTCATTGCAAAGCGATACGTAAAGAACGTTTCTAATAAGACATATTTAACAAAATAATGATACTGACGATTATTTATATCAGCGTCGTTTATAAATGAGCAACTGGACTGATTTCAGACCTAGGATCCATTTGGCTTTGACATAACTCTAGGAATTATACTTAAACCGGCGGCTAGAGCTATTCTGAGTTTCTACTAAGACGCGTTTGCAACATAGGCTAAACTTCGATATTGTTCGATTATTCATGAGTTTTACTTTTAGTCAAAAGGTTGTCCTGATCTAAAACGCTGCATACTTTAATAAATGTTTTCTTCTGTTTGATAATGGTCGACTTTTCTATGTTGAGCGATGTATATTTGTTGTAGCTCCACGTCTGCCCGAATGTAAGTCAGACAGCCACATACAATCTCATTGCAAAGCGATACGTATAGAACGCTTCTAATAACAAAATATTGATAGTGACCATGCTTAACAAAACAATGTTAATAATCATTCAAATTATCGTCGTGCAACAGGATAACTGATTTTTATTTTAGCTTTGACACAACTCTCTCTGTCTCTCTCTGTCTCTCTCTGTCTCTGTCTGTCTCTGTCTGTCTCTGTCTCTCTCTGTCTCTCTCTGTCTCTCTGTCTCTCTCTATTGATTCTCTCTCCACTTTCTGTCTCTCTCTCTCTCTCTCTCTCTCTCTCTCTCTCTCTCTCTCTCTCTCTCTCTCTCCTCACACACATTCTCTCTCTCACTGTCTCACTCTCACTATCTCTCTCTCTCTCTCTCTCTCTCTCTCTCTCTCTCTCTCTCTCTCTCTCATCTCTCACTCACTCTCTGTCTGTCTGTCTGTCTCTCTCTCTCTATTAATATATATTTACAGATGACCTCATGTATATATATATCTATATCTATAGGAGGTCTACTTAAAACGGCGGCTAGAACTATTGTGAATTCTTTGTAAGACTTGCGTTTTCTATGTTTACGTACGTTATAGTTGGATTAGGTCAAAGTCTTACTTATAGTCAAAAGGTTGTCCTGACCCAAACGCTGCTTTGTTTACTAAATGTTTTCTTCTCTTCAATAATTGTCTGCTTTTTTCTGTTGAACGATGTATATTTGTTGTAGTTCCACGTCTGCCTGAAGGTAAGTCAAACAGCCACATACAATCTCATTGCAAAGCGATACGTATAGAACGCTTCTAATAACAAAATATTGACAGTGACCATGCTTAACAAAACAATGTTAATAATCATCCAAATTATCGTCGTGCAACAGGATAACTGATTTTTATTTCAGCTTTGACATAACTCTCTCTCTCTCTCTCTGTCTCTCTCTCTGTCTCTCTGTCTCTGTCTGTCTGTCTCTCTGTCTCTGTCTGTCTGTCTGTCTGTCTCTGTCTGTCTGTCTCTCTCTCTCCCTCTTCTCTCTCTCTCTCCCTCATCTCTCTCTCTCACTCTCAATCTCGCTCTCACTCTCACTCTCACTCTCTCCCCTCTTCTCTCTCTCTCCTCTCTCTGTCTGTGTGTCTGTCTGTCTGTCTCTTTCTATTAATATATATTTATATATGTATGTGTATATATATATATAGAGAGAGAGGGAGGTCTACTTAAACCGGCGACTAAAACTATTGTGAATTCTTTGTAAGAATTTGCGTTTTCTTGCGAGACTTGCGTTTTCTATGTTGACGTACGGTATTGTTAGATTAGGTCAAAGTCTTACTTATGGTCCAAAGGTTGTCCTGACCCAGACGCTGCATTGTTTACTAAATGTTTCCTTCGCTTCAATAATTGTCTGCTTTTTCTGTTGAACGATGTATATTTGTTGTAGTTCCACGTCTGCCCGAAAGTAAGTCAGACAGCCACATACAATCTCATTGCAAAGCGATACGTATAAAACGCTTCTAATAACAAAATATTGACAGTGACCATGCTTAACAAAGCAATGTTAATAATCATTCAAATTATCGTCGTGCAACAGGATAACTGATTTTTGTTTTAGCTTTGACATAACTCTCTCTCTCTCTCTCTCTGTGTCTCTCTCTCTCTCTCTGTCTGTCTGTCTCTGTCTGTCTCTGTCTTTCATCATCTCTCGCTCCTCCCTCCCTCCCTCTCTCTCTCTCTCTCTCTCTCTCTCTCTCTCTCTCTCTCTCTCTCTCTCTCTCTCTCTCTCTCTCTTTTCTCTCTCACTCTCTGTCTGTCTGGCTGTCTGTCTGTCTCTATTAATATATATTTATAGATGCATGTATATATATCTATGTCAATAGGAGGTCTACTTAAACCGGCGCTAAAACTATTGTGAATTATTGTAAGACTGGCGTTTTCTATGTTTACGTACGGTATTGTTAGATTAGGTCAAAGTCTTTCATATAGTCAAAAGGTTGTCCTGACCCAAACGCTGCTTTGTTTACTAAATGTTTTCTTCTCTTCAATAATTGTCTGCTTTTTTCTGTTGAACGATGATTTTGAACTGTTTCACTGGATGAAAGGAGCTCTTATGTTTTAAAAATTTGAGATAACTTCTAAAGTGGATTGTTCTGAATAGAAGATTATGTGGTTTTATGTTTCTCTGGAAGCAAGTTAGGCGAGTTCATTCATTCTTGGCTGCGAATTATAGAGAGCAGACTCAACAAAAATTCATCAACTGTATACGATTAATAATGAAGCTTGTGGTGTTTCAGAAAAGGCATCAAAGTGTTAGAGTGCAGCATTTGCAATGAATTCTAAATGCTACAAATTCTCAGTGACTGGAGAACACTCACACTTCTATGCGTCCTAGCCTAAGTAATTTGTATTTTGGGTAAGATCATACGAAGCGTGCTCTCAAAACAGGTTTCGACTTGTAATTGAGACTCTAGAGAGAAAGAAGTGGTTGAGGGCTATGTGTTAGAAGTAAAAAGAATTGCCAAGTCGGTCAAGTTAGCTTTGAATGCGAGTTTTAGTTAAAGGCGTGGAGATGATGCAAATAATTGCGTCGTCTTTCAAAATGCAAGTCGGCTCAGCATGCACATGGGTAGATAAAGCATAATGTGTTAACTTTAAACCTATGTGTCTTGCTATAGAAGGCTAACGTGCCACGAAAGTAATGAATAATTACTGCTAAATTTTTGTATTCTTTCAAACACGCACGTCAAAACCACCTCACCAGACGGAAATTTTAAAGTTGAAAATGAGAAGTTCAGAAATTAAAATTTTGAAAACCACAAGTTCGGAAATTTTAAAGTTGCAAACGAGAAGTTCAGAAATTAAAATTTTGAAAACCACCAGGTCGGAAATTTTAAAGATGCAAACGAGAAGTTCATAAATTAAAATTTTGAAAACCACTAGGTCTGAAATTTTAAAGTTGAAAACGAGAAGTTCTAAAATTAAAATTTTGAAAACCACAACTTCGGAAATTTTAAAGTTGCAAACGAGAAGTTCAGAAATTAAAATTTTGAAAACCACCTGGTCTGAAATTTTAAAGTCGCAAACGAGAAGTTCTGAAATTAAAATTTTGAAAACCACCAGGTCTTAAATTTTAAAGTTGCAAAGGAGAAGTTCAGAAATTAAAATTTTGAAAACCACCAGGTCTTAAATTTTAAAGTTGCAAACGAGAAGTTCTGAAATTAAAATTTTGAAAACCACCAGGTCTGAAATTTTAAAGTTGCAAACGAGAAGTTCAGAAATTAAAATTTTGAAAACCATAAGTTCGACAATTTTAAAGTTGCCAGCGAGAAGTTCTGAATTTAAAATTTTGAAAACCACAAGTTCGGAAATTTTAAAGTTGCAAACGAGAAGTTAAGAAATTAAAATTTTGAAAACCACAAGTTCGGAAATTTTATAAATGCAAACGAGAAGTTCAGAAATTAAAATTTTGAAAACCATAAGTTCGAAAATTTTAAAGTTGCCAGCGAGAAGTTCTGAATTTAAAATTTTGAAAACCACAAGTTCGGAAATTTTAAAGTTGCAAACGAGAAGTTAAGAAATTTAAATTTTGAAAACCACAAGTTCGAAAATTTTAAAGTTGCAAACGAGAAGTTCTGAGATTTTAAAGTTGCAAATGAGAAAATCTGAGATTTTAAAGTTGCAAATACGAAGTTCTCAAAATATAATGGATGTAAAATTACAACTACTGAAAATTTTAAAGTTGCAAATGAGAAGTTCTGAGATTTTAATTTGCTACCTTTAAATTTAAGTCTCTCGTTACTTCTAGATAGTATAGTTTGAGGTCTAACACTAAAAGCATGTTACCCAAAAGTGCTTGGTGAGCATAATAAATAGTTGATGAGAAGCAAAAAAAAGAGACTTGCGTGCTCTATTTCAGGCTCTTTTTCTATAATTCAATGTAAATACATAGGCTTGTTGGATATGAGTAATGTGTGGTAAGCCTCCAAAAACAATGAGAAACTACTAAATATTCATTGCGGAAAATGATCATGTGTGTGCTGTAATAGTGTGTAAGCGCAAATGCTAGCTGCCTTGGCCTCCATGTTTAAAGGCAGAGGCTTATTAGAATGGCTGGTTGGCTAAGTGTAAATGGGCATAGGCTGAAATATAATGAATAATGAGTGATGTTTAAGAAAGCGAACCCTAACCCAGTCCCTTTTTCTATAATTCGAGGTAGCCACAAGAGCTTGCCACTGTGTGTGAACTCAAGCAACATGTAAAAGCCTGTTACACAAAAGTGCTTAGTGAGTATAATAAATGCTTAGAAGAGAAAAGGCTTGAGCTCTCTATTTCAAACCCGTTTTCTATAATTCAAGCTAAATACATGGGCTTTTCGGTGAGTGTGAACTCACTCAACATGTAAATGCCCGTTACCCAAAAGTGCTTAGTGTTCATAATAAATGCTGAGAAGTGAAAAAAGGCTTGAGCGCTCTGTTTCAGTCCCTCATTCTATAATTCGTGCTAAATACAATGGCTTTTCGGTGAGTGTGAACTCACTCAACATGTAAATGCCCGTTACCCAAAAGTGCTTAGTGTTCATAATAAATAATTGATGAGAAGTGAAAAAAGGCTTGAGCGCTCTGTTTCAGTCCCTCATTCTATAATTCGTGCTAAATACAATGGCTTGTGACTATGTGTGAACTCACTAAACACGTGCTTATGTGAACCATAATGAAAACTAAGTAACCCTATTTAACCCTAGATAAGTCCCTTATTCTATAATTCCAGCTAAATGCATGGTCTTGTTGTATAAGAGTAAAATCTAGTAAGCCTCAAAAACACCATGCAAGTGCTAAATATTCAATGCTAAAATGGCCAGCTTGCGCGTAGTGTAAAATACCGCAATTTGGGCTTAATGAATATTCATGTACTGTTTAGAGACTGAATTGTGCAATGTCAGGTTGACTTGGGGAATTACTATGGGTAAATCCTAAGGCCTGAGTATGAGCCAATTAGCGCAGGCGTACGTCCGTGTGACTCAAACTTAGCAGGCCCGTGGCTTAGAGTCGCATACAATAGCCTTGGGTACCGTGGCGCAGACTATAGAATGACAGGTGGGGCCTAGAAACAAAGGACATGCAGTTGGTAGCCCAGGTTCGGAGCCAAATGGGTGCGGTGCTTACCTCCTCCTCCTTTCCTCGATGAGTTAAAAACATACGGAGGTAGAAATGCCCTTAGGGTTGGTGGGTGAAACCTGGAACCTGTATACAACAGCCAGTCTACATCCGCCACTTTGTAAAGCAGGGAGCCAGTATGCAACCGCCATGTAAAGCAGGGAACCAGCGTACAACCGCCATGTAAAGCAGGGAACCAGTCTATAATTAGGTATGACGTCACTTCCGCTCCAATAGATAATGTATACTAACTACTGTAGACATAAAGAATTACCAATTTACCAAACATCAAAAACTAATTATTAGACAATAATTAGTAGACAAATGGGGAAAGAGTAGACATGAAAGGGGTCAACTACTATATAAGAGAAATGGTTTATGAAAAATGCATAGTTTAACATTTTGATCTACATGTATTTCTATCCACGATGGAATTTTTAAAATCTGATCAAGGAAAAGATAAACTTAGTTTTGAAGGATATATCTATGTTACGCAGAAGAATTTAGTTCTCTAGTTCTCTTATGCATATGTCTAATAAATGCAAATATAAACTGTATGATTAATACACATTATTTGTATATTTAGATAATTAATATATCAGTATGGGGGTAATTGTCCGGGGGTTATTGTCCTGGGGGTTATTGTCCCGGGGGTGATTGTCCGGGGGTGATTGTCCGGGGGGTGATTGTCCGGGGGGTTATTGTCCTAGAACCCTAATTCTATCGCCAGAACTCCTTTCCTCTCACCTGATCTCTTCTCCTCTCACCAGATCTTCTCTTCTCTCATCAGATCTCATCTCCTCTCGCCAAATCTCCTATCCTTTCAACAGATTTCCTATCCTCTCATCTGATCTTCTCTTCTCTGACCAGATCTTTTTTCCTCACACCAAATCTTCTATCCTCTCACCAGATCTCCTCTTCTCTCCCCAGATCTTCTTTCCCATCGCCAAATGTACTATCGTTTCGCCAGGTCTCTAATTCTCTTGCCAGATCTTCTATCCTCTCACTTGATCTCCTCTCCTCTTACCAGATCTCCTCTTCTCTCATCAGATCTCATCTCCTCTCGCCAGATCTCCTATCCTTTCACCAGATTTCCTATCCTCTCATCTGATCTTCTCTCCTCTGACCAGATCTTTTTCTTCTCACCAGATCTCCTATCCTCTCACCTGATCTCTCCTCTAACCAGATCTCCTATCTTCTTAGCTTTGATCTATAATATTATTGAATTAAAACAAGAAATGAGTAACCTGACATGCACTTACTAATACAGAGGTCAGATTGACCCCTCGGTGCTTAAAGGTAGAACATCAAAAATCTCAGAAATTGTGAATCCCCCCCGAGTTCAATTTTGGCAGAGGGTATACCCTACGAAGTTAGGAGAAGTCGTGAAATTACAGGACCCCGGCTATATCTGCCGCCGAGGTGCGTTCCGCTAAAACCAAAAGGGGTCAGATTGACCCCTTCGGTGCTTCTAGTGTTAGTATGACGTTAAGTGAATTTTTAGCAAAATAATGTTAGTAGCAATTATTTAAATAATCGCCGTTTATAATATGAGTAACTGGATCACTTATTTCCAGACCCAGGATATCTTGGCTTTGACATAAGTCTAGGAGTTCTAGTTAAACCGGCGGCTAGACCTATTTTGAATTCCTCTTATGACCTTTCATTTTCTATATGTTTATACCTGCGTTATAGTTGGATTAGGCCTAAGACTAACTTATAGTCAAACGTTTGTCCTCACCCAAACGCTGCATACTTTACTAAATGTTTTCTTCTGTTTAATAATGGTCTGCTTTTCTGTTTTCAACAATATATATATCTATTTGTTGCAGTTGAACCTCGGCCTGATGGTAAGTCAGACAACCACATACAATCTTATTACAAAGACTGAAAGCGATACATATAATACAATGTTTCTAATAAAACATACAGTCAATATTTAACTAAATAATGGTAGTGACGATCATTTAAATTATCGTTGTTTAAAAAATTAGCAACTCTGGATCACTGCTTTCCAGAGTGAGGTTATCTGGTTTCGACATAACTTTATAATGAGTTCTACTTAAACCGGCGGCTAGAGCTATTGTGAATTCTTTTAAAGACGCGTTTTCTATATAAACGCGCGGTATAGCCTAGTTATACTAGGCCTAAGTCTTACATATAGCCTAGTCGAAAGATGCTTTTAACTCAAACGCTGCATACGTAGCAAAATGTTTTCTATTGTCTAATGGTCGCCTTTTCTCTGTTGAACGATATATATATTTGTTGTAGGTAAATCTCCGCCTGATGGTAAGTCAGACAGCCATGTGCATTCTCATTGCAAAGCAATTTTTCTTATAAGATACTAGATGTTTGCCCGTCCTAAGACGTCTAAGTTTAGGGAGCTCGCACGCTCCACTTAAAATCGCATGACCGGCGGACCGCGGGTCCAAACAGGGCAATAGCTTATCGTGCAGCGCAAACATTTTGTCACACGCAAATTTGAATCCTACCGACTTTCATTACACGCAAATTGGAATCAAAGTGGCGGTTTAGATTTGATAGCATGCGCCACCTACCACATAGCAGCGCCACCTACCGATTTTCATTATACGCAAAGTCAAATCCATGTGACAGTTTAAATTTGATAGCAGCGCCACCTACCGACTTTCATTACACGAAAATTGGAATCAACGTGACGGTTTAAACTTGTTAGCAGCGCTTATACCGAGGAACGAAAGGAATCTTGCGACCTCCAGCGGTTACTACTCTCTGGCTGCGCCAGTCTCGAGTGACCCCTAGCGGTGTTGTTCTGTCTTGAGCGACCTCTAATGACGACTACTCGCTGGCTGCGCCAGTCTGGATATTAGAGCGCGCATGCCTTCCCCTCGCTCCCATCCTCACCCCTCCACTCCCCTCCCCTTCCCCGTGGCCCTACAGATGTCCTTTGTGTGACGTCACAATAGAGAATTGCCGCTGCGCGACTGTGTTAACCGTGTGACTCTACGCGTCACACAGCTCACATGCGCATACAGTCATACACATTACACACGCGACAAACATTTCTGTGCGTTACAGAACTTACTCTAGCGTTGGTTCTGACCACCTTCGGTGGTTCACTGTTTGTCGACATCTATCGAATGACGCACGCGAAACGCCTTCGGCGTTTGGCGTGACCCTCCGTTTGTCGCCATCTTGCGAATGACGCAGTGAGAAGTGAAACTTGAAGAAAGAAGGACACACGTTCATTTCTGTTTCATTATATTATTAATAATTTTATACAGTCAATGTTTAACAAAATAATGATAGTGACGATTATTTAAATCAGAGTCGTTTGTAAATTGAGCAACTGGATCACTGATTTTCAGACACAGGATCTCTTTGGCTTTGGCATAACTCTATAGGAGTTCTGCCTAAACCGGCTGCTAGAGCTATTCTGAATTCCTCTTGAGACTTGCGTTTTCTATATAAACGTGCGATAGGGCTATCGTTGGATTAGGCCTAAGTCTTACCTATGGCCTAAAGGTTCTCCTGAGGCAAACGCTGCATACTTTACAAAATGTTTCTTCTGTTTAATAATGGTCTGCTTTCTCTGTTGAACTTTATGTATTATTTTGTTGCAGATGAACATCTCCACGGTAAGTCAGACAGCCATAATATGCAATCTCATTACAAAGCGATACGTAGACAGCGTTTTTAACTTAATATGACACAGAGTGAATTTTTAGCAAAATAATGTTAGTTGAAATTACTTAAATAATCGCCCTTTAAAAAAGTTAGCAACTGGATTACTGATTTCCAGACCCAGTATCTCTTTGGCTTTGACATAACTTTTGAGTTCAACCAACGACTAAAGCTATTCTGAATTCCTGCTAAGACGCGTTTTCTGTATAGGCTTACCTGTATAGCCTACCATATAATTATTACCATATATTACCATATAATTATTACCTTTGAAATGGTTCAATTATTCTTAAGTTTTACTTATAGTCAAACGGTTGTCCTGATCAAAACGCTGCATACTATAAAAATATTTTCTTCTTTAGCAATGGTTTGCTTTTCTCTGTTGAACTAGACTATATATTATATTTGTTGTATTTCCACATGTGCCCGAAGATAAGTCAGACAGCCACATACAATCTCATTGCAAGGCGATACGTAAAGAACGTTTCTAATAAGACATAGCCTACAGTCAATATTTAAAAAACAATGATAGTGACGATTATTTAAATTATTGTCATTTAAAGTAAATTAGCAACTGGATCTCTGCTTTCCAGAGTGAGGTTCTCTTTGGTTTCGACATAACTCTATAGGAGCTCTACTTAAACCGGCGGATAGAGTTACTATGAATTCCTCTTAAAACATTTCGTTTTCTATATAAACGTGCGGAATAGTTATTATTAGGCCTAAGTCTTACTTATAGTCAGAAGATTCTTCTGACTCAAACGCTGCATACGTAACTAAATGTTTTCAACGGTTTAATGGTCGCCTTTTCTTTGTTGAACGACGTATTGTAGTTCCACCTCGGCCTGCTGCTAAGTCAGGCAGTCACATACAATCTTATTACAAAACGATACGTATAATAGACAGCGTCTTTAATATGCTGGCTTAAAAATAAGAGCAGAAAAGAGTAGCTTTCTTGTCGAGTAAATGAGCCACTCATTAAAGCACACCGTTTGGAGTGTGTAAGTAAGTGAGAAGTAAGAATATTCTTTATTGAGAAGCACTAGCAAACGCACAGCACTGTACATGGCAAGATTAATACATTCAAACAAGGGCCTAGGATTTTATTAAATGCACAAACGTTTCACAGCGTGTGCAATTTTTAGAGTGGCTCACACAGATCTACAACTAATTAAAACAAAAGAACTGTTGCTGTCATCAACTAAACAGCAAAAGGTAGACTATTTCAAAAGTTGTTTTAATTTAAAGGAAACGTCGACACGAAACCGTATCTTCAGCAAACTCAACCAATGATCAGGAAACAGAATCGTCAGTACACCAACCCGATGAATCTCCCACCGAGAATGCGAGGGACGCAGAAGGAGATACAGCTTATGGTATCAACGCTTTCAAGACAGACTGCAGCCGAGGCAACATCAACTGAACAACCTGAATACGCACCAACGCAAATAATTATCTAGTAAAGAAGACACGATGTTACATGTGCGCCATCGGTTGATGACTTGTGCATTAGAAACCAGCGCAATAGTAGTTACTAATTACAGTTATGCGATATTATTAAGCTGTCATAGTGACGCTCAAACGTTTTTATGCTACCTAAGTGCACTTGCAATGCTGATTGAATTAACTATAGATTAAAATTTCACTAACAAAAGCGAACAACTAATTATAATTTCTTGCATATACTATTATGATATCATAGTCGTCTGCTTATTACGTTAACATTAGATATAACATATCCTAATTGTAACATACAAATGTCTAGAAGATCAGATACGATAAAACAAAAGATCGCGTGTGCTTACCTTTTGGATATTCGTAGGACACCATATTATTCACGAGTGCTGTGGTTTGTCAGGTCCAAAGCTAAGCGACGTCTGTAGTGCAACTACGTTTGCACGGATGTTGTACACAATGTCAGGGATGGGCAGTAATTGAAATTACGTAATTGAAATTACTTTAAATTGTGCAATTTGTAATTTGTTAATTTGTAATTCAATTACATTTTCCATGTATATTGTAATTTGAAATTACATTTCATGTCTCAAAGTAATTTGTAATTTGTAATTCAATTACATTTTGCCGAGTAATTTGCCCATCCCTGCACAATGTACAGACTCCTGTCTGGTGGGGGTTAGCTGGACAGGAGGAACGGTCCGGCTCCATATAATAAGACAATTGGTTGGGGGTGTTTTCTTCGTTCTTGCATGAAAACACAAGGTCACTGTACACATTCGATGTGAATCAACATTATCGACTCAAAATTTCTGTGCACTTGAATCCAAGCATCGGACCCGCACACGTGTATAGCCTAGCCAGGGAAATCCCACCTTAGCTGACAGTTGACTCCATTTGCACAGTTCCTGGTTCTTGTTGCATCGAGGACTAAGAATGCAGTTTGTACTTATGCAGTCATTATTTGGACAAACTTTATTGCAACGGCAGCAAATGGTATCGACAGAAAACTTCTATTTTTAGAACAAACCTGATCACGTGAACCAACCACAATATTTTTCCGAACCGTGTTCGCCCGAAACCTTTTTTACTGCCACACCTCCAATCACGCGAAAAACCTCTCAGCATCAAAAAACAATTTAGCCCACGTATACTCCTATAGGCCTGTTTTTTGTTGCTATGCCTGCGAAGTGGGCAATGACCTATTCTATTCGCACACGGCTGCTCATCATAGTCATCAGAAGCTTGCTGCTTGAAAATAACACTGACAATGCTTTTTGATATAATTATGGGCGCGGTTTCAAAAGCACTTTTGACTTGCATGGCTGACGAATCTAACCTAAGGGTATCTCTGAAATTTTTACATTTCATACATGTTGGGCGCGGTGGTGTAGGGGTATGTTCGGTGCCTTGCAGCCGGAAGGTTGCGGGTTCGAATCCACCTCAAGCCGCCGCGTAGGGACCCTGGGCAAGTCCTTCACTCGCAATTGCTCATGCGCTTCGGCGTGAAACTCCGATTCAGTGTCCGCGCTGTAGTCGGGAGCCCATCTGAGTAGAAATCTTGAAGGGGCGCTATAACAAGTGCTCATACATACATACATGCAGTATGACACGTGTAGCTTAGATAGTGCTATACAACTATGACAAGCATATAGGCCTGGTCTGAATGGGTCTGGTGATTAAGGCTATAGGGAAGATCTCTTGTCTCAGTCTCAAACAGGATTGTAGAGATCAACCCACGATCATCCATTCACAACTGACAGTTATAACTGTTATCTATACTGGTGTGGTTGCATTTGCTTCAAACTTACATAATACATGTCTCTCGCTCTCTCTCTCTCTCATGATGCAGTTGTGGTGCTTGTTCATGCCTTTGTTACTAGTCGAATTGACCACTGTTCCTCACTACTTGCTGGCCTTCCCCTTCGTGTTTTGGGGCGACTAGATCGAGTTCTACGCTCGGCTGCTCGGCTTATTGGACGGCTTCCTAAGTACTCTCCTGTCTCTGCATACATGCGTGATGTGTTGCATTGGCTGCCTGTGTCTCAGCGTATCTCATATCGCATTGCTGCTCTTGTTTCTCGTTGTGTTCTTGGCTGCGCTCCATCTTACTTGCGTGAACTTTGCCGCCCAGTGTCTGATGTTCCAGCGCGTCGGGTGCTTCGCTCTGCGACGAGGGGTGAGTTCCTTGTTCCACGGACTCGCTTGGTTATTAGGCCGCGCCGTGCTTTCTCGGTTGTTGGCCCTTCCATTTGGAATGACCTACCACTTAAGCTCCGTTTTTACTTGTAAGCCATCTGACAGGGTTCTACAAGTCCCTCAAGTCTTTTTTCTTTAGTCGTGGCTGGGCCGGGAGCGCTCCTGAGTGGTTTCTTGAAGGGGCGCTATATAAATGCTCTGAATGAATGAATGAATGAATGAATGAATGAATGAATGAATACAGATAGGCCAACGATAAAGAACGCTAACATCATTCTGTTGCATGGCTAGTAGGGGAAGGTTGCCCGAGACGGAACGATGCCTGAGATGGAATCTATCGATTTCCGGTAGTAAACGTTCGGTTTCAGACATGGATCTCCTTTTACCCGATGCATTCTGTCTCTGCGGTCCTGTGGGTGTGATTTGGAATATTTTCCGTGCATGCAACGGTTAGTGGAGAGTTTGTTAAATTTCATGAAGATCTGTTACTATATTTTGGTTTGTTCTTATTGTAGTTTCAGTCAGGATTATTAAAAATTGCAAGTTTTTCGGAATAGTCACTTTGTAATGTAAATAATTGTGATTCATTACGCACTAAAACATGAGCGATAATCCAACGCATTTGCCACTGGGGATCGTAAAAACAAGTTACGTGCGAGGTGCACGAGATGGAACAGTACTGAGTTGCCTGAGATGAAACGCATTCCATCTCAGGCAACTCATTTTAAAAGTATGACTTATCATTTCAGGACGAACTTCCAGTGGCCCAATTTAGAAATGACCATGTAATAAACAATCACAATATAAACCCTGACAACCCCTCTGGTTGACGAGGTGTTATAGGTAGGCCACGACCTGGTGTGCAACTATTTTATTTATGTTTAGCCTATGCAATTTTTAGATGTCATCATTCAAGTGGAAGTCATCACGTGGAGCACAACTGTCGAGCAGAGCACAACTGTCGAGCAGAGCACAGTGCCTCTTGCTGAATCTGAAGCAACTACGTCGACCTCTGGCATTGGTCCTGCTACCTTCTATCTGAAGTCTGTTGCAGGCATATCTCCAGGTCGTCAGAAAATAGAGGCTCTATATCCACTACCAAGTGCACCACTGGCGAAGACACGAAAAAGGGTAGGACAGTGCTCGACTGTTCTCACGAGTTCACCATATAAAAATAAGCTTAGTGAAGATAAGGACAAACGTCGACGAGTAAGTCTGAAGTTTGCAAAAACAACAGTGGAAAACGAAGGTAAAAAGAAACAGATAACGAAGAAGAAACAGAAACCCAAAAAGGATTCAGAAGAACATAAACTAAAGAAGAAACCAGAACAGCTAAAAGAAAAACTGTGGAAAAAAGACACAAAAGAATCAAATAAAACTCTGACTAGACGTAGTCCTAGGCCTATGTCCACTAAGAAGGGGAAAGGGAAACAGGTGGTCAAGAAGTTGCAGAAGAAGTTACAGAATAACCGTTTGGAAGAATACAATCCAACTGAAGATCATTGTCAATGCCTTGTATGTGGTGAGTCGTTTGCAGAGAGCAACAGTGGTGAAGATTGGATACAATGCACCAATTGCATGCAGTGGTCTCACGAGCTGTGTGCTGGTGTTGAATGTGAGCAGATTGACTATAAATGTGATTCCTGTGCAAATGCTAGTGACTAATGATATCTGGCTTCAGATGTAGCCTAGGCCTAACTTTTTCTTGCACCTGTTAAAATGGTTTAGGCTAGGCTACATTTTTGACAGTTCAATATTGAAAATAGGCTAGTTGAAAACAGCTTTTTTGTTCACTGACGACCACAACAATGGAGTACGGTATTTAACTTTGTAAGCAGCACAGTTAACTTCCGGTTGACTACCAGTGAGTTTGGTATTTTGAGGAATTTTGAAGCATGTAGCACATGTTAATGAAGCAAGTTGACATATTCTGAATAAATTCCATCTCAGGACACTGGTTGCCTAAGATGGAATGATTTGGGGGTCAGACAAAATATTTATTCCCACGTGTTTTGTCCAATGTGAAGAAATGCAGAAGAAATAAATTTGTTCCTAAGATACTGATTTACAAGATCCTCCACATTGCAGTTGTTTTAGTTAGGGCAGTCAAATGAAAAGTTCAAAAAACTTAAAATCGTTCCATCTCAGGCAACCTTCCCCTAACTATGTTATTGGATCCTACTGTGATTTGTGCGATAAGTCAATACCCTTCTCTTAGGCTGTTGGAGGGCCGACGATGATTCATAGAGCTGTGTAAGCTTGCATGAATAGACCAGAGCAGAGGAGGGATCCAGATGGGTCAGCTGGTACGGGCCTACGATTTTTAAGGGCCTACTTTTCCTGACAGAGAGTCAAAGAGGAATGGGGATCCTTTGATGATGATGATGATGATGATGATGATGATGATGATGATGATGATGATGATGATGATGATGATGATGATGATGATGATGATGATGATGATGAGTTCTCTGCCCGAAGGCAGGTCCATTGGCTTTTATACGCCACCCGGGGATGAGATGAGTGAGCCTTCCTCACAGATAATTGTGGGCGAGCAACTTGTCCAAGGTCGCTACGCAGTGGCTTCAGGTAGATTCGAACCTGCGACCCTCCGGTTACAAGGCACAGAACATACCGCTACACCACCGCGTCCCACTGGTGATCCTCTAGTTTAGCATAAAGAGTGATGGAGATAAAATATGGATTAATCATAAATGAATAAATTAGAACTGTCACGAATATTCGTATTGCGCTATATATATTGCTTCACTGTGTATTTTCCATTGTGATCTAAACTCCTTTAGACATCAGTTTTAAATTAATGGGGCATGCATTTTCCTGAGCCTAATTCCCAACTTTGCACAGGCCTGTGTATGAGGATATGTATACAAGTAGGCTATGCCCGTTGACTGGGGTAAGTTTTCATGCTTTCTCGTCTTCTCATAACGGTTATGTATAGCATATTACATATTCTCCAACAGGCTCTCATACCACGTCATCTATGTCGGAATTGGCTGCTGCCTGTGGGCTGTTTTGCCACTCTCCCAGCCACAGTCCCCAGAACGGATGCCTCTCCTGTTGTATATCTGTTGGCCATTATGCTGTGCATGATGTAGACCTATTACGCTGTTCAGAATTCTTAATTCATTATGTAATTCTCTTACACCATGCATGTAACTAGTGCATAAACAACACGCCACATTGGCCAATAAATTTCGGTTGTATTCTTGTTCTATCTTGAACTATTAATATGACTTGAACTGTTGATTATTGATGGTAACGTTTAAACACTCTCCTTCTTCACCTATAACTGCAGTTTTAAATAGCTATCTCATTATTTTTCCTCTTTAGTCATTGAACTGGGTCAGAGCCCCACGCTTACAGTGTCCACTGACCCTTGCTGTTTCTTTTGTACGGGCGAATTTCCAAAGGCGATGAAACGGTGTAAGACATAAACAACAATATAAATAATACATCTTAGAGGACTTGAGTCTATTTATAGTCGTCTGGTCACGTCTGCGCTATTGACTGTAAAACGGATGACTCACCGGGCGTCTGCACCGGGCGTTTTCTTGCTCAGTTCTACCCAGGCATAATCTGATTCTGGAAACAGTTCTCGTTTGATGAGCATTGCAGTTGCAATGTTAACATTAAGACAGGCGATTATAGTTCTGGTTGCAGGTAAGACAGATTCGGAACTTAGACAAAATGAAGCCAGGGTCGCACAACAACCAACGGGACAGGTTACATGCGCAGGAGTATATAAGCCCTTGCTGGCCAAAGTTCAGTTGGGCCTTGGCCCAAATATCTCTCAGACCGTATGCGTAAACTTCTATCTGCTAGCAGTAGCAGTGTCAGCTTAACGACACTGTGTAATAACAAAGATCATTACCGTCGCCCTCCTCCTCTATCCAGGCTTGGGACTGGCATTGACAGAGTACGAGCAGTGGCGGAGTTCTCTACCTGCTATCTCGCTTCGTCTGTTGGGCTCTGCGTATACCGATTAGATCTTCTTATGCCTCGGACCAAGACCGCTCTGGCCCAACGTAGAGCGTTTGCTGTTGTGGGTCCCTCTGCTTGGAACAATCTTCCCCCACTATTACGGTCTAAGCTAATGTCTGGGGTCTCCAACTCGCCTACTCGATCTCTGAAGGCGTTTCTCTTTCCCCGGGGCTATTGCGCTAAGAAAGTATAGCTCTTACTGCTAGAGGCGCTGTTTAAATGTCCAGTTGCCTCTGTTGAGTGTTACTGGAATTACCTTTCGGAAACAGGATTTTCTCTCGTTGAATATGTTAATGTAGTCTATTTTTTAAGAAATTGTATAATTGTAATTGTAATTTGTAATTGTAATTGTAATTGAACATTTGTATAGCGCCATTCGCAGATTCAGAGGCGCTCCCGACCCAGGGCTCTAACAAATAAGATAGTCTTCAGGCGTTTCCGAAACAGAGGAAGAGAATGGCTGAGGAGCTCAAGACGCAATTCATGCGGAAGATGGTTCCAACTGGAGGGGCCGACATAAGTATAATGCATAAGTATAATGTATAATGCATAAGTATAAGTATAATGTATGTATATATGTATATGTATAATTTATACGTCACAAATTTTGTTATGTCTTGTGCCTATTTAGATTCACTAATTCTCGAATTTTGTAGAGCTTTGGTTCTGCACTTCGAACGTAGAGTGTGACGCCAACTTCACAGAATGCTACAACACAACTACTGAGATGCACTGCTTCAGTAAAATAGTAAACGGACCTCTTAACTTCACCGAAGCTCAGAAACGGTGCAGTGCGATCGGAACAACTTTACCTGTAATCAAAAACGAGGAAGTTCAGACAATGCTGGAGACGTTTATATCATATCTTGCCAACTCGAACGGAATAGAAGATAGCATTTCATTTTTTTGGACAAGTGCTAATCGAATCATGGAAACCAAGTGGCAGTGGCTTAATTCCAGTGTCATCAATGAACTAAGTAGGTATATTTTATAGCGTGTAGGGCAAATGTTATTAATTTAAAATTAAATCATGCTTCAAATATTCAGATGGGTGAATGGTTTTTTAGGTACCTGGCGTAATGGGTATACTTAAAGTTGATGTTTTACCACTCCTTTTTCTTCTATTCAATTAATTTTAAATTAGTCTATACTGCAATTAATACGCGTATAAAAATCACCTTATATTAATTAATCCACTTGGACGAGTTAAGTGGTGTCGAGTTAATGCGCTCTTAGGCTATAAGCACTGTTCTCAGCCATCCTCGCTTCGAGGTTCGGCCGCATCATGAACAATATTCCTCCAACGTGAGTCAGTGTCGAGTAAATGCGCTTTGGATTCCATTTTCATGATGCTGTTTGGAGATGTTGAGATGGTAGGTTCCCCAGTTCCTTTCCATCTCGCAGTAGGGAGGCCATGTTCCGGGTTTACCAGATATGCCCTCCATTCGATATGGACTTGCCGTTGTCCTAAGCACTGAAGAAACATAATTATGAGTAATTTCTTTACGAATTGCACACCGAGAATTAACGGTTAGGTCTATAAGCTGTGAACTCAGAGTTATAAATGTAGGCAAACTCCCAACATAGATTTCAAACCGTTTTCACACTGTGACTAGACAACTAAAATATTGTATATGCTTACTTTTTGGTTCACAGGTACTGAAGTAAACACTCACCTTTTTTCTTTCGACATACACGTCGCAAGCTTAGCGAGTCAAGAAAGTGACCAGCAAGGAGTTCGCCTGATTGCCAATATTCCTGGAGAAAGATTCAGTTACATATGCGAATTTTTAGGTATGTCGGATTTTATTCAGCGTCACAAGAAAGAAACTTTGCCTTTGTAGGTGCAATCTGATAGTGTTTGCAAATCCAGGGCCTTGTCAATGTTGTGATTGTAGATCTTTGGACTTCCTATCTTCTAAGCACACCTTGTACCACGGCACCGGTCATAGTCTTTGCTTTCTTCTATCATTCGTCCAGTAGGCATGTTGTTCTTATTTCTCTCAGTCAACAATCTTTGTCATTATATAGTTGTTTTATTCTTTCAATGTTTAATCATTCTGCACCCATATACATTCAAACGTTATTCGATATAGTTGAACATTTTCCTTGTTCTCGATCGCCAATCTCAGAAAAAAACAGAAACCAATGTGATATCTTTCTTTCTAACAATTGATGTATCTTTAAACTAAACCTAAAGACCTCTTCTGAGCGAGACTGAGTGAGGTAACTAACTGAAGAGACTTTTTTATACACGAACAGATATAATTTCCAGTATCTTTTCGAAGAAGAGAAATATAGACAACTTATTAATTCTTGCACACTATATTTGTGTATATTTCATAAAATTTTCCACTTCTTAAAATACGCATTGACTCTGCTTAACTCAGAGAAACGGCATGTACTTTTATGTTTTAACTGCGTAAAAGGTATGTATAATTATGCCTATATCTATTTAAATCCCAACAATTTTATTATAATTTAGGTAGCGACTGTCAGAGTCAAAATGGAAACGTTCTTCGATATGGTGACAAATGCTACGTCGCATCGAAGGACAATGCTACTTGGTACGATGCTAGAAACAGATGCTTGAAGGAACGTGGTGATCTTGCTTCATTTGGAGACTTAAATAACACCAACATCGACTTCACACAGTGGCTGGATCTATCCAATCGAAAGCAGTATTGGGTCGGAGTGCGACTCTTCCAGTGGTTGTGGAAAAACTCCGGTAAGCTATTTCCCAGCATTATAGTGTACTTCTTGAAAGCACAAAACATTATAGTTAAAAATAAATTCATCAACCAGAAAAGAAAAAGTATCCTCACTGCAAGCAGCAGAAATTTTCTGCGTCTTGTATAAATTCATAGACCCTTCCTACAGCCTTCTCCCTCCTCAATACCTTCTTCTCTAGGGGCTCTCCCGTTGGGAGCGCTACTGAATGGCCACTGCTGTGAGTGGCGCTATATAAATTAATGACTACAATACAATACGATACAATATGTGTAGCTATTAATATCCCAACACAAAAACTGACTTGAAATGGGATAAATGATTTAATGGTGTATTTTAGATGGTATCTGGTTGCATAATAGATGTGACGAGTCATGAAACCAAATTCAATTATACTGATTATAGTTTAAAAAGGAACAGCCGGGATTTGTTGATTCAACGAATAGAGATAAACTTTTCTTGCACATCCACAGTCTTGTCGTTTTTTAGAAGTCCGATATACAAATTGGTTTCGTCGTTATCCAGTCCCGATGTACAAAGGCGATGAATGCGTTTGTGTGTACCTGAATAGTGGGGTTTCATCTGAGATTCACGGGTGGAGGACTACTGACAATCTGGATCCGAGCGTTGGGGTGATCTGTCATAAAGGTAGACATGCTTACAGAATAACTCGTTCCAAGTAGGCCTTTGATTACGTCAATCAGATCCAATTTTTAATGTCTTTATCCTTAGCGTTCTAGCAACTACAATGAACGCAATTGTTATGACTACATGGAATAGCTCACAACCGTTCTTTTTAAGTTCAATAAACTAATTAATAATAAACAACATTGTCTTTTACACATTTAATTTCATACTCTGACGTTACATGGTTCTCTAACATATGTCTAATAAATTAACATATAAACTGTATAATTAATGTACATTATTTGTATATTAAATTTTTATATACTTAATATATCAGCATAGGAGGTTATTGTCCGGGGGTTATTGTCCGGGGGTTATTGGCACGGGGGTTATTGTCCGGGCGTTATTGTCCGGGGGTTATTGTCCGGAATGTTATGGTCCTGTTGCTATATGTACAATTGCACATACATACATATATATTCAATTTATGCATACATATATACATACAACATTTGCCTAAAGAGCAATATCTAGTAGCATACTAATCAACTTGCTAAGACTTTTAGTTTCATATTGAGTTGATACTGCAAAAAGAAGTCAGCTGAAATATTGAGGGAAGGAATAACTTTTTGCGTTCACAGTAACATCGCTTGGCTCATCAACAGATACGACAACATTGGCATCGCTTGACCCAACAAAAGATACAACATTGGCGTCGTTTGACTCATCAAAAGATACAACATTGGCATTGCCTGACTCGTCAAAATATGCGACAACTGTGGCATCGTTTGAGTCATCAAAAGACACGACAATTTCTAACTGCTCTGGTTGTGCCAACACACCAGAATCTTGGGAATCTTCAGCAGCAGATTCCAGAGCCAGTAAGTCTCTCAAATCAAGTGGATAAGTTCAGCCGAATCCTAGATCCGGCACCTCAGACTTGATCGATATCCACCACCTGAACTATGAGATCCGTAACCTAGGCTATATATGTTTTAGTTACAATATAATCGCCACATGAAATGTTTGAGACAATCAATGTTTTATTCAAATGGTAAATGGCAACTATCGGTTATCGATTAGCCAGGTATGTTTCGGTTTTAAATTTCCAATAGACAGTGACGTGGAGATCCGCTATTTCTCGATGAGCAATTGAACCACTGCTCAAATCCATTCTTATTTTTGCAGAAGTAAGTAGGCCCATATCGCCTATGCATCGCGATTTTGATGAACTGCATTTAAACTCTTATCAACCATTTGTTTAGAATATCGTTCTGCTGTCACAACATTTATTTATTTCAGAAACTTAATATAGCGCCCCTTCAAGGATGCCTACTCAGAAGCACTCAGATACAAATCACACCACAGTGCAAATGAGTGTATCTTCTAATATCCTAACTAGCAGTCGTTTACCGACCTCGAATGGAAGAGGGCAGAATTAGCTAAGACATGGATGGATGGTTCCATTTCAAGTTCTACTCAGACACGCTCTGCTTAAATTTGCAATGCCTGCCAGCGATGTGTCTATAATTATGCAGGCCTTTACATGGTGATAGGACCGAGATGCCAATGTGCTCAGTGCCAAGGCACTCGCGGTCATGTCCTCAAATTTCTTAAACCTAACAACGTATTGATGCCCTCAAGCCGAAGTGTTAGTATTTTGAACGAAGCGTTTCTACTTGTGGCTAAAGCCAAATCCCCAGGTGCATTCGTGACATCAATATAAACTCTGTTTTAAAATACATAGCAGATAGGCAATTACAGTTTACAATTCAGCACTACATTCATAGTTTATTTTTGTGTTTTCTCTATTATATACGAATAAATTTTTAACGTTCATATAATTACAACTGCATACATTGTATTGTATTGTATTGTATTCAAACATTTATAAAGCGCCTCTCATAGTGTGAACCATTCAGAGGTGCTCCCAGTGCGCAAGGCCAAATAGAAGAAAAGGTTTTGAGAAAAGCAAAGGTGGAAGAGAGGTTACTAGCTAGAATTCGAGAGCGAGGAGATGGAGACAGCGCATTCCAAAGAGAGGGACCAATTGAGGTAAAGGACCGGGACTGAGCCATGCTGTTCTAGTATGAGGAACTATAGAAGCTCAAGTCTGTTTGATGAGCGTAGTGGTCGATGGGAGGAGGCTGAAAGAGGCCGGAGTAATACATCAGCTAAATATTTGTGACATACATATATGTAGAACTATTATGTTAAAAAGCTCTTTATTAGGATCCCATGGTATCTCTCAGTTTAATTATAGCAACAACTCGATATTATGGCGAACATGGCAGAAATAACACAAAGTTCACATAGGAGTGTTCCGTTTTTAGCCAGGCCTATTGTCCAAACTTAATTGTCTGTAGTGTGTTATGCATAATTATAAAACCTTCCAATGGTTTCTTTAGTTCCGTTGGGAGTCGGAATAGGACTGGGACTCGGAATACCAGTCGTCATTGCAATCATCGTCATCATCGTCGTCTGTGTTAAACGAAAGAGGTTCGTTGTTGACAAACTTTTCCTCCCACAAATACTTTCATATAATTTATATGTGATAAGATACAACTTTTGTGCGTTTCATGATATTTGTTAGCTTAGAATAGTAGTGTTGATGGGTTACAAATATCCGATTCATCCTATGAACTCACCAAAACTTCACCTCTTGCTATCTCTTCACAGGTCTTCCACTCAAAACTGAAAACACTGCTTTTTCACAAATCCTATCCCGATTCCTCCTCTCCTCACCCCTCGCCATTTCAACTCTAAGCATCATCCACCTTAGCCGTCTGACTGTCTGCCTGACTCTCTGGATTATGACCCCCTGCCTATCGATTCTGTTTTGGTTAACCGCCTGTGAATACGCTGGTTCCTGCGACTTCGCTTTTGTGGGCGCTGTAGAAATATCGAGTTTACGATTACGATTACGATTACGATTACTGATTAATTGCACGAAAGGGCACGTCTTATTGGCAGCATAATGAAGAGTTGGCCTATAAGAAACGCAATTCAAAAATTAAAACATAAATCACTAGACCAGTTATTATCCTGTTGATAGATTCGTATAATAGACGCAGCTGTAAAGCTGTAATTTATACAAACGTGTATAGTTTCAACGACCTAACTTGTGTTTGTAATTCAATCCGCTCAACCACATAATCAAGTTACCTTATTGGGATTAACACTCTATAGAAGCTGTACGTATTCTTAGCCACAGCTTTGGCAACTGTCTTGCTCACAGAACTTAGAACTTGCATTATTCGGTCTTTTGTGGCACCATTATGATGTAACGACTGCACTCCCAAAACCATTATCAATCCAGTCAGTTCCAAGGGTCTGTTCGATGAGGCAGGCTAAAGAGGACACGCACGCTGAAACATAATAGTATTGAGTAGAGAACGTAGGTAGGCTACTTCAAGGAATCGAAAGATCTTGGAAGTGTGTTCCAGAACCCTGGCCTATCAACGGTATAGTATACAGTAGGTTATACTTCTTCACAATAGGCAACCTGTTTACCTCAGATCCACAATTAACTATCGCGTCCCTGTCCGTATCCCACAATCCATTGATCTTCTGAAGCTTCATCAACCTTTTGTTGGTAAGGCAAACGGTGCACCTATTTTAGCTCAGCCTCACCCACTGTCTGGAGTAAAATATGATAACTTATAAGGTCATCCTCAACAATCTCATCCTTCAAGCGGCGACTATACACTTTCTATTAATCTATCGGTCACTTAGATTCCACCCTCTGATTCAAGTACAGACATCTGTGAGGCGCGGTGGTAGGGGTATGTTCGGTGCCTTGCAGCCAGAGGGTTGCGGGTTCGAATCCACCTCAAGCCGCCGCGTAGGGACCTTGGGCAAGTCCTTCACTCGCAATATTGCTCATGCGCTTCGAGTTGATACTCCGATTCAGTGTCCGCGCTGTAGTCGGGAGCGCCTCTGAGTAGAAATCTTGAAGGGGCGCTATATAAATATCTTAAATGAATGAATGAATCTGGTACATAAATCTCATATTATTCATTTATTCATTTGTTCATCACATTCATCCATGCATTCATTCATTCATTCATTCATTCATTCATCCATGCATGTTATTCATTCATTCATTCATTCGTTCATTCATTCATTCATTCACTCATTCAATCATTCATAAACCCCTTCCACCAAGATCAGTAACATCATAGCTTCATTGAGCATATTATTGCTTACTTAATTAAACTGTAGGAAATTTCGTCCAAGCGGTAACAACGTAGCAGCGAACTCCCACGACCACGAGTTAAAGGACGCACAAACAGACTCAGTGGAGACCAATAAGGACGGCAATGTCGAGACAGGCGAAGCATAATGAATCTGCATCAGCAACCAACGAGGTGGACCAGGTGATTGAATCCTCAGAATCAAACACCAAGAATTCTGCTGTACCGCTCGTCAATGGACAGGACGATCTGAGGATGATCTGCCTTAGTTCTTTTCACTACGATAGCGCAACAGCTCTAGTTGTCTCCTATCTGTACTATAAGACAGTTCAATAGAAGATATTTGTCATTATATCAGTTTAAAGTAGTCGGCATTTGTCTTAAGTCAGTTATAAGCAGTAGGCATTTGTGACAAGACAGTTTAAATTAGTAGACATTTTTCACAAGACATTTTTTAAGTAGTAGGCATCTGTCATTATAAGAGAGTATAAGTGGTAGATATTTATAAAAAGACAGTTCAAGTAGTAGGCATTTATCATAAACTTCATTTCTCTGTCTAAAGTACTCGTTGCAATCTTCCGATCACAGTTTCCAAAGAAGGGCATGAATTCGTGCTACACCATATTAAGGTACCCTACTCAACATTCTTAAATTAACTTCGTAAAATCTACGCCAGTTGCAATATTTATTATTGTCACGAAACTAAGCCCATTTTGTGGGTTCGAAAAGTCTGTTTTTAATTTATGAATGATTTTGCTAGCTGCGGGAATTATCCCATCATAATTATATCAGGTTCTCTGTTCCTTTATTAGGCCATATCATGTTTGTACAGACTGATTTTCTTCATACAACTGTTTTATGTTAAGAACATTTATCTAACCTTTTTATATAGTCCATTTACAGTTAATCAACCACCACAATCTTCAGTTTACAACAACACAAACATACCATACTCAAGAAAATCATAGACAAAATTAACAAAAATCACTCAACAAAACAGTTGCCACATTAAAATTTGGCTCACAGTAACACGCAAAATCGATATTTCTCGCTCCCGATCTAGTTAGACGCGTACTCCACTTCCCGGGATGAATTCCGAAACAGTTACTTTCCACAAATTGGAAAAACTCGTTCTTGCATGAAAAAACAGGTCACTGTCCACATTCAATGTGACTTATTATCAACTCGAAATGCTCAAGCAGGAGGACACTACGGGCGCTGGCAGGCTGTAACTGTAACATCATCGCGCTAAGTAAAATTGAATCAAGAGAACGTTCCAGCATTCAGCTTAGGCCGAGAACGCTTAGAAACGTTGGAAGTCGTCATCGTATACAATAGTACGCCGAGTGTGCCTCGAGAGTCTGTTGTAGGGGTCTGCGGGTATACCCGTACCCGCGGGTTTACCCGTACCCGACCCGTACCCGCGGGTCGGGTACGGGTCGGGTAGACATTTTACGGGTCGGGTCGGGTACGGGTAGGAGCATTACGGGTACGGGTATACCCGGTTTTACCCGTACTAAACTGCTTTTGGGGTTACATGTAATGGCGAGTCAAAGACTTACATTAGCTGGCGGTACATAACGTCACATCTGTACCTTTTTATAATCGGCAGTAGAAATTTGAAAGTTCCACACAAATATGATTACTTTTGAGGTTTTCTGGCATCAAATCTTCTTAAATTGCACCAATATTGGTAAATCGTTCCATTTTAGGCCATTTATCTGAAAATTAAGAAATTCAGTTGGGCAGCACGATTATCCACGAAACAGGTTCACTGTCATCATCGTCATTCTCATTATGATTATATTATTATTATTTATTTTTTTGCCCCGAGGTAAACATGATCCCTGTTCAAGATTATTAAAATTAAAAGTCTGGAAGGTTATTATTATTTTATATTACATTATTGTTTATTCTATTATTACAATTATTATTATTATTATTATTATTACTGTGATTTGATCTAACCTTTTTATATAGTGCCATTTACAGTTATTATCAACCACGGGTACACAGTCTTTAATGTACGGGTCGGGTACGGGTACAAACGGGTACATACCGGGTAGCAAAAATGCTCTACCCGCAGACCTCATATACTTTTATAATAAAAGTATAACTCCCTCGATTACACAGTTATACTTTTATAATAAATATTATAAAAGTACTATGGTATACGATGACGACTTCCAACGTTTCTAAGCGTTCTCGGCCTAAGCTGAATGCTGGAACGTTCTCTTGATTCAATTTTACTTAGTGTGATGATTTTACAGTTACAGCCTGCCAGCGCCCGTAGAGTCCTCCTGCGGTCGGCCTTACAAGGCCTTATATACCGTTCGCTTATCTCTTTTACAACGCATCGGCCGTGGTAATAGAATGTCTGTCCTTTGAGCTCGGGCGTATCGAATCGTCCCTGACGAATTGATTCTCTCCGGGTCGTCTCTGATTCCCTCTCACTGCTTGTCGGTTATGACGCCCGTGGGGAGTCGTTATCTTGCGGCCGAGGCGTAGATGTCTTTCCGACCGTTGACAGTTGACCGCGCTGACCCCTTCACCTCTGGTGGTACGATGGAGAGCCCTTCCGGTCCGCTTCTATAGCGCCCTTCTGTCAGGCTCGTTACAGGCTGGAATGCTGTGGCCGTGACAAAGTCGATCCTTGATAGGCTTGCGAAAACAAAGAAAGTTCGCAGACCTGACAAAAACCCACTCGGGAAAATTCAGTCTCTGAGGTATATATGGTCGAATCACGACACCACTCTCACCCCAAGACTAGGCCTACAGCCCTACAATAATACACAACAGCCGAACTTCAATAGGTACGAGGACACCACGTCTCCAATTCTTTAAAGATCTCTCGTTATAGGCTACCTTTAGACACATGGTAACGGTATCAAAACATACCAAAGACATTTCTCTTTCTTGGTTCACGACGCATACAACGAAAAGATTCCGCCTGGAAGTTTTACAACATTAGTTCACAAGAAAGAAATTTTAATACCATCCGCCATTTTTCGCTCCTCTTCCTCCAGTCAAGGTCATACTCAACTTCCGTTTAACTTCCTTTAGCGCATTTTTAGAGCATCGCTTGCAACACTCACTGTTGTTAAAGTATTTTCAAATCAACTTTTTAGGAATGTTGATGGGATGCAGTTTGTCATTAAAAAGTGAACTTGTTTTTCTGTCTGTCTCGACGTATGTAGCCTAGGTAGGCCCTATTCATATATGAATGCATATATTTATATGAAAACTGATGTAGCGCCTGTTTTTAACGTGAAGGCTTACTGTCTAAGTGCACCTTTACCTCAAGATGTCGTATCGTGTGAAGTTTATTATTTGTTTGGACGTTCATCACTTTAGTAAAAAATATCTCTGAAGTGGTTGGTGTATTGGCCTTTGTGAAATGATGTTAGGCCCTTGCCTAAATTATAGGGGTCTATTGAGCCTCATATAGGCCTAGCCTAAAGCAAAAGCAGGGTCTCATAGTTCCTTGTTGGCTGTTGCAAAAGCTCGATCCATCATCCATAAGAAGTTCTTGACAAGCAAGTCGTGCTGTTTATTATGTTAGCGAATAAGGCTATGCTCCTCTGACCTATTAACACCTTTGCAGCCATTTGCGTATCAGCGTAGCCATTTTCAGAGCCATTTGGTACTGACATTCGCCACCTATATACAGCCGTTAACGCACTAACATTCGCCCATTTCAAAATCATTGACACACCCTGATACTAACATTCGCCACCTTTACAGTCATTTACGTAGCCTACTAACATTCGCACCTTTACAGCGATTTACGTACAATCATTCGTCACATTTGCAGCCATTTACGTCCTAAATTGGTATAGATAGGCCTACTTGTAGGCCTACCAATACCAGGGAAATCCCTCCTCAGCTAACAGTTAACTCCATGTTCACAGTTTCTGGTTCAACAAGAATCAGGAACTGTGAACGAGGACGAAGAATGCTGTTTTAACTAAAGCAGTCATTATTGGGCAAACGTCATTGTAACGGCAATAAATTATATCGACCGAGCACTTCTATTTTTAGAACAAACCTGGTCACATGAACCAACCACAATACCTTTCTGAACCGAGTTCGCCCGAACCTCTTTTAGTCCCACACCTCCAATATTGCCTAAAACATCTCTGCTTCAAAAAGCAATTTAGTCCACGTATACTCCTTTAGGCCTATTTTGTGTTGCTATGCCTGCTAAGTGTGCAATGCCTATTCTATTCGCACACGGCTGCTCATCATAGTCATCAGAACCTTGCTTCTTGAAAGCAACACCGACGATGCTTTTTGATGTATGGGCGCGGTTTCAAAGCCGGTGTGAGTTGCATGGCTGACGAATCTAGCCGGAGGGTCTCACTTAATTTTTTACATCTCATAGGCCTACACGTAGTATGTACGTGTAGCCTAGATTGTGCTAAATAAGAACGACATGCATAGGTGTGGTCTGAATAGCTATGGTGATTAAAGCTTGTCTCAGTCTCAGTCTCAAACAGGCCTGTAGAGTGTAGAGATCAACCAAGGATCACCCATTCACAACTGACAGTAATAATAATTGATGTCTTCTGGGTTATGATTGCATTTGCCTCAAGTTTGCATGACCTACGAATACAGACAAGCCACAGCTATGAATGCAAGTCATTCTTGCTATAGAACTCCAACATCATTCTGTTTCATGGTTACAAGTAACAATAATTGGATCATACTGGGATTACTGGTGTCCCTATAGTGGTATCTTATCCCTTCAGGGCATCCCTTCGGGGCTTCCCTTTTTCCACTGTCTGGTCGCAATATTACTCATCGTAATTCACATTATGTGCATCATGGCAATAAAAAATGTTGACTGATTGATTTATGGGAGACGTCAAAAACTCATCTCTCAGGCTGTTGGTCGGCCGACGATGAATCATAAAGTATGTAAGCATGCATGAACAAACCAGAACAGAGGGGGCAGACGAGCCAGCTGACACGGGCCTACGATTTTGAGGGGTCCCACTTTCCGTGATAGACAGTCAAAGGGGAAAAGAATATTTTAGCATAAAGATTAATGCAGATAAAATAGATAAATCATAATTGAATAAATTAGAACTGGTACGATTATTCACAATGCTCCACTGGGCAGTTTTCTTTGTGATTTAAATTCTTTTAGACAGCAGTTTTAAAGTAATGGGACCTGCATTTCCCTAGGCCTATATTGTCAGCTTTGCATAGGCCTGTGTAGGAAGATATGTATATTTGCATTTATGCATAGATTGTTACTATGAGGTACAAGTTGCATACGGAAGAAAAACTTTAAAAGCAGCATATAGATGTATGAGCGTATGTTAACTAACACGTCGGTATTAAAGTGAATTATACATATATTATGATTGGGGACAGTTTTCTATCGCTGTACGGTGAATGTACCGAGAGAGCAACTTCACTGTATCTTTGAGACGACGTCTACTGCCTCGTCTATAGGGAAAACTTTCTGACTGCTTCACCCTTGACTGCGCTGATATTACTAGTACCCTGGTTGTATCTTTTGTGCATGTATTCGTTAACTTCTCAAAGGCGAATTTCAAAAGCCGATGAATCGGTGCAATACATAAACAACAATATAAATATATATATTACACAGTAAAGGCCTTGAATGTATTTAAAGCCGTCTAGTCACGGCTGCACTATTCACTTTAAAACGGATGACTCACCGGGCGTCTGCACCGGGCGTTTTCTTGCAAAGTTTGACTCAGGCATAATCTGATTCTGGAAACAGTTCTCGTTTGATGAGCATTCCAGTTGCAATGTTAAAATTAAGACAGGCGATTATAGTTCTGGTTGCAGGTAAGACAGATTCGGAACTTAGACAAAAAATGGTCGCAAAACGACCAACGGGACAGATGATGTGCATAGGTGTTGATAAGCCCTTGCTGATCAAATTTCAGTTGGATCAAATTATCTCAGAGTTGCGTAAACCTTGCTATCTGCTAGCAAATATCTCTCAGACCGTATGCGTAGACGTCTATCTGCTATCTCGCTTCGTCTATAGCGCTCTGTGGACCGAATGGTTCTTCTTATCCCTTAGAGTAGGACCGCTCTGGCCCAACGTAGGGCGTTTGCTGTTGTGGATCCCTCTGCTTGAAACGATCTTCCCCACTATTACAAACTAAGCTAATGTCTGGGGTCTCCACCTCGCCTACTCGTTCCCTGAAGGCGCTTCTCTTTCCAGGGACTTCTGCACTGAGAAAGTGTTCTATAGCTCTTACTGCGAGAGGTGCTTCATAAATGTTCAGATGCCGCTGTACATGTAGAGTATTACTGGAATTATTTTTCGGAAACAGAATTCCTTTCCCTCGTTGAATGTTTTAATCTAGTCTATTTTTTTATTGTTTGCATAATTATTATATACCCTACGAATTCCTTGATGCTATTTTACTAATTATCGAATTTTGTAGAGCTTTGGTTCTGCATTTCAAACGTGGAGTGTGACGCCAACTTCACAGAATGCTACAACACAACAACTGAGATGCACTGCTTCAGTAAAATAGTAGATGGGCCTGTTAACTTCACCGAAGCTCAAAGGCAGTGCAGTTCGATTGACGCAACTTTACCTGTAATCAAAAGCGAGGAAGTTCAGACACTGCTGGAGACGTTTATATCGTATCTTAGCAAATCGAACGGAATAGAAGATAGCATTTCATTTTATTGGACAAGTGCTAATAGAATCATGAGAACAAATTGGCAGTGGCTTAATTCCAGTGTCATCAATGAACTAAGTAGGTAAATTTTATTCTGTGGATGACAATATTATGAATGGTTTCACGCTTCAAATATTCCGATGTGTGAATGCTTTTTAGGTTCCTGGTATCATGGGAATGCTGAAAGATATTGTTCTTCCACTGCTTTCTTCTTCTGCTCGCTTAATGTTTAATTAGTTGGCCTATATGCTGTAATTGCCTAATTAATTAATCCATTGAGGATGAGTAAAGTGATTACGAGTAATTGCGCCCTTAGAGCATGAGTGCTGAAGAAACATCTGAGGTTTTTCTCTGCGAACCGCACACAGAGAATTAACGGTTAGGCCTATAAGCTTTGAACTAAGAGGTACAAATGCAAGCAAGGTCTCAACGTAGAGACCAAACCGTTTTCCCACTGTGACTAGATAACTAGTATATTGTATGTGCCTACTTGTTGGTTGACAGGTACTAACCTAAGCACTGACGCTTGGTAAAATGAGATGTAGGACACGTCGCAAGGCTTATACGCGTTCGACTAGTGACCAACAAGAAGTACGCCTGATTGTAAATCATCCTGCAGAAAATCTAAGTTTCATATGCGAATTTTTAGGTATGTCAAATTCGTCAGTAACTTTCTACAGCGTTAAAACAAAGATACTCTGCCTTGATAATTATGTGCGTCTTGCAAATCCAGGGTCATGTCGACGTTGTGGCAACATTGCTATTGATCTTTGAATTTCCGGTCTTCTAGCTTTTATTCACACCTTGTACCATCGCTGACAGTCTTAGAGTACATTGTTCTCAGTTCTCTCGTCAACAATCGTGGTCATTATATGTTCCTATTCTTACAATTTTCAATTATTTTAGACTCATACACGTCGCAAGCTTATCGGGTCAGAATAGTGACCAACAAGAAGTTCGCCTGATTGCCAATAATCCTGGAGAAATAATGAGTTACATATGCGAATTTTTTGGTATGCTATATTTGTTAATTTATTCTAGTTGTTGTATTTGGTGTTCTTATTCATAAAAGTTTCATTTTTTCTAGACTCATATGAGTTCCAAGGTCATACGATAGCTTGAGCTGAAATTTTTCTTACTTTCGATCACCAATCTCAGAAAGAAACACATCCCAACCAACGGAGATTTTTTTCTTTCTAAGAATTTGTGTATCTTCAAATTAAACCTAGAGACGTCTTCTGAACCAGATTGAGTTAGTTCATTACTGAAAAGACTTTGATTTCGTGCATGAACAGATAGAATTTCGAGGAGCTTTTCGGAGGAGACAAAAAATTTAATATCCACAGCTTGTTACTTCTTCTACACTATTTTGTTTGCTCTTCATAAAAGTCTTTTCTGTTCATGAAATACACCTAGACTCTGCTTCACTCAGAGAAACGACATGTATCATCATGTGTAAACTGCGTGCTACATAATACTTGTAGGCCTATATTTATAATTCACAAAAAGATTATTATAATTTAGGTAGCGACTGCCAGAGTCAAAATGGAAACGTTCTTCAATATGGTGACAAATGTTACGTAGCATCTAAAGAGAATGCTACCTGGTACGATGCTAGAAACAGTTGCTTGATGGAACGTGGGGATCTAGCCTCATTTGGAGACTTACAGAACAGCAACATCGACTTCACACAGTGGTTGAATCTATCCAATGCGAAGCAGTATTGGGTCGGAGCGCGAATTCTGTGGTGGTTGTGGAAAAGTTCCGGTAAGCTATTTCCAAGCATTGTAGTGGACTTGTGTGAATAGCTCTAAAATATTACTTTAAAATAAATTTATCAACGAGAAAAGAAAACATTATCCTCAGAACATGCAGCAGAATAGTTTTGCGTCTTATGTAGGCCTAACTGCGTATAATTATGTAGGTATTTTTATTCCAACACAATACTGATTAGAAATGGGATAAAATAATGATTTAATGGTGTAGGGCTATTTTTAGACGCTGTTTGGTTCTAAATAGATGTGACGTGTCATAAAACCAAATATAACTGCATTGATTATAGTTTTTAAAAGGAATAACAGGTGTTAATTGAGAGAACCGAGTAATGGTATCTAGAAAAAGCTAAATCAGTTTGCGTTTTATTAGCCTGTGTTCTCTTTATTTGTGCCATTGTGGCGTTTACCTGCCATTCTTTATGATCTCTGACTTTGAACTGCCTCCTCTATTTGGGATCATGCACAATTATTGTCTTAGATTCTTACGAGACCCTCCATACCAAACCTGATCTTCCTTCTATGTTTTGCCTTCGTCAGAGCTTTCTAGTTTTAAGCTGGCACTCCTTCTGCCCAAGGCACCTGAATATAATCTGCCATCCTGTCTAACGCCGCTGTTTATAACACTGTTATAGGACGAATTTTCTTTAGTTAGCGTCTTCTGAAAATTTTAATTGTAATTTCTATAGCATCGTCAATGCAAGCTAATAGTATGTTGTCATTGGCCGACATAGTACTGTTGCTGATCCAGCCATCTGTGGTTCTCTGCCTTCGTAAGATGACGACTGTCTTGAGCATAGGCCAATTATTTGCCTTTATAACAGAAAACCGGTCTGTTCCATATTTAACGGTTGATGTTTTGTGTTGCCCGACTTCTATGTTGACTTTTGTAATAGGAAAAATCCAATTTCAGTTGTATTTTATTGCAAACCATCTCCAGGACTTCCTGTCGCGTCATCTTGGCATTAGCGATTTGCTATCAAATGGCCCACACATAATAAAAATAATAATTACTGGATAGATATTTTTGGAATGCTTACAATAGCTTAGGCAATATCAAACACATCCTCTATGTATGTAACCTCTTTATTTTCTTGCAAGGAGGGTGTAGCCTACATAGCGAAGTCACGCTTGATGCACAATATTTTATTTGCGAAATAATATTTGTACACGATCTCAGGGTTAGTCCATGGCTATTGTTGACCTTGCAACTGAAATACTCCCGTTTGGAGCAAGTCAGAGATTCAAACCCTAGATTTGCATTGTAGCAGAACATAATAGCACTCGAGCTGATATAAGTTGTTCGTTGTTTATGGATAGTGTCCCATGGCACGCGTTAAGACGCAAATTTAACTGCAATGTTATACAAACCTTATATCTATATTTGCTGCGTAATTATTATTGCTGTTTCTTGCGCTTTCATATTATCTGGTCGTGTTTCAGACAAAGCGGAGGTACGCTATACAAATTGGTTTCGTCGTTATCCAATCCCGATGTACAGTGGCGATGAATGCGTGACTGTGTACGGAAACAGTGGGATTGCATATATGATTAACGGATGGAAGACTGCTGACTGCAATCAGGATACGAGCGTTGGGGTCATCTGCCATAAAGGTAGACACGCTTACAGAATAACTCTTTCCAAACAGGCCTATCCTTATAATATTATTATCATTAAAATGTAATTTTAGTTTTTTCCTTAGAATTTGGCACAACCAATTGACAAGGCTACAATCAACTTCGAATCGTCATAATTTGTAATAAAATAATGCACTGTCTTGATACAAACATACATACGTGTACGTGTACGTACGAACAAAACTATATAGGCCTACAATACATACACTCATACACACATGCATACATACATGCATCCATGCGCAAAATCATTTATACATGCATAATATATACTTATTACATTTATGCACACATGCATACAAGCAGGTGCATGCATTCACACATACATGCACACATACATACATTACATAGGCCTACATACATAAATACATATAATTTATGCATACAACACTTACGTCAACTGCAATGTCTAGTAACGTGCTACTAGAAATGTTTAGCTTTTCGCTTCATATTGCGTTGATACTGGAAATAGATGTCAGCTGAAATATTGATGGAATAAATTTTGCTTCCACAGTGACATCGCTTGACACGTCAAAAGATACGACAATTGCCAGCTGTCCTGGTTGTGCCAGTTCGATGGGATCTTTTGAATCTTCAACAGAAGCTTCCAGAGACAGTAAGTCTCTAAAATCAAGTGGTTAAACTCAGCTATATCCTAGATCCGACACCTTAGATTTGATCGAGATCCACCACATGTACTATGAGATCCGTCACCTAAAATAGGAGACCCGTCGCCTAAAATGTTTCTCTGCATGGTTACAAATTATAATCGTTCCCAGCTGCTAACGCGGGATTGAGTTATCATTACATTTTAGTTTTACTGTTGCGTTTTGTCTATAGATACGAAAAGCTCTATAAAAGAGATTGCAATTACCATTGAATACATGTACTATTATGTCAAAAAGTTCTATATTAGCGCTCACATGATATCGCTGTTTAATTAAAGCAATTACTCGTCATTATGTCGAACATTGCGGAAATAATAGAAAGTTCACTGACGTGTTTAAGTTTTTTGCGCCACCAATCGCTCAAAATGTCTTTAACGTACTTTGCATAATTAGGCCTATAACACTTTCCAATCGTTCTTTTAGTTGCGTTGGGAGTCGGAATAGGATTGGGAGTTGGAATACCAGTCGTCATTGCACTCATCGTCATCATCGTTGTCTGTGTAAAACGAAAGAGGTTCGTTTCAGATAAACTTTCTGTCTTATATGCGTTTTCATGTATCAGGAAACAGTTAAGATTCAAGTTTTGGTTGTTTCATGATATTTGTCATCTCAGAATAGTAATGCCTAGCGAGCTATGATTAATTGCACGACAGGGCATATCTTATTGTCAGCAAAATGAAGAATCTACGTTACACAATTAAATTTTATAACATATATCACTGCAGTAAAAACTTATGTTGTGCCCTGTGGAAAGCTTCATAAAATAGACGCTAATGTATAGCTGTATTTTAGAGAAAAGCGTAACTCTAATGGTTTCAGCGACCTTGCTCACAGTTAGAACTTGCATTATTTGGCCCTTTTGTGGTATCATTACGATGCTAGTACTGCACTCGGAAAATCAATATTAATCCAGTCATTTTCAAGGGTTTGTTCAGCTTAAAGAAGATAAGCACCCTGAGGCATAAGCGTATAGAGTCGAGAACGTAAGCACTTCCAGAACTCGATAGATCTTGAAAGTGTACTCCAGAACATTCATTCATTCATTCATTCATTCATTCATGGCCTAGCAATGTTCGTTCGTTCGTTCGTTCATTCATTCATTCATTCATTCATTCATTCATTCATTCATTCATTCATTCATTCATTCATTCATTCATTCATTCGTCCATTCATCCATTCATTCATTCATTCATAAACCTCTGCTACCACGATCAGTCACAGCGTAGCATCAATGCGCATATTGCTTACTTAAACTGTAGGAAATATCATCCAAGCGGTAAGAACGTGGCGGCGAACTCCGACGAGTGCGAGATGAAGGACGTACAAACAGACTCACTGGAAACTAAAAAGGACGACGACGTCGAGACAGAGACAGGCGAAAAATACTGGGAAGTAACGAAGGTTGACTCTGCATCAACAACCAACGAGGCTGACCAGGTGATTGAATCCTCGGCACCAAGCCCCAACAATGATGTTGGTACCGTCTATTCTGCTGTGGAGTTCGTCGATGAAACAGATCCAATGGAAACCAATAATGACGATGTCGCGATAGACGAACACTACGGGGAAGTAGCCAAGAATGATTCCACATCAGCAACCAGCGAGCAGAACCATTTGATTGAACCCTCGGAATCACACAGCAACAATGGCGATGGCACTGATTATTCTCCTACAGGGATCGACGAACAAACATACCCACATGGCGATGGCACTGACTATTCTCCTGAAGAGATAGTCGAAGAAACAGATCCACTGGAACCCGATATGGACGATGTCATCACAGACGAAGCACATTGGGACGCAGGCAGGAATGACTCCTCATCAGCAACCAACGAGATGGACCAGGTGATTGAATCCTTCGAATCAAACGCCGACAATGGCGATGGCACCGTCTATGCTGCTGTTGATTTCATCGAAGGACAGGATGAAGATGATCTGCCTTAGTACTCTTCCATACGGTAGCGCAACAGCGCTAGTTGTCTTCTCTGTACTATAAGACAGTTCAGTAGTAGGCATTAATCGTAAGACAGTTTTATGTAGCAGGCATTTGTCAAAAAACATTTTAAAGTAGTAGGCATTTGTTAAAAAAAACAGTTAAAAGTTGTAGGCATTTGTCACAAGACAGTTTTAAGAAGTAGGCATTTGTAATAAAACATTTTAAAGTAGTAGGTTTTTGTCAAAAGACGGTTTTAGCAGTAATAGGCATTTGTCAAAAGACAGTTTTAAAAGTAGGCATTTGTCATAAGAAGTTTTAAGAAGTAGGCATTTGTAAGAAGACATTTTAAAGTAGTAGGCTTTTATCAAAGACAGTTTTAACAGTAATAGGCATTTGTCAAAAGACAGTTTTGAAAAGTAGGCATTTGTCATAAGACAGTTAAGTATTAGTCATTCGTCATAATACAGTTAAGTAGTAGGCATTTTTGTCATAAGACAGATTCAAGTAGTATGTTTTTGTCACATTTACCGAGCACATCTTTAAGCTAGGACAATCAACGAAATTGCTATGTTTGACTAGTTAAGTAACTCCGAGAGTAATGAAAGGCGCGATCCTAAGTGTATAGATATGTACATAAAAACACACCTGCATGCATACATACCCATAAGTGTACATACCTACGTACTTAATGCATGCATGACTACATGCATTCACACATAATATTCATACAACGGTTTGTCTTTCTTTTACATTAATGTTCTGTTGTAGTTCTGTTTGATGCTTCATAGACCAGTTTAACTTATGCAGGACACAGTCTTTTGTCATTCTACATTTGGTGCATGATACATTGGGCGGCCCTAATCACCGGGACCTTGGTCCCTTCTGGGTCTTCCTGTTGTATCTTAACGTTACTGCATATTATGTTAGTTGTCATCTGCTGGTTGTACTTGGAACAATAAACGAATGGTTATGGTTATAAATACATGCATATATACTTACATACATAATAACAAGTGTCCGAAGTTTTAATCTTGGTACCTAACTGTTTTTAATCTCTAATGTTCGGGTTCGAAACCTAGTGCTTCGTGTCAAGGATGACAATGACAAAATGACAATGCGTTGTCAGAACATGTAAGGCGATAGACTTTCTAATTGTTAGATAGCAATTATCGTATGTGAGCTTTAACGGAAATATCCACGAGTCTAGGGACCACGCCTTGAAAAAATCTTGTTTGAAAGATGCTTCTGGTAAATCGTCTAATAGGCCTTACCTCTCTATGATTCTCCTCATCTTGCCACCAACTTACCTCACCTTTCATACCTTTCCTTAACTTACCGTACTCTGCCTACCTTGTCCTTACTGTCTCTTACCTAACCTTGCATCGCTTATCTTTTATCGCAGCAGGGTGCATCTGTACCAAGAACTCTGGCATCGAATAAGCCGCTCCTCTCAACGGCACCCCGTTATTAGCGCGCAAGACAAATGCGCGCCGACAAAAGCGCGAACCGTCAAAAGCGCGCAAGACAAATGCGCGCAAGACAATAGCTGGCATGCATCGAGACGAAAAGACAAACAAAACTGAAGAAACATGTGCGTAATTAATAAGACAACAGCGCTTACAACAGTTACAACAGAAAAATATATGTCAAATGAAGTGAAGTTATGAGAAACAGTTACTAGATAAAAAAAACTCTTTAGCCTATATACGGTGTACAGTTAATGTTTGTTGAGAGTTAGTTCACTAATTAACGTTTGTTTGGTTGTCCTTCTCTCAAATTGAAAGGTTATGGGCGATTCCACGCAGATAGTCGAGCAATGGTACGTTGCCGTATTTGGGAACCAAGGCCATCAGGCGTCGGTTAGTGTCTGACGTACTTGGTTTTCGTTGCCTCAGGTTGTCGAAATTCCAGCTCGAAAACGCTCGATCATGAGCTCTACATGATCCTGCTCCTTTCGAAAGTGGTCAACAAGCTTGTACACTGAAACATGTGCGTAATTAATAAGTTGGTATATTTGGGAACCAAGGCCATCAGGCGTCGGTTAGTGTCTGACGTACTTGGTTTTCGTTGCCTCAGGTTGTCGAAATTCCAGCTCGAAAACGCTCGATCATGAGCTCTACATGATCCTGCTCCTTTCGAAAGTGGTCAACAAGCTTGTACACTGACGGATGATGATAAAACGCTAATTTACTAATTATAATATGTTGACAAACCGTATATCAAGTTGTCGTCGTCCAGGGGCAAACACATTCTTAGAATGTATCAATTAATAATTAATCAATTGAGGTGGGAAATGCTTTGACGTTTATAATTCAAAGGGATAGTACAGTCTTTTGATCTATGCTGGGCGCTTTCGTCGGCGCGCATTTGACGAGCAATTTTTGCTGCGCTCAATTGACGGCGCGCTTTTGTCGGCGCGCTTTTGTCGGCGCGCATTTGTCTTGCGCGCTAATGACGGGTCACCCCTCTCAACTGCAGCACCTCTGCGTCCTTCTCCTCCTGGTATTCTTGTAACCGGACTCGATTCGTCACTTGGTATATATCTGGAAAACACCTCTGACACGATGCAAAACTTCGACTCAAAAACATTATTATTAAAAGCACTTACAAAATAACTTTCAGATAATGTGACTTTCAACGTTACGCTTTATTAGGCCAAGACTTAGATTCGTGAAATGGCTCAAGATTCTTCTCAAACGAATTTCATGACTTCAATAATATCTTCGAAGTGGTTGATGCACTGAACGAGGCTACACGATGAAAGGCCGATATCTAAAATCTTTCATAAAACTAAAGCAGGATATCATAATTCACATGCTGGCTCTTGAAATGCTCAACCCGTATGAAGTTTTTGAGCAGTAATTCGGGCACACCGACAAAAGATCCCCGACAAAAGAGCGCCGACAAAAGAGCGACCGACATAAGATCGAATAGATCTATCAACGGGGCTTATCAAGGGGACGACAAGCAAAAGGGCCAATTTGACAGTTAGCAAGTTACGGCCTATAGTTCTATCAATGGGGTTAAGTGCGAAATTGTTTCAATCGGGCTCTGCTATTACTAGGCCTTTGAAATATGCGTTCTAGTAAAAAAAACTTTTGTTGTTCGGTCCTTTTATCGGAAATCTTTGAGCGCTGCTTACAACTTTTCTTATTAGGCCTAAAGGACGTGAAGACCTCCAGTGACCAAAGAAAATGAGCATGAGCTTGAACTATATCTTGAACTGTAACTTTTCTAGTTGACTCAATAACCAACACGAACGTTTTAGAACGTTTTGTAGACTTTTCGTTGAACAGTTTTAGCATTAAATTCAGACATTTATTTAGTATTAAATTCTCTTTTCTTCAAAGCACTTTGTTGAATAAATTGCACTAGGATTAATCTTTCTGGTTGCTTTGATTTATAATCTTAAAAGTGCACTTCATGTTTGGTCGTCTCAACATGTCGGTCGCTCTTATGTCGGTCGCTCTTTTGTCACCGCTCTTTTGTCGGCGCTCTTTTGTCGGTCGCTCTTTTGTCGTGCCAACAGTAATTCGTGCTGCCTATACTACCCAAGGCCACCTTTACAGCCACTTAGCATACGTACTAACATGGGCCGGGCTCGCAAACAAGTTCAGCCTATCCAACAGAGTTCCACTGGAGTTGACAATTGACTCCATGTTCAGAGTTCCTGGACCTTGCTGTATAATTGAGGACGAAGAATGCAGTTCGTTACTTAGGCCTCCACTATTAGGACAGCCATGATATTCACGAATGAAGAGAAAGCCAACTGAATCGCCAGACCCGTTCTATTTGTAGAAAAGTCCACGTTCTGACCACGTGAACCAATTACAATATTTTCGGAACTGTTTTCATCATCATCATCATCATCATCATCATCATCATCATCATCATCATCATCATCATCATCATCATCACATATTCGTTTATTTCAAGAAAAATCTAGTTGGCACAGACGCGCAACTTCAACTTCCCCCTTTCGCCTGAACTCTGTTAGCCTCTCACGAGGAAATCCCCTTAGACTCCCAGCGCAATTTAGCTTACGTAGTCCTGTCTTGTCTGTTGCTGTGCCTGCTGATGGGGTATTGCCCCATTCGCACACGTCCCTTCACCACAGTCACTAGAACCAGCAGCTTGCATAAAACATCGACACTTCCCTTTCAGTTTTGGACACTGTTTCAAAACACTTTTGATGACCTATATGGCTGACGAAGCCGCACGTTACATCTAGCCTATAGGTACCTCTAACATGTGTTGTGCTTTTATACATGTATTGTATGTATGAGCACTTGTTATAGCACCCCTTCAGAGGCGCTCCCGACTACAGCGCGGACACTGAATCGGAGTTTCACGCCGAAACCCATGAGCAATTGCGAGTGAAGGACTTGCCCAGGGTCCCTACGCGGCGGCTTGAGGTGGATTCGAACCCACAACCCTCCAGCTGCAAGGCACCGAACATATCCCTACACCACCGCTCCCCACATTGTGTGGCTTAGATTGTGCTTAGATAGTGCTATAATTATATGGCATTAGAGTCCGCATAGGTATGGTGATTAATGTACCTGGAGAAGATCTTCACTCTAGAGGTCAACTCTCGAACTCCATTCCACGACTGACAGTCATTGATTCCTATGAAGCGTTTGATGTGCTTCAAACTTGTTTAAGATGTGACTACGGCAATGGGTTAATTCTATGAATGCAGGTCATTCTACTGTCGTGCTCTAGCACAATTCATTTGCATGATATCGAATAACAATATCGATTGAGACTAATGAGAAACGTCAACATCCTTCTTTTGGGATTGTTGGTCTCCCGAGACCTAACTTCCTGAAACATGTTCTGTACACATATGTATAATTATATGTAAAATTCGCGCATGAATGTTTATACGTATGAATTATGTATCTATGTATATATGTATGTATACATGCATGCATGTGTATATGTATATATGCATGTATGTAAGTTTGTATGCTCGTTATAATGCATGAATTTATGCACATATAATCAAACATCAACGTGAATTTATGCTTCTGCTTTCAGTAAAGTTAAACTGTAGTTGTGGAGAAAAACATAAGCAGCAATAGCCTATGTCATGCATGTATATACTGATATACTGATATGGCTATATATATACATATTATTTGATCGGTAAAACCCTGTCTGCTACTTTGCGGTGAATGTATAGCACAAGAGAAAGTTCCCTTTGAAACCAAGAAGGAAGCTTACCGACCGTATCACAGTTGACTGCGCCTATGCTGTGCTGTGCCTCTTGAACCTATCACAGGCGACTTCAAAGTTGATGGGAGACATAATGGACTTGGGTTTATTCAAAACCGTCTAGCAAAGGCTGTAATATTTACTTTACAACGGATGAATCAACATGCATTTCCTCATTTTCTTGCAACATTAGAATCAGGAGAAGTCGGATTTCGGAAGCGCTTCTTGATATACTAGCTAATTGCAATGTTAAATTTAAGAGTGGCTATTATACTTCTGGTTGCAGGTAAGTTAGCCTACTGTAACATATAGCGGTTAGCATAGTTATAATTCTTTTATCTGCTTCTCAATAAAAGTTAGGGGTAAAGTAATGTAATGCTTGTACCTTGTTCAATTCGAGAGTATAGACCAAGGTCACCGTTACCCTTACGCTGTTTTAATTTCGTATGAATGAATGCATGCACGCATGTATGTATGTATGCATGTATGTATGTATGTAGGTATGAATGCATGTGGATACTTTCTCTAGAACCTTTTCAGTATCTCTCTCAACGCTCTTAAATTATTTCACCGCCGTTGTGTATTATGGGAATTACTTTTTCTTCATTGGCCATGTTTATTAACTCTAATTGTATGTGATTAGAATAATAATAATACAGTCTACGGAACTTTCAAAAATCTTTTTTGCCCTATGCCTATTTTATTAAAACTTGAAATTCTGTAGAACTGTGGTTCTGCACTTCGAACGTAGAGTGTGACGCCAACTTCACAGAATGCTACAACACAACGACTGAGATGCACTGCTTCAGTAAAATAGTAGATGGACCTGTTAACTTCACCGAAGCTCAGAAACGGTGCAGTGTAATTGGAGCAACTTTACCAGTAATCAAAGATGATGAAGTTCAAACACTACTGGAGACGTTTATTGCAAACCTAAACAAATCGGCAGGAACTGGAGAGAGCATTTCATTTTATTGGACAAATGCTAATCGAATCATTGAAAAAAAGTGGCAATGGCTTAATTCCAGCGTCATCGGTGAACTAAGTAGGTAAAGTTTATACTGTGGATGACAAATTTTCTGAATAGTCTAACAAATTTCATGTTTAAATATCCAAATGGGTGAATGCCTATTTAGGTTCCAGGCAGCGTGGGGATTCGTAATGTTAATATTTTCTCTCTACCTGCTGCTTCTATTCAATGAATGCTTAATTAGCCTTCACAGCGATTATGCTACTACACTCAAATTGATACATTTAGCCGGAGTAAAGTGGTGACAAGAAATAGCGCGTTTGATAGCAAGCATTTTATGAAACGTCTACAATAACGAATATACTCTCTGAACTGAGAGTAACAAGTGGAAGCAGCTTCAAACATAGATGCCAAACTGTTTTCACACGGTGTCTAGGCGACCAGTATATTTTATATGTCTAATATGGCTAAATTATTGTTTCATAGGTGTTAATATAACCACCGGCGTTTCTTTCGACAATTATGTCGCAAGCTTAGCGCTTCAGAATAGTAGCGAAGAAGTTCTTCTGAGTGCCAATAATCCTGGGAAAACAACGAGCTACATATGCGAATTCTTCGGTATGTTATATTTGTTAAAATATTGTCTACACCGTCACAATAACCTTTCGCTTTGAATTCACGTCTTGCAACCTGATAGTGTATGCAAGTCCAGGGTTACGTCGACGTTATGGCGTTATTGCTATTGATCTTTAGAATTCCTATCTTCTAGCATATAAGCATACTGTTCCCTTCTGTCATTCATCTCGAAGCACGTTTTGCTTATTTCTATCTGTCAGAACATCTGGTCATCATGTTAGTTGCCTCATTTAATGGTCCTGTTCTTAAAATTTTCAATAGCTTTAGGCTAACACACGCTAAAACCTTGGTGATACGAGATAAGTGAACAGTGAACAGTTGTCTTACTATCTCAATTCAATCTGGATTTCCAATCTCATAAAGAAAAACATCTCCGCGCCCACCGAGATGATTTTTCTCTATACGATTGGTGTCTCTATGAAAAACCGAGTTAGCCCGAGTTAAAAATATTGATACAGTTCATTAATAAAGAAGGCCCTGATTAATAAAAGATAGAATTTCAAGGAGCTTTCCACAGGAGAATAAATATCCAAATTTTCTTACTTCCTTATTACTATTTCGTGTACCTTTTCATAAATTTACATGCCTTCCCCGTCCTTCCAATATGTCTTGATTCCGCTTAACTCAGAGAAACGGCATGTATTATCATGTTTTAACCACGCAACCTATTATGCTTGCATTAATATAATTCACAAATGAGATGATTATAATTTAGGTAGCGGCTGTCAAAGTCAAAACGGAAGCGTTCTTCGATATGGTGACAAATGCTACGTAGCATTTGAGGAGAACACTACTTGGTTCGATGCTAGAAACAGATGCTTGAATAAACCAGGCGATCTAGCTTCATTTGGAGACTTAAAGAACACCGGCATCAACTTCACAGAGTGGCTGGATCTATCCACTGGAAAGGAGTATTGGGTCGGAGTGCGATTTCTCTGTTGGTTGTGGAAAAACTCCGGTAAAGCTATTCCCAGCATCGTAGTATTGTATTGTATTGTATGGTATTGTACTTGAACACTTGTTATAGCGCCCATACCAGATTGCCCATTCAGAGGCGCTCCCGACTACTGCGCGAACGCTGAATCGGAGTTTCACGCCGAAGCGCATGAGCAATTGCGAGTGAAGGACTTGCCCAGGGTCCCTACGCGGCGACTTTGAGGTGGATTCGAACCCGCAACCCTCCAGCTGCAAGGCACCGAACATACCCCCAAACCACCGCGCCCCAGTTGTATTGTGATGTGTTGTATTGTGTGTTGTATTGTACTCCACGTTTATAATGCGACCGAGCCACCCGCAGTAAAGATCCGAGAAATTAATCTCTGATAAACCGACCCGACCGGGAAGCGAACCCGGGGCGCCGGCGTGACGAGCAGGTTACCAACCCACTCGGCCACTCAGTAGTGTACTTCATGATAGTACAAAATATTAATTATAAATTTCTAATCCTCTCTTCATTCGGCGTCTTCTGGAGAGTATGTTGTTCATGCTACTCGTCTTGTCTTGGGCCGCGAAGCTTCTTGTCTGCACCATTTGAACATCGCTGCCTCGTTATGTTTTGGACTTTTACCCAGACGACCTTTCCTTCGGAGCTGAAAACTTGCCTCTTCCAACCTTTTTATGGTTGATGATTCTTATGGCCAGGTTTATTTTCAAAGAGCCATTAGCAATTTTGGTTGCATTGTATTCCAAATTTCTGTCGGGTCGTGTCACCTGGGATTAACAATTTCTTGTCCGATAGCCAACTGCTTTGGATAGATGTTTCTGGAATGTCTACAATACCTTAAGCAATATCAAACACATCCTGTATGTAGGTAACTATAGTTTTCTAGCAGCGGGTGTGCACATTGCGGAGTCAAGCTTTAAGCACGATATCATCGCAATCACAATATCAGCGCTCGTGAATAAGGTCAGCGCTCGTGAATAAGGTCAGCGCTCGTGAATAAGTTGGTGCCCTGCGCATGGCTTTCGAGTGGCGTCTTAGAAGTTTGGAGCTTACGATTACGATGTTCTACTTGTACGAAATAATACTTTTTTGGAAAACGTTTCTTATTCTGGTTGTGTTTCAGACAACGCCGAGGTCCGCTATACAAATTGGTTTCGTCGTTATCCAGTCACGCTTTACAGTGGCGATGAATGCGTGATTGTGTGGGGAAATAGTGGGGTTACATCTGAGATTAACGGATGGCAGACTACGGACTGCAATCAGAACCAAAGCGTTGGGGTTATCTGTCACAAAGGTAGGGAAGTTTATAGATTAGCTTTTTCCATGTAAGCCTTTCCTTACGTCAATAAGATCCACCAACTTTGAATAATAAATTCTAATAATAGAATGTATCGTCTCGTTACAAACATACATGCGTATGTACATACATACAAATCTATATACATACATTTATACACACACATGCATACATAGCCTACATGCTTGCATGCATACATGCAGCACTTACGTCAGCAGCAATGCCTAGTTGTATACCACTCAACATGACGAGCCTTTAGTTTCATATTTCGTTGATAGGCTACCGCAAAACAGAATTCAGCTGAAATATTGAGGAAATAAATGTTTCTTTTACAGTAACATCCTTTGACAACAGGTGTTTAGTATGTGCCACCACATTGAAAGCTTCATCGACAGACTCCTCAGTCAGTAAGTCTCTCAAATATATTCTCACTTTCGAACAAGCAGATGTTTAAACTATGCATTTATGATCTTTCTTTATGTTTAGGATCTTGCAAATAAAACCACAAGGCATCTGTCTAAACTCCTAACTAGCAATAATTTTCCAGTGTCACGAAATAGAGTATCCCCCATTAAAATTGCATCCCCTTAGCGAAATAGAGTATCCGGCCGGATGAATCTGACCGGGAGGAACTATCCCCCATCGTGCAAAAGTACCCCTCATGATTCGTACGAGATTATCCTCCTTCAAAATGTATCCCCCTGCAACTTAATTACAAATTTTACAATTCGCGCTTGTTATCGGTCGTTTCGTTTCTACACAGCAGCAAAGCCATTTAAGCCATTTTAGGTAACGAGCCAACTTCCAAGGCTCTTGAGTTCTGTGTGCTCTTGTAATCTCACGCCAATTACACAATGCCTTGAAGTTAGTCCATTCGCATTATTAGTTGCGCGAATATCTTGATGCGATGGAAGTGTAGAAAAAAAGGAAGACAAATATCAGCAGTCACAAACGACAATGTACTGATAAGGGACTAAGGTGCTAATTAGGTGACTTGGTAGCTCGCATTTAATATCGGTCGTTTCGTATCTATAGGTACGCCAGCAGTTATTGTAGCCATTTTGAGGCAACGAGCCAACTTCCAGGGCCCTTGAGTTCTGTAGGCCAATGCTCTTTTGCAACAAGTTTGAATCTTTGCCCACCATTCATCATAATAGTATAGATAGGCCTAGAACTTGCCTTTCGTAGGGACTTCTCATTGATGCCCAAATCACCATCATTCGGTAAGTAGCTATGCCCTGACACGATTAACTTAGGCTTTAAGGTTGATTTCCTGAAATTTGCATTTCTGGCACATAAAATGCCCGCATAGGTGCTACCTTGCAATTTCTATTCTGCCCGCCACAGGAATCGCTATAATTATAGGTAGGAACAGTCTTCACACCAATTTATGCTAACTGTTCACAATATGCCAAAATACACGAAGACATTTCCTCGGGACCTCTGGAAGCAAAGCCAGTTGTTAGACTGGGGAGAGAATCAACTTTTGCAAGTCGAATGTAAAGGCATGATAATATTCTTTGTCTTTCCATCTTCCTGAAGTGACTTCACTTTAGTGGAAAAGTGGTTCAAGGCGAACATTTAAAAAAAATGGACTCTTGAACTAGAGGACTCACTTAGAGTCACTTGCTTGAAATATTTCTGGCTTTGGATTTTGATTAAAGCATAGGCTATATTTATAAATTATACGTATTAAAAATAATAATACCCTATATCTGTCCATTTTTATCCCCCGGGGGATGATTCTACACGATGGGGGATAGAAATGGTTTATCCCCCGGATACACTATACCGATATAGTCCATACGGGGGAAAAAATTCATTCATCCCCTGGATAGTCCTAGGACGGATAGAATATTTCGGGACACCGGCCCCGAAAGGCTGAATTAGCTGAGTTAGCAGAGTTCTTCCTTAGCGCCAGCTATTTCCCAAACTGTTAAAGATAACACTTTCCAATCGTTTTTTAGTTCCGTTGGCAGTCGGAATAGGACTGGGCGTTGGAATACCAGTCGTCATTGCACTCGTCGTCATCATCGTCGTCTGTGCGAAACGAAAGAGGTTTGTTTCAGATTAACTTTCACTCTCACCGGAACGACGTTATGATCAATACATTTTGTATCGAAATTTGTTAGCTTAGAACTGTATACCGCTTAAAAATATCTTCATTCCAGTCAGTTCAAATGGACCCTTTCAACTGACTGGAATGAAAGGCATTAAAAACCTCTTGAACCTGTAATAGGAATGAACCAAGCACTCGGCTGGATTTGGGAAGTGTAGTTTTTAACCTGGCCTAGGGACAGTATAAATTCCTTCTTAAGAGAATAATAACAATTCTGCGCTGGTTTATCAACCTGCAGGAAACCTCATCAGAATGGTAACGCCTTAGCGAAAACCACCGATGACTGTGGGCTAAATGACGCTCAAACCGACTCAGTGGAAACCGAGAAAGATGATAATGCCACGACCGGCGGAGTATACTGGAACGTAGCCAAGAACGATTCTGCATCAGCAACCAAAGAGGTGGGCAAGGTGATTGAATTCTCAGCATCAAACACCAACAATGGCGATGGCATTGTCTATTCTGCTGTACAGTTTGTAGAGGAACAAGATGAGGATGATCTGCCTTAGTTCTTTCCTAAGGATAGAGCAACAGCGCTAGTAGTCTCCTCTCTGTACTATAAGACAGGTTCTAGTAGTAGGCATTTTTCATTTAGGACAGTTTTAAGTAGTAGATATTTGTCATAGGCCAGTTTCAGTATAGTAGGCACTTGTCATAAGCCAGTTTTAAATAGTAGGCATTTATCACAAGAAAGTAAATAGTTGGCATTTGTCATAAGACAGTTTAAGAAGTAGGCATTTGTCATAAGACAGTTAAGTAGGAATTTCTGATGAGACAGTTTTAAGTAATAGGTATTTATAATAAGTAATTTCAAGTATTAGGCATTTGTCATAAGACAGTTTTATGTAGAAGGCATTTGTCATAAGACAGATTTAAGTAGTAGGCATTTGTCATAAGCTAGCTTCACTAGTAGGCATATGCATAAGCCAGTTGTAAGTAGCAGGCATTTGTCATAAGACAGTTTTAAGTAGTTGACATTTGTCATGAGACAGTTTTAAATAGTAGGCATTTGTCATAAGCGAGTTTTAAGTAGTAGGCTTTTGTCATATTTACCAAGAGCATCTTTAAGGTTGTACACTCAACATACAGGCTAAATTTGACTGGTTAAGCAAGCAACTCCGAAAGTAATTAAAGACACTCTCCTAAGGGTCTAGATGATATACGTAAATACACACATGCATACCCATACACATACACATACACATACATGCCTACGTACATAGTACATACATAAATATATGCATTCACATACATATATATATATGCATGCATACATAAATAGGCCTTATAAATTCATACAGTACATGCTTACACATACACATACATAAGTACATGCAGTTTCCTTTCCCCAAGTATCCGATGTTCAAGTCCAAGTACGTCATGAGAAACTGGTAACTTATTGTCGAGTCGTGTCAACTGTAAAGATAACTGTAAAGTAACGCTATGTGGTTTTTGGTTTGCTATAATTGTGCATGCGCTTCAGCCTTGAATCTCCTTATAATTATAAAACCCAGGACGACGTCTATGAAGATCAATGTTAGACAGTTAGAGTCGCATTTCTTTGAGACCTTGCGCGTGTTAAAATGTTTGTAACAATAATTATAATTATCTCTCGCCAACTGCAACTCCAATATCTGTAAACTCGTGTAACGAGTTCAGTTGCCAGTGCTTCTTCTGTGTTGTTCTGATAGCAGGCCTACTGCAGTTGCCAAGTTTAGCAACGACATATAATATTAAATTGTTTTATCGGTAAATCTTGGCTGACGGATGTTTCATAAATTTTCTTTACAATGATGTATAATTATAATAATTATGTATAATCGAAATGTGCTTGGTTTCACAAATCATCTAAATTTGCTAGTCTAACACAAAAGTGAAATCGTTTTCTACATAATCGCCTATAATTACCACATAATTATAAACTTGCCTATTCCCTTATTTATTATTCCTACCATATTCTTAAGTATAATTACTTAGTGACGTCAATCCAGCGGGTGTCTAATGCAAAAGGCTCACAGAAACAAACCGAAAATCGGACCAACATTCAGAAGATTGGCCCACTCTGTAAAAATAACTGTTAACTCATTTGTGTATTGATAGAAAAACGTGCTGACCGTATGTGATTCGTGCAATGTATGACACTGCTAAAGAACGACGCCGACTTTACAGAGCCCTTGTGTGCGGAACACTTTAGGATATAATTAATTTTTAAAATAAACACAATTAGCCAAATGCATTTAATTGCAGTGTTCTAACAACAACGGAGTATGTCGTAACTAGACTTGACATCTAATTGAGAATTCGTGTTGCTGATAATTATTAACTGATTACTCAGCTCCTTATCCTTTATAATCAGGATGCTATATCACGATTCACGAGGAGATTTCTGTTCCGCGCAAAACAAAGCGTCTGAAGCATCATCATGGCTGATTCATTCACATTTAATCTCTAATGTTCGGGTTCGAAACCCAGTGCTTCGTGTCGAAGGTGACAAAAATAGCAAAATGACAATGCATTGTCAGGACATGTAACGCGATATACGCTATCTAATTGTAGGCTTTCTAATTGCAATTGTCGTATGTGAGCTTCAACGGAAATGCCTCTGAATCCAGGGACCACGCCTCGGAAAAATCTTGTTGAATGATGCTTCTGGTATTTTGCCATTGTTATCTATTATGTTCTGTTCTGTTCTCAGCCATCCTCGTTTCGAGGGTCGGCCGCATTATGAATAATATTCTTCCAGCGTCTCCTGTCTTCCGTCAGTCTTATCAATTCCTCCATCGTTATCTATTAGACTTACCTTAACTCGCCTTATCGTACTTTATCGTATCTTACATTACATCAGCTTCTCTTCTCTTTGACTTGCCTAATCCTGGCTGATCTACTTACCCCAACTTAACCCACATTGTTGTGCCCCTGCTATTTCTGATCTTGCCTTACCTCAGCGTTCTTTACCTCGCATTGCCTCACTTTGCTTCACTTCACTTCACCTCGCCATTACTGTCTTTGACTTTCCTAATCTAGCCTTACCCCATCTTACCTCACCCTTTAATACCCTTTCCTAACTTGCCCTACTTTACCTAACCTTCCCCTTACCTTACATAACTTTACCTTGCCTCGCCACACCTTATTTTACATATAGAATTACACTCTTTTTCCTTATTTCCACGCCTTTTGCACCAGTCCTTAATTTCCCATTTTTAGCTAACATTGTCTTGCCTCGCATTACCGTCTCTTACTTTCTTCATCACGATTATCTTTAATCGCAGAAGGATGTATCTGTACCCGGAACTCTGGAATCGAATAAGCCGCTCCTCTCAGCTGCAGCACCTCTGCCTCCTTCTCTTCCTGGTATTCTTGGAACCGGACTCATTTCATCACTTGGTATCTCTGGACAACCCCTCTGATACGACGCAGCGCTCGTGAATCAGCTGGTGCCCTGTGCTTAACTTTTAGGTATCAATATTTTTTGTAAATGTCAAGATTATGATTACGAACCAGCACTTTCACAACGATATAATGTGGTACATATAATGTATCCTCTTAATATCCCCTCGCTATGATCCATTTAAACTGTCATAATTTATTATGACTATTGCGAGCAATTTCAAGAATAAATTGGCCTGCTGATAGGGAATACAAGTTTCGTTTTGGTTATAAATTTTAAGTTTGGATAAACATGATGTTCATGTGTCATCATTTGCTAAGGATTCTAATTTCTAATTTATTTCCGGGTGTGCTCATAACTCAAAGTCTCATCAACTTTTTTCTGGATTTAGTTACTTAATCAAATCGGCGCATTATAAGTCACTAATTAATAATCGTAATCGTAACCTCCAAACTTCTAAAGCGCCACTCGAAAGCTAAGCGCAGGGCACCAGCTTATTCACGAGCGCTGTATCGAGTCAGAGGATGGCCCAAAGGGTAGTCAGAAGGCGGTCCGAGCTTGGTTGCCAGAGGGTCAGAGGAACAGAGGAGCTGTTAAGGTGAGTGTCGTTTAGGTTGAGAGTTGGAAGCTGGAGAATCAGGTGAATCGGGGTTTGAATTCTTGAAGAGGTGAGACTTCAGTTTTGAGTGGAAAGCCCGAGGGGTGATAGATAGAGGAGCCTGAGGCAGATGGTGGTAGGTGATTGGCAATGATGGTGGAGGAACAGAAAACTTGCGGAATTCAGGAGGAAGAAGCTCGCTGGCACTCTGAGACAGATCTGCAATCGGGTCAAACCTAGGGGTCAGTCAAAAAAACAGAATGGCAAAATTTGAAAGACCTTCAAGACAGCTGTATGGATACGCTCTCACAGTAATGGGCTGTAACTGTTCAAAACTGTAAGTAGGCCATAAAGAGTTCATAAGAGGTCGATGATCATCCGGGCTTTTAGCCACCCATTCAGCAGCCAATCATGATAATGACCTGCGTCGGTAGTTAGGCCATAGAGAGCGCCTTAGCCTTAACGTTTAGGCATAAATAAAGAAGCCTATTACTGATTCATAGGACTTAAACAGACGTGCTGGCATATTCATGGCTGTCATCGATGGACAATTCATCCTTAATAGGCATATATTCCCAGCACAGAGTTCGTGTTGGACAATTAGGGTTACTGTGACCTGATGCTTTTGGTCTGGGTAGGCCTAGCACGTTATTGCGTACAGTATTCCAATGAGTTCATGAGATTTTTGCATCGAGTTGCGTTGTTAACATACAAATGTGCATAAAACCAAGGGAAATATCGATTCTAACATAGATATTAACAGTCCATGGTAAGGCATCAAAATAACAAAGCAAATTTAAATCTATCCAAAGTCTGTTTTATTATAGAGTTGCCTTCACACATGCTTGACATTCTATGACATTGAAATCACTAAGCTTTTAAGGCTACTATATTGGCATATGCCATACACAGTGACATTTTTCCATGCACAAGGTTGACTGTGGCTATGACTCATGCTACGCAACATAAAATCTTAAAGGAATACAGCAAGGTCTACGGTTAAAATCTTTCTTGGGCCAGTAGTGATGTTTTGTTATGTATATGTATATGTGTGTATGCGTGTGTGTGTGTGTATGCGTGTGTGTGTATTATATTGTGGCTTCTGAACAAATACTACTTGCGGACATCCGGGTATATATAGGCACTCAGCGAATGTAGCTGAGTTTTTAAGCATCTAGTTGGAACATCTAACGATAAATTGGGTAGTCTCACATCATATGTGTTTTCTTACATTTAAAGGAAAGCTAAGAAATTGTTTCAGTTTGGACAATGGACATGTATGGAATCCCACATAACTTTTTGGCACTTAGATTCAACTATCTTGGACTGTAAAACATAATGATTAGGTGAATATTAAAGGATGGCGGAAGCATCAGACATTCTTGGCACCTGCAATAGAGTGCAATAGAAATACAATACAATGCAATGCAATGACACACAACAGGCAATGAACTAAAGTTCTATTAAATTGCAATACAATACAATACAATACAATGAAATACGACGGATCACATAAAGACAAGTAATACAGTGCAGTATAATTATATCAATCTAATACTTTGTAATATGAATGTAACGCAATACAATTATACTGGCTTAAGTGAACTCTCACAATTCCCGCCATTGTTCAGAGCAGCACACGGAAGCATTTAAGCAGAAACACTAGCACCCTATTATTGACACATTTGATCAGACCAATTTCCCCCAAATAGCGCACAGAGCAGCATAGTCCGCTTCTTCCTTCTACAAGGAAGTTTCCTGGTGATGTAGACGTAGGCCTACACTTGTACATCCGCGAATGGCGTGCAATCAGCGAACGTTATTTTTGCATCTCATTCACACGCTATAGCCCGCAGCGTCACTACACACACAGAGATATAATTGCCAGCCAAAATACAGCAGCGTTTGGAACACGGATCTTTAGGAAACGTCAATTAAGATTAGGGGCCTACCTAGTTGTACAGACGCACAGGAGAAGCTGCACACAGTCTAAAGTGGAACACAACGCTTAATGTGACGGTTCTGATGTGAACGGATTGCTTGTGGAAATGATCTTTGGGAGAATGCCTTGGGAAAGGAGGTTCCTCTCGATGCCTTTTGGAATGATTGTGTCTGGTAAGTCGTCATGAAACTCTAGTTTCATAAATTATAACCTAATTACATTTAGTTGTGCATGGATCTCTGGGTATTTATATAATCTGATCCTGCTACAGCCTGTTCCAAATATGTATGCACTTGTTGTATACAATGCCATGCATGTGTGTTTGTCAGATGCAAATAAACGCTACTTACATACTTGTAATTAAGGAATTAAGTAAGTTATTAAGTAAGTAAGCAAATGAGCTAGTAAAAAACCAGTAAGTAGCCTTTATTTGCACCTGACTCGTGGGCTGTACCGAAAAGTTTCTTCTGGACCACTGAACAGAGCTTTTGTGGTTCTTCTGCTTTAATGTGTTTCGGTGGATATGTTTCAGCGGCCACATGCTATCAAACAGGAAACTAATTCCTTTACTGGATGTCTTTCGACGAGAAGAAAGCTATCGCCATTTTAAAGAGATGCTTCTTAAATGATTTTTAATTAAACAGACCTACCTTAGAGACAAAGACCTTCAACGATCACGATCATGTGTAAGTGCGGACAGAAGACCGGCAAGCCGGTCAGCGTAGTATCTACAACACCTTTGAGACGTACCTAAAAGTGTTATGTTAATGCTTAAATAAATAGGTACAGATACAAAATTATTTATAGTGCACTGTAAGTTCGTAATAAAAGGCCATAGTGCATTACAGCAGTGAAGTAAGCATAGATTTAAACAATTTATTTAATTGTAATTTCTTACTTCTATCGTGCCGGTGTCTAATGTACAAGGCATCAACCGATGACGTACCAAAACCAAGCCACATTCAGGTATATATCCGAGGATCAGTCCATAAGACAGAGCAACCTCTTGATGAGTTGCAGTTCGAAAACGTTGTGGCTGAAGATGATAAAGAAATGACACAGACACTGAGCAGAACGGACAGATACAGGGAAAGAAAGAGTTTCTACACAGGGGTCCAAACAACCGAAGAAGCTCGTTACAATACCAGTTACAATTACAATATGGTATACTATGCTCCATGGCTGGATAAAGTGGTTATCAGGTCACGGTTTTTGACATCATCAATCTCTGCACAGTTACAAAGTCTTTATTTAGTGGACCATCTTTGTGCGTCATGGATCTGTGTAACTCTTGTATGGAGGGTTGTTACAGTAAAGATATGTATTATTTTGTATTGCAACTGCATTTAACATTGCCTTGCTTCCGATGTTCGGAAGTGCACAAACAGTCGTACAGCAGAACATCGACAGGGCTAAACAGTTATAAGTGAAGGACTTGCTCAAGGTCCGTACACAGTACACAGTAACCGCCTTAGCGCAGGCTCGAACCCGTACTATCCGCGATATAAGTCTAGATCTCTAACCAATCGGCTACCGTCCTCAACACGGTATATGCAGATTACCGCGTTATTTGAACGTTTACATTTTCAATTAGTTTGAATCAACAATTATAAAAATCATAATATAAAACAATGTAACTTATAGCAAACATAAAATATGTGACCGACATGTTATACGGTCTACATGATGAAATGTACATATGCACAGGTTCTTTGGTAACCCAGTGCATGACTGACCTCATTAATATGTTCATAAATAGGGTACCAGGATTATAAGTGTTTAAATGTATGCATGAACCCAGATCTAACTAAAACAGACCAGTTCCTTTATCAGAGTGCAGGATGTCTGAGCTCCATATCCGCCTAGTCTCTCCTCATTCGGAGAATGCACTAGGCTATATCGCTCCACACACAGACCTAGGTCTAGGTTTATCTGCCATCTGTTCACAGGCTTTATTGACAAAACAGTTTCAGGTAACTGTGTCGGCGTATACTAGGCCTAAATGGGTGACACTGTGAGAGCTTCCTATTATAATCAAGCCATCTGAGGTTGCGTTACGGAAAGGCTTTCAATCTGTTAAGCCATCCCTGATTCCGGAAATCGTTTGTGATTATTATTGTTATTATTAGTAGTCTACTATTATTACTACTATTAATACCAACACTACTCCTTTTACCACAACTGCTACTACAACTACTTTTAATACTACTGATACCACCACCACATCTTCTAACACTTCAACTGCTACTACTACTTCTACCACTATGTTTACTATACTGTTACTATAACTATTACTGTTATTGTTAATATTATTACTACTGGTAGGCCTATTAGTTAGTTCTACCACACAAGGCATCAACCTCTGATGCACAAGACCAAACCGTTATTAGGTCACCCTGTACAGAAGATCATTGCTTTAATAGTTAAAGTTTTTGTCTTTACTTGCAATACGGTTAGGCATTACTAGTTAAGTCTTTATTTTACATTACGGTTCTCTTTATGCTTCATAGTCCAGTTGGACTTATAACGGTCAATCATTTGTCATTCTACATTTGTCTCATGGTACGGTGCACGGGACCATGGTCCCTTCTGGGTCTTCCTGTTGTATCCCTTGCAATGTTACTGGTTACCAGTGTCATTATGTTGGGTCACAACAAACGTGTGATTGAGATTGAGATTCATTCCACTAAAACAATCTTAGTTCAGTCATTTAGCTCCAGTATTGCTCCATTCACGGCAAAACACTGGTGCTGCATCAAGGAAGTACTATCAGATGCGTTATGGAAGTACCGTAAATGCTGGAAGTGTGGCTCATTAGGTCTGATGTTAATGCCGTGAGAGTGTACGAGACTGTATTATTATGTGTGTAGCAGTCACTCTTCACTGGTGACTCCTCTAGTTTTCTGTGCATTGTTTTTGGCCTTCTGGTGAAATTTCTGTTTTACTGACATTTAATATCACATAGGCAAACGTAGACAGGCATTCTGATTATTTTTTAATGTGTGGCGCTATATAGATTTCTAACTGCAATCACAATTATTGTGAAATCATTGATGAAATGAATGCTTGTGCTCGGTTGATGAAATACAATAATATTGTTTAAGGATTCAATACATAAAACCTATATATATATATATTATATATATATATATATATACATATATATATATATATAGTGTGGGTGGGTGCGTGTATATATATATATATATATTTATATATATATATACTGCAGAGATAAACTGTCGAATGCGTTTTGACTAACTACCAAATGCGTTAATGAGTTCTTGAAGGCCTGAAGATCATCGTTCCTGACGTTAAATATATCCAATGGTGTTCTGTTTAGGTATGCTACTTCAGTTACTGCTGCTGGGAGCAACAAAAGTAGCAGCACAAGAAGCGATTATAACAACATCATCACTAGCACCAACAAAACCAAAAACGACTTCCATCATCGCCAGTACCACTACAACTATTAAGACTAGCACCACTCCTCCTAAAACAACGGTGACAAGCGGAGCAGCCACAACAACAAATTCCACGAGCTGCTGGTCCGGGCCATCCGGTGGTAAGTCTCGTAAAACCTAATAATAATAATAATAATAATAATAATAATAATAATAATAATAATAATAATAATAATAATAATAATAATAATAATAATAATAATAATAATAATAATAATAATAATAATAATAATAATAATAATAATAATAATAATAATAATAATAATAATAATAATAATAATAATAATAATAATAATAATAATAATAATAATAATAATAATAATAATAATAATAATAATAATAATAATAATAATAATAATAATAATAATAATAATAATAATAATAATAATAATAATAATAATAATAATAATAATAATAACAATAATTATCTGGCTCCGTAACGCGGCCATACCGCTACAAGGGAGCGTAACCTCAGATTGAGTTGTTGTTGTTAATTCCTATTATACCACATTTAAGATGCTACGTCGTGCTCATAGTTATGTGAACGAGTAGTAATAGCAATCGTAAACTAAACCAAATTTCTATAGCGCTACTCTAAAGCTAAGTGTAGGGCACCAGCTTATTCACGAGCGCTGCTTCGTGTCGGATGAGTTGTCCAGAGACGACCAGTGGAGTTCAGAGTCCGGTTGCCAGAGACCAAAGAGAGGAGGCTAGAGCAGCCGAGAGAGGAGGTTAGAGCAGATGGGAGAGGAGGTAGAGCAGCCGAGAGAGGAGGTAGAGCAGGTGAGAGAGGAGGTGAGAGCAGATGGGAGAGGAGGTGAGAGCAGATGGGAGAGGAGGTAGAGCAGAGCAGGAGGTGAGAGAGGAGAGGAGGTGAGAGCAGAGAGGAGGTGAGAGCAGATGGGAGAGGAGGTAGAGCAGCCGAGAGAGGAGGTTAGAGCAGGTGAGAGAGGAGGTGAGAGCAGATGGGAGAGGAGGTAGAGCAGCCGAGAGAGGAGGTTAGAGCAGGTGAGAGAGGAGGTGAGAGCAGATGGGAGAGGAGGTAGAGCAGCCGAGAGAGGAGGTTAGAGCAGGTGAGAGAGGAGGTGAGAGCAGATAGAGGAGGTAGAGCAGCCGAGAGAGGAGGTTAGAGCAGGTGAGAGAGGAGGTGAGAGCAGATGGGAGAGGAGGTAGAGCAGATTAGAGCAGCCGAGAGAGGAGGTTAGAGCAGCAGATGGGAGAGGAGGTGAGAGCAGAGAGCAGCCGAGAGAGGAGGTTAGAGCAGGTGAGAGAGGAGGTGAGAGCAGATGGGAGAGGAGGTAGAGCAGCCGAGAGAGGAGGTTAGAGCAGGTGAGAGAGGAGGTGAGAGCAGATGGGAGAGGAGGTAGAGCAGCCGAGAGAGGAGGTTAGAGCAGGTGAGAGAGGAGGTGAGAGCAGATGGGAGAGGAGGTTGGGAGAGGAGGTAGAGCAGCCGAGAGAGGAGGTTAGAGCAGGTTTCAGCAGCCGAGAGAGGAGGTTAGAGCAGGTGAGAGAGGAGGTTAGAGCAGGAGGTAGAGCAGCCGAGAGAGGAGGTTAGAGCAGGTGAGAGAGGAGGTGAGAGCAGATGGGAGAGGAGGTGAGAGCAGATGGGAGAGGAGGTAGAGCAGCCGAGAGAGGAGGTGAGAGCAGATGAGAGAGGAGGTGAGAGCAGATGGGAGAGGAGGTAGAGCAGCCGAGAGAGGAGGTTAGAGCAGGTGAGAGAGGAGGTGAGAGCAGATGGGAGAGGAGGTAGAGCAGCCGAGAGAGGAGGTTAGAGCAGGTGAGAGAGGAGGTGAGAGCAGATGGGAGAGGAGGTAGAGCAGCCGAGAGAGGAGGTTAGAGCAGGTGAGAGAGGAGGTGAGAGCAGGTGAGAGAGGCAGTGAGAGAGGAGGCAGAGCAGCTGTAGTGAGGATGCAGTAAGAGGAGGCGGAGCAGCTGAGAGAGGAAGCAGAGCAGATGAGAGAGGAGACAGAGCAGCTGAGAGAGAGGAAGTAGAGCCGCTTAGACAGTATATCATATTAAATATTATTATCAGATTAGAGCAGCATATATCGAGTACAAAGCTGTAGTTAGTAGTTTGTGTATTTCTTTTGGTCTTTCTAAGTTTTCTTTAAGTTGTGGGTTGTATTTTCCGTCTGCCTAGTGCTATGCAAGATAGTGTATTGCATTGAATTTTATTGTATCTAAACATTTATAAAGCGCCCCTTGCAGGATGAACCATTCAGAAGCGTCCCCAGTGCGCATTATGATTTGGAACCGGACTAAGCTGGGCAGTAAAAGGCAAGTACTGCTATGGCGCCATGTACATGACCTCGGGATTCGTATATTGCAGGTTGAAGGAAATGAGCACCTCCACTATTTTCTAAATGGCTATGGGATCTTACTTTCTTAATCATTTGTTATATGCAATATGATATTGCAACGGTTTTTATTATGGCCTAAATGAAAAGCTGTAACAATGACCACAAGACTCCGCTATCTTTTATCTGTATAGGGACACATTTAAATTCTATTTATCCTACTTTTACTAATAATTCTCCTTAATTACTTCCATGTCAAGTGATCAATCGTTGTTATGGACACTATACTGTACTTAAGATGATGCTTCTGTAAAGACAGTTTGCAGTCATATCTGAACATTGTCCAAACTAGTTATTAGGGTTTTCAGAACCATAACAGCCTCCCACCTGAGTTTTAAATAGCCTACTTTACCCGAATTATATCCTTTTAGAGGTTTTCAAGTGTCTGTATACATGAATATACTTGTACATGTAATTATGAAAATGTCCTTTCTGTTTCAGGTGCTGTTGCAGGAATCGTAATAAGTGTTTTGATATTGTATATAGTCTCACTGATGCTGGTGGCAATCCTGGTGTCTGTTTTAACAAAGTAAGCCTTTTAGTCCGATACTATTGTAGCCATAAACTTTTAGCAACTTATTTGCTGGTAATGTTGACCATTGTTACAGTAGTGTAGCGTCCATGTGCTTCCAGTGGCTCTCTAACAGATATAAACAGGAGAGTCTATCTGGGCAGTTGTACATGTAAGGCGACGTTGTACCTTTCAGAGACGCTGAATTAGACAAAATGTTTTTCCTCTTAAAGTTAAGCTATTTCTACATAACTATGATGGCGGCATCTTTGTGAAACACGGTAGCTAATTGTCTTCAGTTTTCGGCTTGACATGTAACGCAGAGGATTTGTTTTCGAGTCTGCACTAAGGTGGTTATTGTATAGTATGTATACGGACCTTGAGCAATTTCTTCACTCGTAATTGTTAAGCGATATTAATATTATGTCGTACGATGGAGTGGGTGCTGCAGAACTTTGGAAGGAGGGCAATATCAAACACAGTTGTATTGTATTGTAAGTACTGTATTATATTAGGGGGGTCTATAGTATATTGTATTATGTAATGTAATGTAATGTAATGTAACATAACATACATAGCGCGTCTTAAGAGCCCCTAACAGAGGCTCTGCGTATCACGTTCGGTGTTTACACGCCAGTGGCATCATCTATATATTGTATTGCATTGTATTGTATTGTTTTGTATTGTATTTGTGACCTCGATTGTTTTTCAGGAGAGGAACAATCGATCTCAGCAACTGGAAACTGTTTCGGATGGTATCCACCGACGGCAAAGCGAGAAGTAGCAACGCTGAACTGGCCGATCAAAACGACTACACCGACGAGACGCTTTCGTCCCCTGCGGAACTGTACACCGCTCTAGAGACGAGAACGAGGGACGCAACGCCACCAGAACCGTCTCCCTACCAAGCGCTACAACAGGTGGGCGGCCGCAAGAATCACCGCAATGCAAAGCCAAGGATTAAAAAGAAACCGACGACAGACGTTACCCAGGCAACCGTTCCCCAGGCAACCGTTCCTCAGGCAACCGACGATGAAATCTACCAGAACTATTAGCACCAAACAGTTAATTGCTTTCGGACGTGGCTATCTGTCAACACACATGGGCGGATCCAGTGTGGGGCAATCTGAATGTACCCCTCGTTTATTTTGCTGCCATGACATTGACTTCCTCCTCTCAAACCATTGTCGCTAGAAGACATTTGTACACAGGGGAAAATATGACAACGGGCGTACGTTATCAAATGCCTCATTTGGGTCATAATGTTAAGGTGTAAATAATTCGAGATGGGTCGATGTGCCCCACCTTGCCCCAATGTGAGGGTATCCAATAAGAGCGAAGGTTACGTTCTACACCTGTAAATTTAAACGAGACTAAATTTAAGCAAGAAGGTGAAAAAATAACTTGTCATAAAATAAAATTGTCATAAAATAAAAATAAATAAAATTTAAATTTAAAATGAGATAACTGGAAGAACTGATGTAATACAGTGACTGATACAGGGTCGTAATCATAATGCAACGCAAGTCCTCATTCTATGGTCACTTCAAGCGAAATCGTTGATTTATTCAATGACGGACTTGAGCAGGCACCAAACATACTGTGAGCGAACTTAGGAGCACATGGAAAATGCATTTAAACCGCTTCGTGTATTCTAGGAGCAAACTGTATGTACGCTGTTCCAGACAAACATGGAGAAACTGCGATCATGTCTGAAATTGATCCGTCTATGCTTACATAGAGTGTGTGTACTTTTAGAACATCTATTAATCAAGGAAAAGACGAGTAGAACTTGCCTGTAAATTGCACTAAAGATAAGAGCTTTCCATGTACAACAGTCAATGCTAATAACGAATCAATACTTGATGCAATTTCAAAATCCTCTGTACAGTGCCTATTTTTGACACATATAATGTGTGAGCTCTGCCTGCATACACTCACTGACAGTGTTCATTTGATAATAAGAGGAATTAATTAAGAAACATTCTAGTCGTACGCACAAAGTTGGTTGCAGCATTTATTACTGTATAGCAAAGAACACTAGGCCTAATGCAGTAGTGAAATGGCTTGGATGAGAGTAATGTCACAGCTTTTGATAGGAAGTTTGAAAGGATGAACTGCTAAGAATTCTAAGTTAACTTGCCGTGTTTCTAACACAGATTGCGCGCCTTCTGAGCCACTTATGACCCTTCCTCAGTTATATTATATTAAATTCTGATATTTCATGCCATGCTATGTTGTGTTTTAACACGTCATGTTATGGGATGTCAAGATTACGCTTTTACTTTAAGCTGCAATTGACGAAAATTCTTCGTAGTGTTGTCCCAGTTCTAGTCTGAGTCTGTCGTACATCGTTTCAGAGGAATTATCGAGGTTCCGATTCAGGTGTTGATAGTGGTCATTGGCCGAATCGTTTACTTGCCCAACAGATGGTTCCCGAACTATACCGAGTTCATTGTTGTCGTTACGTGCTTTCTGCTCCGGAAGTCTCTCTGACCTGCAAAATATTAAGCAAGGAAACAAGAAATTTCTCATGTCTCAGAATTAAAACGTTAATGCTTATGCGCAACTGGCTTGCAGGCCAAGCCCCAGTCTATCTTAGGGAGCTTTGTGTGCAGGTGTTATCCATACCAGGCCGGAGATTCCTTCGCTCTGCTACGCAAGGCGACCTGGTTGTCCCTATGGTTCGAACTTCCAAGGTGCTTACTTCATAAAAGCTTTGCTGTGGTCGGTCCATCTGTCTGGAATAGGTTGCCTAGCAACCTCCGTAATGAGCTTCTTGGTCTTTCCTTGCCCCTTTTCCGCAGGCGTTTGAAAACCATTCTTTTCGATCGTGGTTGGGTGTTGTCAGGTCGGGAGCGCCTCTGAGGAGTATCTCTTGAAGTGGTGCTATATAAATTTACGATTACGATTACGGTAAAGAAGACGCTCTGTGTTGTTTCATAGGCCGCTGAGCAAGATACTCACGATTACAAAGGTCATTGATATTGGGCCAACAGCATTGTTTGGATTTTATACATGTACGAATTATGTTCGGATATTAACATGCTTTCGAATTGTAGCATATTGTACAATTATACGTACAAGTCGTTTTAGTCGATGCAGGGAAAATAAAAATAGTATTAACCAAGAAGTTAACTTTTGTTCTTAGTAAAGCATGAAATAGGAAACTCTACGTGTTCTAATAACTCAATGAAAGGACACTTCAGTCTATACAGTCCTTTTTCGATCTGATTGTAAATGATTGATTCCACTTAGAAGAAAGAGAATCGTGTAAACAAGTAAAACAGTTGATCAAATAAATTCCTCAAATCATACCTTTTATTTTTCACCGCTAGAATTATTACGAGCATGGTCACTATGACGAGAGGTAGGCCTACACCAAGACCAACACCCAGACCGATCCCCACAAATGCTGAACAGATAAACATATAACGCGGGTTGAGTGAGTAAAACAATGAGTAAAACAAACACCTATTATTTTCTATTAACTCTTTGACATTGTAACTGATTGCGGTGTGCCAATTTGAGTTGTCTTTCTCAATAAACGGAGTCGTACCAAACATCACAAACTTCGCCACAGGGCAGCTGCACCAACCGTGCCCAGGCTGGTCCTGGGATTCGTGCATATCCGGTGAGTTTTTTTAGGAGGGTACCCCTATATACAATAAATTTGTATTTAACCTTTGAGCGCTTCTGTGAGACTATTAAGTGGTGCTATATAAATGTCTTGTTACATTACATTACAAGAAGTCAATATCTTCATCGACTCCCCCATTGATGTTAGCGTTACGTCTATGTCAACCTTTTGCTGATTGAACGAATATTGATTGATTGATTTTGCTTGATATTTTCTTCTATTTATCTTGAGCTCTTTAGTGCCACACGTAGGGAAATTCGCACCAACTAGACCATCTTTAGCAGTGCCATGCAACAGGCAGCCAGCGCAATCCCAGGCTACTGAAGCCTGTCAAAGAAATCAGTGACGAAACGCGCGATCTGGAGTCAAGGAAAAGACAGTAAGACTAGTTCCGTTTTGTAACTAAATGTTTTTGCATTAAAAATTCAACAAATTCTGAATTTCTTCAGCTTCTTGGTTTCGCCCCACACCTCCAGCAAGGTACTGCCTCTTTATTTCGCTGGAAGTGTCTCGGGTCCTTTATACCTTGCCACCTTCCGCCTTGTAGCTCTGGCGACGCCACCGCCAAACATGCACACAACAGTTGAAGCGATTTGTAGCTTCGTTAAAAGAAAATGCTACTAATAATAGCCTAGGGTGAGCAAGAAAGTGAGTTAACCTGAAGTAGAACTGAAATTGACCTGAAAAATGGCTCGGTTTTCTGCGCCATTGGTTGAATCCTGTGCATTGACACCTCAATCGAAATTACTAATTAGAATTATTGCAATTAAAATGTATGTGCGTGGTTTTAACTAGGCGCCAACAAATTGGCTGATGTCAACTGTGCATTAGACATTTGCCTCAATCGAAATTTTTTACTAATTAGAATTATTGCAATTAAAATGTATGAATATAAATTTTTTAACTAGTTAATTTCCATACGTTTAATAAATTTCACCTTAATACAGGACAACAGTTGTGAACCTGCCACAGTAAATTTAATTGTAGCTAAGCAACCAATCAAACAGTTTCCTTTAACAACATCAATTTTGGTGTATACAGTGTTTGACTGTGTCATTGAAGACGCAGACCTCGTCAAAGATAAGACGTAATTGTTTTAATATGTTGCGCAGTCAAAGTTGAGGCGACCGAGTTCGTAAAGTCTGAATAATGCATTGTTCTGACGTTCGGTAAATTTTCTATGGTAGATTTTTGTCGATAAAGAGTAAAATTGCATAATCGGATAAAACTTACTTCTATCCCATGACGATGTACCATTTGCTGCTCCAACAGTACCAGCTGACGTCGGACCTGATGCAAGCCTAGTGTATTCCCTTGTGGGTGTTGTTATGGATGTTGTTGCCGTTACAAGAGATGTTACTAAAATCGAAAATTTGCAGATGAAACAAGGAACATAAATAGATTTAACTAAAAATGATTGGGCACAGTTACTGTAGGAGGCATAATATTATTTTAAATATGTGAATGTAAGACATTTACACGTCTCTAGAAAGTCACAGAAGCTGAATGGTTCTTGAACCTCGGAGTTCAAGATCCATTCAGCTAAGGCTCAAATACAACTACAGCGCGGTGGTGTAGGGGTACTATGTTCGGTGCCTTGCAGCCGGAGGGTTGCGGGTTCGAATCCACCTCAAGCCGCCGCGTAGGGACCCTGGGCAAGTCCTTCACTCGCAATTGCTCATGCGCCTCGGCGTGAAACTCTGATTCAGTGTCCGCGCTGTAGTCGGGAGCGCCTCTGAGTAGAAATCTTGAAGGGGCGCTATATAAATATCTGAAATGAATGAATGAATGAATGAGTCAAGCAACAAACGTACTTTTATCCATCTTCAAACTTGCCCCGAATACTCATTACCCCACAATAAAAAGAACTAAGCTGGGGCAAGGTATCCTGGTTTCTCTCGAAGAGTCACAAAGCTAGGAGCTATCCGGCTGTATTTTTATCAACTTCCCTGCACCAGTCAGTCTCACATACCGCTGGATATGGTCTATTACTATTCAATAATGTTCCTACGAGAATCTGCAGAACATGTCTACAAAAGTCGGTTTTGTTCGGTTTGGTAGACAGCTGTTAGTTTATTGGCTTCTGATTCACTATATTCATTAAGATTGTTAGACTACCTGCTACGGTTTGACAACAGGATATTCAATTCAACGAATATACAAAACAATACAATACAGTTACAATTACTAAGTGAATTGTTCGCATCATGAGCTCTAGCATACCTGTGTGACAGACTACGAATATGCTTTCTCTTGTTTTGCAGTCTTTTGGAAACCAACTGAGACTTGGACTACATGTAGAACACGCGACCAGACACCTTGCAGTCCATTCATTGTGATTAGGGATCCATTTTGAAAACTTCACATCTTCTCCTAACAGATGCAACACGAAATTTAATATACACGATACCTTAATTATTGCTTTGCCAAATTGAAGCTTGTTTAACAGGCCTATATCGATGTTAGTCTCACTTATCAACGTGTCTCAAACCAATTGCTCAGAGCTATTGTTTCTTGCGGTGAAAATGGCACAACAAGACAGCCCACGTTGGTATAGGAGCCTTGAATGGTATACTAGTAGCAACTCGAACATGGAGACCATACATTACTAGGAAAAGTATGAAAATATCTATTCCTACCATCGTTTTTTAAGACAATCTTCGCAGGCATGCGACCTTTGGCGGTAAATTTTAAATTGTAGTTTTCAAAGAATACAATCAACTTCTTTAATTAAGATTCTATGTTAAAGTAAAGCTCTTCTGAAAAGATGTTCTACCTGAGTCTTTCCAAATGTACCAAATGAACCGGAGTCCTATCCAGTACTGAATATCCGGATCTGAACCAAGCCATGAAGTGAAGTCGATGCTGGTGACGTTTGCAAACGAAGCCAAATCTCCACCTCTTCTCAAGCATCTGTTTCTCGCCTCATTCCAATGAACCTGCTCATTCACTGCTGTGTAACACCTGCCATCAAACTGACGTGTATTGTTGACGCTGATTGAAGAGCACTTGGACACTGATAAAGTCAAACAAAACAACAGAAATGACAATGATAATGATAGAAATGACGGCGTCAATGATACCGTTGTGATACTCTGACATTTGATTTCGATTTGTGTTCTGTAATAGATAACGACCTTCACTAAGATTTCACTTTTGCGACCATCGATTAATGCTCTATGTATTATAGTAACTTTGCGCTAGAAGTCGTTCGACTATATTAGATAATAATGCCAATTTCCTAAAATGCTCTAAAATCATGTTGGTTACTGAAATTTTATTTTACTACATGTATAGTCATGCTCATGTGTTTGATAGAATGATGCATGTCATGTTACCTGGATATTCGCATATATATCTCTGGCCAAAATGTGGTGGCTGTGCCGTTAAGTAGAAGCTGTTAACTCTGAATGCTAAGGTTGCCACATAACAATAAGAATCAGGGAAATAGTCGACATCAGATGCTGAAATTATAGAAACAAACTATTCTGATTCAAGAAATTTCGTATAGACAATTGACTAACGATCTACAACCGATGACATGATCGTGCCCAAATTCATAATACATAATTCCCTTAATAGATTGTGGCCACCATCATTCTTCTCACCTCATCATCATCATCATCATCATCATCATCGTCGTCGTCATCATCATGATCATTGTTCGAAAGGGCCATGTGAATTATTATTTTATCAACAGTTATTTTCGACACTGTTTAACTGCGACAAATTCAACTCTATCAAGAACTATACAATCATCTAAGACTATGCTAGAACACACGTAGCCTAACTGGTGAACCCATAGTTAAACTGAAGACTCCAATTCAAATATCTGAACGCTTAGCGCTATTATTACTTCAATCTACATTATGCCAACCTGGTATGGTTGGAATTGTTGAGTCGATCCAGTGCCAGGTAGGCCTATCTATTATGTTGTTATAGTCGCTGACTCGATAAGCATCCATCCAAGCAGTTTGGGATATAATTGGATTCGAAGGATCAGTAAGGTAGTTTGTGACAATATTATTTGTTTCCTCGTCTTTAATGATGATCAAAGTAGATTGAAGATTGTTGCATCGTTGTCGTGCGTTGTCAAAGGAAGCAGTTAACCATCGGTTGTTTGTGGTGTCGTATTGTAGATCAAAGCAATGCATCTCCACTGATGTATTGTAACATCTTCGAAATGCATTGGCTCCATCCGTTGCATCCACTCGATAACAAAGACCTGGAATGAGTAAGATAAAAACATAACTAGGCTGGCCTAATCTGGACGGGGTGATGTTTGAATGGTAACAGGTAGGCACGAAGAATAGAAGGACGCCGGTTCGATACCCTCTAGTCCCATAAGACTGACTCAGCCTACCACTTTGTATATAGGGGTGACGGTAAAATGAGCAGCAGTAGGACGGATCGGCGCCTAACAGGCTGCCATACAGCTATAGAAATTAATCGACTCTTTTTTAACTTGTTGTCATGTGTTCCTACAATTTCATATAATCATACTGCGGTTTGTCAGTTTGAATTGAATAAAGAAACCTTTTCCGTCGTGCATTAAACTATTCTGACGAAATATAATCACAGAGTGGAAGTTAATTAAAGATAACTAACTCCGCCACTACTTGTAGTGCCAGTCTCAAGTCTGGATGAAGGAGGAGGGCGATGCTAATGATCTTTTTTTATCACACAGTGTCGTTAAACTGTAACTACTACTACTACTAAAGATGACTCCAATTATTACTAAAGGTATAGGCTATCTGGCGAACCTCTTGGTAACAGAATAATAGTAATATTAATAATAATAATTGTAATTATCATTATTATTATAAGAGGAGACCGGGGCTAGATGCAACAGGTGTTGGTTGCAACACCAGCGCTGGTTAAGCGATAAATAATAGCAGCGAACAATTAAATAACCTACCTTGTACAGAATATATTTTAGGTTCTTGTAACCTAATTTCTTGGCAGGCAGTTGATTATAACTACCGAAAAAAGTCAAAATTTATTTTCGGTAATCAAAAATAAATTTGGCGGTTTTGTGTTTTTTCGTAATGTAGCTCAATGTTTTGAAACAATTTAGTGTTGTTTGGTGCCATAAGTTGAACAATGAATTGGGCTTCAAACTGCATTTAGTCACTTTATTTAAAAACAACGCTGTCGAGAAAATTTGTCATAAACAATGTCTATGCATTGCTTCGGGGTTGGTTGCAACATTTTACTCGGGGATGGTTGCAACATGTTGCAACCAACCCCATGCATTTATTTAAGTAAACTGTGTTCATTATTGGCCTGCTCATCACAATTAGGGCTATCTGAATTACTCACAGACACTCCTAACAACAGAGCATTAGAGGAGGAACACGCCGTTAAAGCAGTCAGAGCTTCTAAAAAAAACCTCCACAGAAGCAAAAGAACCATAGAATTTAGACAAGTCCCAATGCAACAAAAGAAAGTGACGAAGCTTCAGTCCACGACCAATTGCCTAGTCAATCGTCTATCCGAATAAATTCTAAGAACAAAAAAAAAGCAAAACACAACAAAACGTGTAAAATAAGAATTTTAGAAAAGACAGACAGTGAAGAATCTGACAGTCATGGATGATGGAAATTATGACGATGATGGAAAACGGTTTTGTGTAGGCCTACAAGATGGGTCATCTGACAGTGCCAATGATGTTGTTGAAACACTGTTGTGTGGTAGATGATGATGATTACTTTGTACGTCATGATCGTTTAAACCAAGGTGATTACGTGCTGGTCAAACTTCGAGGAATTAAAAATACAGCTAATTTTGTGGCAGAGGCGGCCTTTGACAGTTTTGTGCGATATGCAAGGAAAGCAATGCCACCCCTTACTCATAAATGACATATTTTTGACGGAAGTGACCATCATGGTTGCCAGAACTTTCCGCCCTTAGAAAAGTGCCACTAAAGGGAGCAGCCTATAATTTTGTGGTGAATAAACTACTTACTTACTTACTATATCGCCTAAACCTAAAGTGGCTCGTATATCGGACAATTCACTGTCGGATGATCTAGAAACGGAGGTCACATTTCTTGCCACGAAATCGAGTAGGCGTACATTTGATGATGACGAAACTGTTCGATTTGTAATTCCAGAAATTCAATAACATATCCGGTTCCAAAGTAAGATATAATTAAGAAACCGCCTAGTCAGTTAAAATTGGGTGGCACTAAACGAGTCAGTCGGCAGATAGCATTCCCTTTTTCCTTTTCTGGTTACAATTTGAAGGCTTGAAAAAGCCCTACAATTTTTAATTAAATGTTGAACAATTATAGGCCTAAATAGGTAGAAGTAGACTAGCTATATCGGACTTTTTATCTACAACCCACAACAGACGATTATTTAGACGATTATTGCAGCAAAACAGTATAATAATATTATTATCTTGACTGATGCTTTGATTTCTTTTAATTTTGAATTTGTTCAATTTATTACATTCTTATAATGTAGACAGGCCTCAGCAGGACCTAGGCTGTGCAGCTCAATTGAATAATTAGTCTACAATACTGTTGCAACCTTCCCCGAGGGTCGTTGCAACCAACACCGGCCCGGGGTTGGTTGCAACACTTTGAAGCTCTCTGTTCAGTTAGCCATTGTGGTTGCATCTTTAGTCACTGCGATCGTCACTATAGCTTGTTTTGGTGCTGAGATATAAAGGATATATATGGGCTAAAATGGTTGTATATTGTTCCAAAAATAAAAAAATTGCACAAGAAAATATGAATTTTGTTGCAACCAACCCCGTCTCCCCTATTATTATTATTATTATTATTATTATTATTATTATTATTATTATTATTATTATTATTATTATATTGCACAGTTATTACGCGACAAGGTAAATGAATCGTGAATCTGAATATGCGAGAAGCGAAGCAATTGTTAGTGAATGACCTAATACTTCCGCGTTACAAGGATAGTGCCCTAACCAGTAGGCTACCCTGCCTACTATAAGCATTAAGCAGATAATATAATTATTATACTGTCATTGCTTGAACCGCGCTCTATTAGTATTATACTCATCTGCTATCGAATCATATCCGACATTGTAACCGTCACAACTAAACATTAAGCGTTAAAACAAACAACATTGGTGTGAAATGATGTCTCTAAACTTGGCAAAAACTACAGACTCACCTGCTACAATTAAGAAAACAATACGCGACCAAACAAATTTCATCCTTAGGCTGAGAAACGTATCAGTTTAAATATGTGATGTCTAACTATGTAAGAGGACAAACCAGTCACTATCGTGCCATAAACAGTCGACAGCGCTATTTTAAGCGAAGTAACCACTTAACCATCCGAAGGTCGGTTACTCATCGTAAAACCTAAAACTAAAATGTACGGAATATACGCACATGCGTAAGTGGTTTTCGAAGCTGTATGATTTATTATAGACAGAAAAGTTGATAGATGTACCACAATGGATAAAAATAAACGGCTGTTCAGGACAAACCTCGACAGTCAAAATGCAACCTGCCTGTGGATGATGGCTTTCACGAGAATAGATGTCAGTGATGCATATTACTGTTTTATAGTGCGCAATGTATATAGCGCCCACGTTAAAGATCTTTCCTAGGGATTCCAAGGTCAGCCTTCGCGAAATACATGACATTGTATAAGTCTTTGATTTACGGCAAGGACACGCAGACGTCTCAATCATAGGGTGGAGATCAAAAGAAGACCAAGCTATTTGCAGCAAGGGAGACATGTTGTTTACGACAGCATAGAGGGGCAAATTGCTCACCTCTAGCATGGCCTCTGGCTAGTAGGTGAATTAATGTAGGGTAAGATACTATACCGGTAATATAAGATAAGATATTATAAGGTTACCTAATTAAGATCATGTTAGATAAGGCATGGAACAGCAAGACAAGATAGGTATGGTAAGATGGTATAAGGTATGATATGGTAAGCCCGGTTAAAGGCTGAGACAATCACTTAGGATAATTGTTCTTAGGCTTCCAAAATACTAGTTTAAATATTAGGGGTTCATTGTAAAACTTTCGTGGGAGATTTCTTTAACACTGCTTTTGGAAATACACCAAAGCCATGTTTAAGCTTCAACAGCTGATAGAGGTAGGTCATGCATTACAACATGCAAGACTGCGTTCGCACAATTCTTCAGCGCATGCCATTGTTATGGCTGAAGAACTACTCCTATGCTTCTATTCCGGCGAACTATCGCCAAAGTCGACAATTTTTAAGTTTATAGGTCGGCGACGGTTCCGCGACAACTCGTCGAACGACGTTTCGTATAACGACACTTCGTCTACGACAATTCGTATAACGACATTTCGTCTACTAGTGTATCTGTATCCATTACGGCTAATCAAGAGAGGCCGCTTTCTTATAGTTTCGCTAAAACGTGCTATATATTCTCAGGAATCCAGCTTCTAATTACTGACAAGATTATTTTCATCAATCAGCTTCTGTTGAATGGAAACCTATTTTCATCCATGCATCCAGGTTGATTTCCAGCTTATTTTTACGTGAAAAATTATTTTGATCAATTCAGCTTCTATTTCAACACAGGAATGTTTTCATCAATCCCACTTCCATTTCGGGAAACAGTTTTTTTTCATCAATCCAGCTTCCATTTTAAAGTGACAATTAAAATAACTTAGTAGACGAAATGTCGTTCGACGAATTGTCGCTCGACGAAGTGTCGTAGACGAAATGTCGTTCGACGAGTTGTCGTGACACCGTCGGCGACAGGCGCTATTTATGAGCTATCTTAAAACCACACGTAAGGGTTAGTCACATAATCATTGCGGTTAGAAATTATAATGTGACTAGATTCACTTATATAGCTTCTTATACAGTAGTCTCTGTATTGCGTAACACAGATCTGTAGGCCTTTCTAAAGCAAATGATCCTTGCAATAGGGTATTAGTGCAGCGCTCTGCCATTCAATTCAGCCCAATTGGTAAGCACACACGATTTGCCAGCGTACACAAGTTTGGCGCTGAGGTTCGACTAAAGGTCGCGTTAGGGTAAGAGACACATTATGGTCGTCCAGAACAAGAAAGTTTTATGAAAATATGTTATACCTTTTTAATTAAGGACAAAAAGTCCATCAGTAAGCAAGCAATGCTTAGATAATCAGAAAAGTCACGCCAACACGCAGAGCAAAACCACCTACATCCACAGTTGAAATATGACAACATGTTCAGTGTTCCTTGTTTGTGATGAAACTTGATGTGTGCTCAATTTAGATAGCTTACATCTAGTCTGGTCAGGATTGAGGCCAAGCTACGGCCAACTAAAGAGGGTCACAATAACCCAATGCGTGACTTTATTCTCTTTGCTAACTTCTTCAGCTATACACGGCGCTTATATAATTATAGGCTGTAACTCAGTCGATATAATTATTCTATAACTGTAATTGTAGTCGAGCAGTTGTTGAAGAACTGTGCAGGATATATCTTACGTGGGGCGCGGTGGTGTAGGGTATGTTCGGTGCCTTGCAAGCCGGAGGGTTGCGGGTTCGAATCCACCTCAAGCCGCCGCGTAGGGACCCTGGGCAAGTCCTTCACTCGCAATTGCTCATGCGATCGGTGTGAAACTCTGATTCAGTGTCTGCGCTGTAGTCAGGAGCGCCTCTGAGTAGAAATCTTGAAGGGGCGCTATAACAAGTGCTCATACATACATTTGTAAAAGCACCACATAACAATTTAGAGGCGCTCCCGAACCATGTCAGTTCTATCACTAACGAATAAATTAGACTGCATGCATGCTTGACATACTTTTCAGCACGACTAGCTGTCCAATGGCTTCGCGATTATAGTCCGTCGGCAAATGTAAAGAATTAAGAGTTTGTAAAAATTTTGGGTATAATCTTGGCAAATGCATTTAAAATGTTCAGAAGAGTGTTGTGCATCCAAAAAACCATGTTGCCAGTTTTTTAATTTGGTCCCGAGTGCATATTTTTGGACAAATGTACGGAAATGAAATAGCTTGCGTTGTACTGAATATAAAACTAGGCTTGGAATCTCAAAATGACATTGTTAAAAAGGAAAGCATGTAACAATTTGCTATCCGGTGTTTCTAGACTAATTTGAACCTGCTGAAAACGAAAATCGTGAATAGCAAGCTGGATTTTTAGCGGTTGCATGGGAAAACAAGATGGCGACCAAAATGGCGGCCAGTATCTTCAAATGGCTATTAGTGAAGTCATTTATGTGATGGAAACGTGATTTTAGTGTCAAAATTAACATATTCGGGGACAAGGAATGCGATGGAACTAAAGACACATATATAGCACTGCCAGGAAACCAAAATGGCGGTCAAAATGGCGGCCAGTTTCTTCAAATGGCCCTAAGTGAAGTATTGTCTGTGTTGAAACATGATTTTAGAGTCTAAATTAACATTTTGGGGTCAAGGAATGCGATGGCACTGAAGACACATATGCAGCTCTACCAGAAAACCAAAAACAAGATGGCGGCCAAAATGGCGGCCAATATCTTCAAATGGCTGTAAGTGAAGGCATTTATGTGATGGAAACATGATTTTAGTGTCAAAATTAACATTTTTGGGGTCAAGGAATGCGCTGGAACTAAAAACACGTATGTAGCACTGCCAATAAACAAAAATGGCAGTTTAACCGTCATTATTGATAAAAACATTTAGGATCCTGTGATTGCTGTTTAAACATTTTATACATTACGTATGCAATATTCGTCTTTCATGACTTGACTATTTCACGCATTTGTTGCAGCCAATGCAGTTGCACATAAGTGTAAATGGAAAGTTCGCACTTCGACAGAAGCAGCACTTGGTGCTACACTTATCAACTTTGCGTGATTTACAGGTACGAGAACACCTTCTTCGTCCACAATCCATCCTCATGAGGCTGGTGTCGGAGCATCAATATGTGGAAGATAGGCCTTTTCTCAAATGACAGTTTGGTAATGAACATGTTTAATGCTGATAGTGTCACTGCATGGTGGAAGAGAATCAGTTTCCTTGGTTGTAATTTTCAACTGTTCATTGCAAGCAATCACTTGTCAGCAAACACTAGATATATTCCAAGAGAAAATCATGAAATTGTGTCTACTGATTTTAGGAGAGACGGTCGGTGATAGGATGTATTGTTTCAGACAGCCAGATGCATTTGGCCACATGGATGACAAAGGTTATCTATTGCGTTGAGGCCAATCTTTTTCGAGATTAATCTGAATTGACAGCCTCTGAGAGAAGAAATGTCACTGCATTGATTATTTGCAGATCATATAAACGTGAGAGCATGGATAGCTGGTCGGTGGCATCTGATGCACCAGTAAACGACTTGCAGTTGAACAAGCAGATCAGGCAGTGGAGGATTTGAATATGGCAGACGTGCTTGCAGAGGGGACTTTCTGTCTAGCGACATCAGGTATCAAACAAGATAGGCTTACCACACGATGCACTGGCATTGGACCAGGAAGCACACTGGTGGCAAGCATGGACATGGACCTGTTCAAGAGAGCAATAAAACTATACCTAGATCCACAATACAAAACTAGCGTTGGGCTTGGTGCACTTAGACCCCATGACTCAAGCCCCCGGCTCCACTATAGGCTCGGGCTACCGCAACCGCCATGTTCACGGCTTAAAGCCCCCCCAAACGAAAAGTCCTAGTTACGTCACTGTCCACAATACAAAACCGGTGGGTGTAATGCCCTGGTGAATTCCACACTGTGCTTTGCAATGCTTGGGCAGAACGATTGAAGGGAGTGGTCTTGAGGAGGCATGGCAGGAAGCCAATATGTACAGCAGCTTCACCCTGTTACAGATAGAATGGCAACCATTACAAAAGAGCTCTTCTAGCTCACCAAATAGCACTGGAAGCACTGTTTGACCTATGGCTGACTGCATTCCTGGAAGATCACCCTGCCATACACCTGTTTATCTCCGGAAGCTCTTTACTTTAACCTCGGCCTGCTCTGGTCGCCGATCTCTGCGCTCGGCCTCCAGAGGTGACTTCATAGTTCCGCATGCTCACTACTAAACAGCGTCGGGTTTTCTCTGCAGAAACGGAGCACCTTGCAGCCGTTCGTATCCAATAAACCTTTAGGACAACTTTCTCACTCTTATGATTATGCGGTTCTCGTACTGGTCATCAAAGGACGAATCATCAACAGACTATTCATCATGGACTATTCATTCATTAAGGGACTGTTCATCAAAGTCCTTTTCACAGTAATGAGGGCAGATGCCACAAAGAAATTGGAAAACAAGCACTGAATGCAAAAAGTATTTGTTTGTTTCCTCTTTGAACAATTTCGCCGTTTTGCAATAAATTGACCTTCTTTGGCTTCATTTTGATGTCTTATGTTAATTATAACCTTAGATTAATGTTATTTGGAAAATAGAGATCTCAATTTTGGTCGGCCATTTTGGAAAATGGCCGACTGATGAGACCATGGGTTGATCTGCGATGGCCCTAGTCAAAATATTGCCCCTAAATGTGTATGTTTGGACACCAAAATAACGATTCTAAGTGAACTAGCCGCCGAAATATTGAAAAATCTCAATTTTTCGTCGGCCATTTTGGAAAATGGCCAACCGATGAGACCGGGGCTAATCTGCGATGGCCCTAGTGGAATCATTACCCCTAAATGTGTATGTTTAGACACCAAGGTAATGATTCTAAGTGAACCAGAAGTCGAGATATTAAAAAATCTCAATTTCGGTCGGCCATTTTGAAAAAAGCCGCCATTTTGTATTCTAAGGAAAATTTCGAATGCCTCCCCTTCCTAAAATGTTCTCTTAGGTTCCAACTACAATTGTGCAAAGCGGCAATCCGTTTACAAAAAGTGCAGTGTACATTCGTGTACTGCCTGCACTATTGTACCTTTCAAAACTACCCCGGGACCACTCAGAAAAACTGGCAACATCATTTTTCATGATCAGTGAGGTATTTATATGTAAAACAACAGTTGTCAAGTTTATTCTGCCTATTTTAAGTTGCCATTCGGCATAGTTTTTAGAAGAACAAACCCTATGATTAAAATTTCCACGCGTTTTTCATACAAGTTTTGCATCTATTCAAAACTAACCCGGGACCAAAAAGAAAAACTGGCAACATCATTTTTCATGACCAGTGAGGTATGTAGATGTAAAATAACATAGTTGCCAAGATTATACCCAAAAAAATATCTTTTTTACATTTGCCGGTGGACTATTAGATCTATCTCTGAAAAACATCATTTATAGTCTTTCAGACGGTAATAGATTCTCTGCGAATTAGATATACTAATAAGAAACACAAACAAATAGGATACCCTCATAATAAGTACAACAGTAGTTCTGAAGAAGTCTTTCAATTAGTATTGTTTAAAGATTAACGTTGCATCGGACTCGATAGTCATTATTTTCTGAAAGTACACCTTTAGCTCAAGTTCTATTTTATGGAAATTCTACGTAGTTTTGTTCTGGTTCAACTCTGAGTTTGACAAACTCTGAGTTTGTCGCGCATCAAGGGCTACATTGTGCTATAGTTATAGACTCGTGGAATGGCTTGGATGATAGTACTGTCTCAGTAGACACTGTCACAGCATATGAGAGGAAGTTGAGGAAATTGGCTCTTGAGCGTTCCAGGTTCATTTGCGGTGGTTCTAACACAGACTAAACGTCTTCTGAACCACTTAAAATTCTTGTTATGTTATGTTAACAGTCCAGAGGAATCATCTAAGTGCGGATTGCGCTGTTGAAAATGGTCTCTGACCGACTCGTTTATTTGCCCAACAGAGGTTTCTCCAACCGTGCTGAGTTCATTGCTCTCGTTGCGAGTCTCAGCGTCGACAATCTGCAAATATTATTTTCTATCAAATATATTTCATGCATAATTAAACATAGAAATTAGTTAAAACTGATTTAGGCCTATAGATATGAATTTAGACTTTTAAATAGCAAATGCAGACATTATCATATGGTGAACTATTGTAGAGCTGGCTTTTAGTCGATGCAGTGGAAAATGGAAACTAGAAACCACGAAGACGACTTATGGACTTAGAATAGGAAAAGTGAATGTCTACTAATGAAACAAAAGGTTACTAATTTATACAGCCTTTTTAAAATCTGATTCTAAGACTTAAATGACTGATTACATGCAAAAACATAATATTTTAAAACTGTATCTCTAAAAGTCAAATAAATAATAATTAAATCTTACCTCTTATACTTCACTGTAAGTACTATTACGAGAACGATTAGTATGACGAGAGGTATACCAAGACCACCTCCAACAGATGCTTAACAGAATAAATGTATAATGCAGTTTGTAGTCTAATAGATCATCTGCACAACAGTTTAAGTAAGCTTCATTAAAAAGAAATGCCATCGAGGGTTTAGAATAAACAAGACAAAATTTAATTGATACGTACATACAAAAATTATTGTAAATATTGATGTTTAGAACTTGTTGCTTTTCTAAATTTGAATAGGCCTAAGTTTAATACATTTTATGTAAATAAAGAGTAAAACTATTGTGTAGCCTACTTTTCGCTGTTACAATAGTAAAACAACCACCATTCAAACCGTTTAATTTTTGCACTTCAACTGAGTCGTATAAGTTAAAGCTGGAAAGGCACAGTATGCCAAATAAAAAGTTGTAATGGTTATAAGTGGTGCAATTGTTTAGCACGGTGTCAAAGTTGAGACATACGGGTCTGTGTCATCTGAATGGTGCAAATAGTTTTGACTTCCAGTAACTTTATTTGGCAGAATTTTGCTCGATAAAGATTAAATCTATGTAAATAGAGAAAACTTACTACTGTCACAGGATGATCTACCAACTTCAGTTCCGTATTTCATTGTAGATTTCATTGTGGATTTTGTCGTTACAAGAGCTGTTACTAAAATCGACAATTTGCAAATTAACCAAAGAGCATTGTGCCACAAATATCTAAACGTCGTAAAATAGTCTTCTCTAACTTTGGACAGAGTAAGTGGTATTTCTGAAAAATTTGCGAGCATAGCATAACAGAAGAAGTCAAGATTTACTACACGCCTCTAGAAAACATCACAAAAGCGTGGTCCAAGATTCATTGAGCCAGGTCACAGCAATTCACCAACAGGGAACCCTTTCCACTTTAAAAATTGTGTTAATATTCGTTAACAGACCAATTGAATATGGACGACTGAGCGGAATTAGCCCAGTGGCGTCATATTTACCGGACGGTCACCTACCCAAATATTTATCCGGTTTAATTTCAGAACGCCAACTTGCGTCATAATATTGATAAACATCAATCGACATGTGGTACAGAGTCTATTAAGCAGATCCTAACACCGTCGTCCTGTCTCCTTACCTAACGCTTGGATCTGGAATTTGAACCATTCCTGGACGTACCATATTTATGTCACACGTTTAGTTTTGCCTGAGCATCGGTTGTTTTGGCGCTTAAAAATTCAGAAGTTGAAACTACGACTGTGATTAGCCTACTTTTAGTTTCTAATCGTTATCGCCGGTGTAGGCCTACCTGTGTGACAGACTACATACACGTCCTCTGAATAGCATTTCATGGGAGACCAGCTGAAGCTTGGAGTAAAGCCAATCCATGTACTCAAGCAGGGCAAAGTCCAGTCATGATAATCTTCTATCCAATTTGTGTACCTGACATTTTCTCCTAAAAGATGCAACGTGATCTTCAATATACATAGTGTGACACTGTGACAGTATTATTATTTAACGCCAATATTGAAACATTGACTGTTTTGCATGCATTTTCTATGCGTATTGCATCAAGTGTTTTGGTGTAAAGTCTTCGAGACCCGTGGCAGAGCTATATGGATAAACTGTAAGACATAGATGGCAATAGCAAAACATTTGTTTTCATTTGTATTTATGGATGTAAGTTATTTACCTGTGTCTAACCATATGTACCAGGTTAATCGGAGTCCTATCCAGTATCGAACATTTGGATCTGAACCAAGCCATGAAGTGAAACTGATGCCGGTGACATTTGCAAACGAAGCCAAATCTCCGCCTCTTTTCAAGCACCTGTTTCTCGCCTCATACCAACTGACCTCTTCATTACTCGCAACGTAACATCTGCCATCGAACTGACGTACACTGTAGGACTTGATTGACGAGCATGTGGACACTGGCATCATTTTAACAAAGCAATGCAAATAACAATCACAAGGATAGAAATGACCGTTGATGTAATTGCTCACATCAAACATGCCATATACGCTAGCTTGCACACTCAATCAAAGGATGCCATATCTCTGCTGTGTCTTGCAGCAAACAGTGTTGGGATCTCACACGTTCTCAGTGTCTACTGGTCCAATGCGTTCTTTCGTTCTCTAGATAACGTCATTAATTTAATAATTAAGATTAACACTCACCTGTTTCAGCTTCCATCCTCCGTACCCCGAATTCTGGTTTCTTTGACACAGGATTTCTAGATTTCGACCTTAACGTGGTAAGACTTTGACCACGATTTGACTTCAAGCGACCATCCATTGATATTTTATGCTTTACTAGCAGTTTTTACCCGGCGTTCGCCCGGGTTTTCCCCAGGTGTAATTTGTAACGGCTGCAAATAAAAGCTACTTACTTACTTACTCTATATGCTGAAGGGCTATATGCTGAAGGGCAACAGACAAACATACAAACATACAAACAAACAAACGGAAGGACAACGTAAACAGACTTCGCCTTATAATAAGCTTATAGATTATAACTGTTCTATAGGTTAGATGATAATATCAATTTGCTAGAAAATCTTCTCAATCGTGTTTCTTACTATATGAAATTAAAATCAAACTGATTTGTTATCGCACCTGCATATTCGCAAACGTAGCTGTTGTTCAGCTGTGCTTGTTGCGCCATTAAGTAGAATCTTGTGTTTATGAATTCTAAGGCTGCCACATATCGTTGTCCGTAATCAGCGGTAAGCCTATATGCGACATCGGATGCTGAAATAATAGCAATCAACGATTGTGAATCAAGAGATTTCGTTAATTAACTACCGATACTAAACTGATAATAATTATGATCGAGTCCTATGCTGCATCATTCCCACATAGTTTGCAGTTAGTGCATCATCATGCATATCATCATCACCAGCACTTTCCATCAGCCTGCTTCTGCTTCTGCTTCTTACAGGCTCCTTAAAACGTATTTGTATCACCGTGGTTGGACTTGGAGCGCCTCTGAGTAGGCTTGTTGAAGGAACGCCATATAAATTCATGAAATGAATGAATTAAATGAATGAATCTTCGTCATAAACATTTTCGTAGCTATTCTTTGCTACTTCATCTTTTTTTTACCGTAATGCTGCTAAAACGTCTGCATTTCTGATGAATTCCTCTGCTTCCCAGTTGTCTGCTTCTGATGCAGCATGTAGTGCGGAGCATTTGTAGCCATGTCTAAACTGAAGACTCACGTTTCAGATTTGAATGTGTAGCCTAACTACGCTAACCTACAATATGCCAACCTGGTATGGTTGGAAGTGTTGTGTCTATCCAGTGCCAAGTATTCGCGTTGATATGATCGTTGGCTCTATAAGCATCGGTCCAAATGTACTGAAGTCTAACTGGATTGTCAGAGTCTTCCAAAAATTGTCCTATGAGTGATTGAGTTTCTTCGTCTTTAATGATCGGCAATCTAGAATTGAGATCGTAACAACGTCTTCGTGCTTTGTCAAAGGACGTAATTAACCATTCGTTGTTTGTGGGGTCGATTTGTACATCAAAGCAATGCGTGCTCTCTGATGTATTGTAACATCTTCTGAATTCATCCGCTGCTTCCACGAGATGTAAAAGACCTGGAATGAGCAAAATCATAAATTTAGGTTCGGTGTATCTCATCACAACCTTTGTAATATAATGTAATTGAACATTCATGTGGCGCCCCTTCCAGATATCTACTCAGAGGCGCTGTAGTTTGATAATGCCCTCCTGAGGAAATTCAGAAGTGCACTTTGAAGTCGAGCAGCCATTAAGAGCCATAAGTAGACTGGAAGAGGTAAGCTTTCGGTTTATAGCGAAAGACTGTCTCGCTAACAGAGTTACGAACATGAGAGATAGAGAGTTCCAGATGGAGGGACCGGAAACTGTGAATTGAACGCCGAACAAAGACAAGACCAAGAACAACACACTTTCCAGCAGATGTTGATCGAAGAGAGGAGCGGTCTTTAGCTGAGTTACAGGGTGTTACCGTGAAAGAGAAGTAGGGAGGCCGATGATTTGCAAGTGCCCTGAACATGAAGAGAACAGTATGTGAATGCGAAACCGTTTTAAGTGAATGGTGGTGTCAAAGGTACTATAATAATAATTATCTTCGTTTAATTGAACAGACTGACAAACCGCAGCGAGTTACCAGCAAGGAAAGACTTACCTGCAACAGTAATGATAATAATAATTACAAGCTGACGCTTCGAATTGAAACACTTCATGTTAACTCCTAGATACGCTTTAATTAAAATTGTTATTCATAGTTATCCTAGCAGTGCACCACCGTCTGTTTTCTACTTATTTCAGAGTGTAGTCAGAGAGTGGAACCCATGGACCAAGGCAAAATTGTGCTACAAGCCAAATTTATATTTTTTTTGTAGGTTTAAGTCTACTGAATAACCTGGTAAAAATCCACCCAAATCCACTTCGGGGAAAAAAAGTTACGTAAGAAAATTGTTATTAAGGAAAATGCATGCAATTAGCACTGAAATAATACAAAATCCTTTGCTATCAGCCACTTTCAAAGCTATGGAGCACTAATAATACAGTAGTGACAAACTTGTATAATATAATTAAATATTGTAATATCTGGCTTAAACCTAGCTGAAACTGAGGAGTTACTTGACAATTTCTTCATTAATCCACGTAACATCGGATTCCATGTACTCGCAACAATACAGTTCTGCATTATCCACATCACTGAATGGAAGATAAGCTTTGCTTGGGAAGCCCAGCAGATAGTGAAGCCCAGCAATTAGTGATTTGCAGTACTAGTCAATGCAGAAATAAATGAAAGCATGGACAACCATAGTCCATGCTTTCATTTGTTGTCGCGTAGACTACTGCAACTCACTATTTGCTGGGCTTCACTATCTGCTGGGCTTCCCGAGGCAAGCTTATCTTCCTCTCAGTCAGTTCTGAACTCGACAGCCAGGCTCACTGCTCATCTCTCTTGCTTCTCCCACATGTCTACCTACATGACTATGTCCTACGCTGGCTTCCAGTTGCCTCTCGTATCCAATACAAGGATTGCTCTTAAGAACTCAATAGGGACTAGCTCCTAAATATCTTTGCGACTTAATGCACAAGCCTTTCTGCTATCTCTTCCCACCCTCTCCTGTCTGCAGATCAACTTGATCTCTTAGTTCTCTGGGTAAGGTCTGCCATGGCCCAACACCATGACACTCATTGGCAAGAAATGCAGAGTGGTTGCTGTAAACTGGTTTGTTATCATCAACAGAGACATCTGGGGCTGCCCTTGCTCATGGTCTTTTATTGTTGGACCATTGCAGTAACCATCAAAGACAACAGTCATCTGAGTGCCATAATGAGCATGGATATAACGGATGTACTGCTTAATCACATCACCAAATGTTCCAAACTATTGCCACTCTGTGAAGAAACCAACCTCCATCAACAACATATGTTGTGGCTTCCATAAAGTCATCACTGTCTAGACCCTTTGTTAGTTCCCTTGCAAGCAACGACTTGTTTGCCTTCCTTAAATTTGAACATCTTTGAACATTGCAGTTGGCACTGTCATCAACTCATAGGTGAAAAAGTTTTCAGTATCAGAACAACGCTGCATTATAAGAAGAAGACTAACTGAACAAAACTGTTGCATCAACTGGCAATTTACTGTCACCAACAATCAGTTGATCCACAGACTAGAGAGGGCAGGAAGAAACAGCAGACAGAAGCTTGCATATAAAGTTGCAAAGACATTTTAGGGGCTAGACCCTGTTGAGTTCTTATACTCGGAGCAGTACTTTGTATTGGATAGATACGAGTGGCAACTGGAATCCAGTGTAGAACATCAGTCACGTTGAGATATGAGTTTCTGCTACGTTTATTGGAAGGGTGTATTACGTAGTCCTATGGCTCAACGGGTGTAGTATATAGTGTTTGAAGTGCTTTGGTTTGTGATGGGGATGACTATATCAGTTACTGTTTGTGTGTGAATTTGCAAGAATTGCTTCAATGTACATTGAAGAGTTTATGTAGAGGTGTGGGCAAAAGTGATGATTGGATGGTGCATTTTGGGTAGGATTTGTTGTAATGGTTCAAAAATTTGGAATGCAGTAGGCCCTAGCGTTGAGTATTCGGAATTCACCCACATACACCCAATTTAAGAAGCTGTGGATAGTTACTTGAAGGACTATTGAAAGATTAACAATACTTCATTTACCACCGTTTCATTGAACTGTTTACATAGTTTACATTGTTTAAAAAATTTCAATATTATTTAGTTAAGAACATTATTGAGTTGATGAACCTTTCTTTTCAACTGACTAACCAGCCACAATTGAATATAGTTTAAAAAGGTGACCCTAATTAAGTGGGGCTTGTGCCCCTTTTGGGTTTCCCTGTTCCCTAGTCAAACACAATTGATATAAAATCAGCTATTTCTGAGGGTTATCGATACCTGCGCTAAAATGAGTCATCGTGTACGATATAGACATACAGCAAACCAAGCCCTACTTTTGATTCAAGAAATCGGTGAGGACACTTCTATTGAATGGAAGTCAATGATAGTGAGGCCTCTGTCTCAGATACCTGAATACTAGAGTGTTTCACTATTGTAAGCAGAAAAAAATTGTTCATTTCTTATTGGGCTACCCACTAGTTTGGTCACGTTTGGGGTCAGGAACACTTATGCAAAATTATAGGCTTATAGAATGAGTCTTAGTGACAGCTCAAGACATGCAAAGTTTTATAGCATGACGAAAATGGCATTTTTGTAGTGTAAAATATCATTTAATTTAAATTTTAATTGAACTGGTCATATTATTTTAGTACAATAGTTTGCAGCTCATGTCACACTATTCACATTGATATAGATAAGGTTTAGAAAGTGTCTAGTCAGCTCTTTAGTTTTTTTTCAGCAGAATTGTCATGAGATGTCGGTGATTTTCAACTATCTAAAATACAAGCTGTCGCTGAACCTCATCATGTGTGAGAGCATTATTAAAGTCTGTTGCAAGCTTGACAGCACGTTCCGCACAGTCATTGATGACCTTCATGTTCGCTACCTTCTGCTTGGCATTGACATAGGCAGGAGAGGAAGGCCATGTAGCTGGGTCAACAGCAAAAAAACCTGGATCAATTTTAAGTGCCGTGAACAGATTCATCGATCTTTAAGTTTTTGCCTGAAATTCTGCAATTGATTTTGGATCAACCATTCTGACATCTGTTTTCATTGGTGGACTCTTCAGAGCAGCAATCATTGCCTCTTTCTCACTATTCCAGACACAATCAGAAAATAATGCAAGACCAATCAAATCCTCACTCAAATACAACAGATGCCCTCTCCATTTCTTCATTGCAATATCTGCCACTTGACTGTCAACCTTGCCAAATGACTCCAAAGTTTGAAGGAGGCAGATCAATATACTGAGCATCTGAACTGCTTTGAGCAGTGAACCAGGCCTTCATGTAGATGGTTACAGTGAACAGAATGCGTCCTAGATGCGTCGAAGAGATTTCAGTTCTTGTGCCGTCAGTTTGAACTGTTCACGAAACAGATAAATTTTCAAATAATAAATTCCTTTTGTCATCCATCTGGCACGGTGATAGGCTCCTGGAAGACTGAAATGTACATGACCATCATCACTCACAACAGTAACATTTGCGACAAGTAGGACAAGACGAACCGTTAGAAATCCTAAAGTTCCTATCTCTGGAAGTGTGCGTGCATGTGGTCGAGGGGGTGCAAGTGGTCGAGGACGAGGTCGTGGTTACAGAGGGGGTCGCTCATCATTTCAACATCGTGACAACCCAAATGTAGCAGCTACAGAAACCAGGGAAGCATCAAGGGATGGCAATGTCTGGATTGTCTCTAATGAACAAACTTTCCGATAACTGGTCCTGCACTGGATTAGTTGGATCGCGAATGTGTGTCATATGCTTGAAAACGAATATGTATGAGAATTTGACAGATGTAAAGTCGGAACATCTGGAATCTCAACAAAACGCCACAAATATGACACTCACATCCACGAAATTAACACTTAAACACAGTCTGGCGAAAAAACTATCGCCAACTTAACGATAGAACGTACTAACACCGAAGAAGCAAACAGAAAGAGTACCAAATCATAATGCTTTCGCTACTCGAAGCTTAAAATCCCTTAATATCGTTCAGCGTAAAAATTCGCACGTTAAATGGCTATAACTTATTTTCCCCAAGGAGGATTTGGGTGGATTTTTACCCAGCGTTTAAATGACACATTACCTTTCAGAATCCGCAAAATTTAGCTTGTAGCAGAATTTTGCCTGGGTACACTATGTAAAAATATTTACTGCTCCTGAACTAGTGAGCTGTGTTTTTCAGTGTGCTGAGGCATGCTAGGCTTGTAACTCTAACCCATGAAACATTTTATTATTCAGTGATCTATGAATAGATCAGCAGGTGCATGTTAGTTTAGTTTTAACGTGTGAAAAACAAAATGCGTCATCGTGTGTACAGTATACTGTTATAGTCTGACAGGGTACAATAGCGTGCGCCGAATATCAACTAATGCATGTAATGGCAGCCTTAGCGGCATAGGTGTACGTATAATAGTACAGCGAGAGAACGAAAAAAGTAATGGCTTTGCTACAATGAGCCTCGACAAACGAAGCGCTGTTTATTATAATTATCGGTTTGTCAAGACCATAAGTAGGCCTAAATGTAGCATATTTATGATGAATTACGTTCCGCGTCAGTAAGAAAGTAATTAATATTTGCCATAGGATGATTCACTGCAAATCAGTGTTTTCTTTTCTTAACCCCACATGTATGCGTTGGGAGAGAGGGGGAGGGAGAGAGGGGGAAGGAGATAGAGATGATGATGATAATAATAAGGAAAGAAGAAGAAGACGTGGATGAGGAGGAAGAAGAACAGGAAATAAGAAGAGAAGCAGTCTCTTATGATGGCCTTGGGTACGATATGCTGGGGATTTCATTATCTTAGTCTCGACGCCTGATCTTGACACTGACAGTATATGGTCAGACATTCATCATAGCTGAGTTCGCTTAGTATATCACAAAACAAGTTTCTGCCCTGGCGAGTATTTGGACCTCGACCTCTCGATTGACAGTACAAGCACTGGATTAATCGGGGCACAAAATGGCAAAAAAAGAAGGAAGTAGGTGTGTAATGTACTCGTCTCGGCTTCCTTTGATGTCTGTCGTTTCGTTATTCGGATTTCAATAGAGTTTCTATCACTACCAAAAGCTGAACAGGGACCTCGATAAATCTTCTGGAGTGATGTACGACAAACTCAGAGTTGAGGTCGGAGCAGTTCAGGAACCATCTGTTGGGCAGGTAAACGAGTTGGACAAGGACCACTATCAAAAGCTGAATCGGAACCTCGATAAATCTTCTGGAATGATGTACGACAAACTCAGAGTTGAAGACGGAGCAGTTTGGGAACAATCTGTTGGACAAGTAAACGAGTTGGACAAGGACCAGTATCAAAAGCTGAATCGGAAGCTCGATAATTCGTCTGAAACGATGTACGACAAACTTAGAGTTGAACCGGGACAAAACTAGAAAGAATTTCCAACTAATTAAAATTGGGCTAAAATTGTAATTTAAGAAAATAAGGACAATCGAGACTGACGTATCGTTAATTTAAAAAATCATGATTGAAATACATGGTAAATTTTTTCTCCAGGGCTAGGAAAAAAGTCTGTAACGCTTCACAGTCTGCATAAACGGCCTGTACTGTCGCTTCTTCCTTGTAAAATTGTAATTATGCATGAAAAGATAATTTCTGGACTTAGAAGACGTATATGTGTTTGAGTTCTTCTTGAGATACTAAGGAGTATCATGAACTGCCTGGAAGCCTAATGGGTGGATGCGGAGTACGTCTGATGTGCAAAGAAGTAGGCGTGTGCTTAGAGTGCAAAGGTGCTAACTCCAAAATTTTCAAAAAACGTTTTATTGTTTTATTATGTTGCTACCAATGTACTGTTTGAAATGCTAAAAGATGCTTTTGTTCAGAGTGTAAATATAAACGTAATAGCTGCTTTATTGTTTGGTCTATCTCCAATCACTAAGTTTTGAAAATGTGCAAAGGTTCTATTGACGATAGAACTATTGCACTCTTTACACTGACGTCATATTATGACATCGTACGACGGTATTTCAACGGAAAATTGTAAGTTCCTAATAATTATGTTTGTAACATTTTGCTTTAGTCAGGATTATTATTCTTAAAATATTATTTTATTTAATCTTAGTAATGTTATTATCTAAAAATAACGTCAATTTAATATTTTGTAAGCGATAACGTGAGTAAAGTAAGTAAGTAAGTAAGTGTGTTCTTTATTGAACGCTGGCAAACGCACGGCGCTGTACATACAAAGTTATACAAAGTTATCACATAGTAGCGGAAAAGTTAGTTAATAGTAAAAATAAAAAACATTATGACCTAACTGTACAATTAATTAATTAAGAGTCTGTTCGTTAGGAGCTAATTATGACTTTCGTGTGTAGTTTCGGGCATACGAAAAAATTTGGAATTGACGAGTAAAATATTCACAACGAAACAAAAGTGTTTCGCTGGCTTGAATCTGACAGTGTGGTTTAAAAATCGGCAAGCATTTAGTATCGGGGTGCGTAAGTTTACGAGCGTCGGACGGCATCTTTTGGCGTGCTGCGCGGAAGGTAGCCTACGATGTTTTCTAAAGACAACCCTAACCCTGACCCTAAACAACCCTCACGACACGTTTAACCTTACCCTATCCGACTCTCACGACGCTTAAAATGACGGGAGAAAATACACGCACCCCGATACTAAATGCCTGCCGAAAAATCTAATGTGTGAATCACTGAATCGAAAATACTGAAGTTCATTCCTAGCTCGATGTCAATAAATTTATTTGGTCAGAGAAATCATTGAAGTCCAATCTTAACTTAGGCCTAATGTCGGTGAATTCAATTTTACACAAATCATTATTTTTATTTATTATCTGATACTAATATTTTATTTAAAAGGCACTTTTTAATCTCAAATATAGGCTAAGATGTTAAATTACTCCAGTTCTGAAAATATTTTTGAAATGTGCAAAGGTGCTATTGTCTGTCATAAGCCGTTATTTTGACTATTTCAGGCGAGGCGTGCCGTTATTTTTAATATTTCAGGCAAGGCGTCATAAATATTTTTTTAAAAGATAGCAACATTCCAACTAAGAAATTATTTATTATCCATATGCATGTAAACCACAATGATATAAAACTTAATGGATTTGTGGTAACAATCGAAAGTTTAGATTTGCTCTCCTGAACAATTTCAATAAATGGAGTTAGCACCTTTGCACTCTAAGCACACGTAGGGCTTATGCCTGAAAGCCCTGGATTGCTCAAACAGGGAAGCTTTCACATTTGAGAAATGTAGGACAGAGATGGCTTTGAGTAGGGGATTCCATGATCAAGAGCTCAAGGGGGACCTAAATGGCATTGACTGATTTATCGTTCGATCAGTCATTGAGAGAGAAGAGAGACACAGACAAAAATTGTAGTGTAACCGTTATTGTCCGGGGGGTTATTGTCCAGGGGTTATTGTCTTAGAACCATATACGCATATACGTTAGTGCATAATATATATTCTAAGATGCCTATACATAAATAATTGGTGGAAAGTTGTCTACTACTTGGCTGTGAATGTAGCGAAAGAAGGAAGTTCACAGTACTTTTGAAACGACGCTTTTCTGTACACCGTCTAATGCAATGGGTCATAATCGGGGAACTTCCCAACTGCTTCACCGTTGACTAGTAAAGGTGTTGTTCAGTGTATTTGTTGTTACAGCATAATGGATTTGGGTCTATTTAAAACCCTCTACCCATGGCTGCACAACCGTATTCACTTTAAAAGCGATGAATCATCAGGCACTTGCTGATTCCTATGCAACGTTAGACTCAGACGAAATCAGATGCTGCAAATAGCTCTTTCTGGATAGTCATTTAAGGCGCAATGTTAGGTGTTAGACTGGAAATTGTTCTTCTGATTGCAGGCAAGTTAGCCCATTCTAAAACATAGCTATGCTGATTTTGTTACCGGTTGCATTTGCCTGTCAAGTCTAACAAAGTAACAGATAACGTAATGCCTGTACTTTAAGGTTCATACATTTCAACCCGTGGAGGACCAGACCATTCTTGCCAGGTCCATGGAATATAACAACTGAAAAATGAAATGTACAGACGTACCTGCGTGCGTACAAACAAGATGCATACCTATTTACACTTGTACATACATGCTAACATACATACATAGGCCCGATTTCCTTAGTTGATTTTGATTTGTTTCGCTGACTGTACAGCATATAATTATCATATTTTAATGGTTTAGCCATTTTGCGATTATGCCCGGCTTAGTCAAGTTACTGTTGTTGTAATCTACTGACATAATGATAATTATCAATGAACTGTCTAGCATTAATAATACACGAAATTAATATTGTATATATTCCCGCCATCATCTTATTCTGTTGGTACATGTAACTAGGGGGTCCTAATTAGTGGGACTCACTTCAAGTCTCCCTATTGTGCCCATTATTGAACATTTATTGTGAATTAAGAATATGGAACTACTTGACTTATGAACGTTATGTTGGATCAATAAATTGATGGTCATGGCTGTGGTTATGGTTATACCTATACGCATATGCGCATGCATACTTGCGTACGTGCATCAAATGTATGCACACATAGGCCTACATGTCGTATACGTATGTCGTATGTAGCCTACGTACAAGGCAGGGTGGTTCAGCAATCCGAGAGGTGCTAACCATGACCTGAACAGCAAGTAAGGGCATTTATGAAGAGTAGGAAAGATAGACCAACTTACTTACTTACTTATTATTAGTACTCATTAGTAACTTCTTTAGCGTAGATGTCTAACGCATAAGGCGTCAACCGATGGCACATCAAAACCAAACCGTAATCAGGTCAACACTCAGAAGAGTCGTCCGCTGCCTGCTTACTCAAACCGAAACAGCACATTATACATTAGGACACACAATGTGAACTGTTCCGAATTTAAGTAAGTTAAGTAAGTACAGGTATAAGATCTGAGTAGAGCATAACAAGGAGACATTCGCTTATTCCGTCAAACACATGCAGGCCGTGTATTTTATGCATTGCTAATGAGATGGCGTGTTGGCTTTCAAGTCTACCATTACAGTGACGAGGTCATGCATCGCCTACAACGCATATATTATATCTTCTATTCTCTCAAAGAAAAAATATCCCCAGCAGCGACGGCAGATTGATGACGCCCAGATGTATGACGCCCAATAATGACAATGGGCCAACATGGGATTCATATGTCGTACGAAGTCCATAGAGGACTATTTCGATATGAGCTTCATGATGATGGTGGTGGTGGTAGTGATGATGATGATGATGATGAGTTCTCTGCCCGAAGGTTTTTTATGTCGCTCGGGGATGAGATGAGCGAGGTGGTTTTCCGTTGCCTTCCTCACAGACAATTGTGGGTGAGCAACTTGTCCATGGTCGCTACGCACTGGTTTGAAGCAGACTCGAACCTGCGACCCTCCAGTAACGAGACATAGAACAAACCGCTACTGTAACACTGCCGCGCCCCACTTGGCTTTATATGAACTTCATAATTATGTCCAACATATAATGACGCTTTTCTTAGATTATGAGAACAATAACTTTCCCAGACTAGTTTTCTTCGTTGACTGTGCTCATTTGGTTTAATTTCGCGTGCTTAGCGTGATTATCATAATTATAGCATATGGAACAAACGAATTCTCGTGTTTTCCCTCGGGCTAGGAAACTTATTATTGAAATTTTTTAGAGCTGTGGTTCTGCAATTCGAACGTGGAGTGTAACGCCAACTTCACAGAATGCTACAACACAACAACTGAGATGCACTGCTTCAGTAAAATAGTAAACGGACCTCTTAACTTCACCGAAGCTCAGAAACGGTGCAGTGCGATTGACGCAACTTTACCTGTAATGAAAAACGAGGAAGTTCAGACACTGCTGGAGACGTTTATAGAATATCTTGGCAACTCGAATGGAATAGAAGATAGCATTTTATACTTTTGGACAAATGCTAATCGAATCATTGATACTAAGTGGCATTGGCTTAATTCCAGCGTCATCAGTGAACTAAGTAGGTATATTTCATTCTGTGGATGGCAAATTTTATTAATGATTACACGTTTCAAATATTCAGATAGATGAATGCTTTATTAAGTTCTAGACATCATGGGAATGCTTAAAGTTAATGATTTCCCACTGCTTTCTACTTCTATTAAATTAATTTTGAATTAGTCTATACTGCAATTACTAAGTAGGCCCTAATTAAGTAAGTATGGTCTTTAATACACCATCTGCAAAACAGTTATGTAATGATAAAGATTAAACATCAAGTAATAATAATATTAATAATAATGTGTAAATAGTTAAATGCCTGTGAAACACGATTAAGAACTACACCCTTAAAAAGCACCTAATTAATTAATCAATTTAGGATGAGTGAAGTGGTGCTAGTAATTTTAATTGCGCCCTTAGATTCATAAGCGCTGAGAAAACATCGGTGACTAGACAGCTAGTATATTGTATGTGCTTACTTCTTTGTTCACAGATACTAGCACAACCACTGACGTTTCTTTCGACATACACGTCGCAAGCTTAGCGGGTCAGAATAGTAACCAAGAAGAAGTTCGCCTGATTGCAAATAATCCCGGAGAAATAATGAGTTACATATGCGAATATTTTGGTATGTTATAGTTGAATATTTATTTTAGTTGTTGCATTTCATGCTCCTATTCTTAACATTTTCAATTTTTCTAGACTCATATAAGTTCCAAGCTCATACGATATAGCTGAACATTTTCCTTGCTCTCGATCACCAATCTCAGAAAGAAACACATCCCAACCAACTGAGGTGTTTCTTTCTTTCTAAGAATTGGTGTATCTTCAAATTAAACCTAGAGACCTTTTCTGAACCAGATTGAGTAAGTTCATTACTGAAGAGACTTTGATTTCATACATGAACAGATAGAATTTCGAGGACATAGGAGACACAATATCCACAGCTTCTTACTTCTTCTACACTATTTTGTTTGCTCTTCATGAAAGTCTTTCCCGTTCATGAAATACACCTAGACTCTGCTTCACTCAGAGAAACGACACGTACATGTACCATCATGTGTAAACTGCGTGCTATATAATACTTGTATTTAAATAAATCACAAAAAAGATGATTACAATTTAGGTAGCGACTGCCAGAGTCAAAATGGAAACGTTCTTCGATATGGTGACAAATGCTACGTAGCATCTACGGAGAATGCTACTTGGTACGATGCTAGAAACAGATGCTTAAAGGAACATGGTGATCTTGCTTCATTTGGAGACTTAAAGAACACCGACATCGACTTCACACATTGGCTGGATCTATCCAATGGAAAGCAGTATTGGGTCGGAGTGAGACTCCTCCGATGGTTGTGGAAAAACTCCGGTAAGCTATTTTCCAGCATTATAGAAATATTCGTATATTTTTATTCAAACTGATAAACCGCAGTATTGTAATGTAACAAGACATTTATAAAGCACCACTTAAGAGCTTCTCAGAAGCGCTCAACACGAGTTCAAGAAACAGCTGAAAAGTAAGTAAATAAGTAAATAAGAATATCCTTTAGTAAACCAATTGCTAACCACATTTTGGTGTACACACATCATAGTAGTCGCAATAATCTAATTAGCCAGTGTATCTTATTCAAGTCTTGTAAATCATCCTAGTGATGTAGGTTCTTCGCATCAGGCTATCAGCGGGAGGAATGACACGATGATGGGCCCTTTAAGTGCGCTATCAACATAAAATAAGTGCGTCTTTAAGAGTGGAGAAAAAACCATGTAGCCACATGCAGCATTAGTGGCACGCACAAATGGCGGAAGAGCATTCCAGATTCGCGGTACAGCATTCCAGATTCGCGGTACCGCAACCGACAAGTCCCGACGAGCACGGGTGATGGTTTGAAAGCAGGGTACAATGAAATAATTTGCGAGGCAGACCGAAGCGCCCACCCTACTAGTTTGAGTGCCAAATGGAAGGCACAGTTCGGCACTGTACTGTAGTCCGGAACAGTGCCAGTCATAGCCTTCCAAACCAGCGTAGAGATCCTGAATTGCACCCGGGCAGCAACTGGAAGTCAGTGGAGCTCAATGTATTCGGATATATGTGAATATTTCGGCAGGTCAGCCAGAAATCTGGCTGCTGCATTCTGAATGAGTTGTGGCTGATGAAGACAGAATTCAGGGAAGCCCAGGACGACCCCGTTACAGTGGTCGAGACGTGCGAGAACGAAGGAGTGTACCAGCATATTTACAGCGCTCAGCGACAACCTCCTCCTTCGTATCACTCCGATCTGCACGAGCTCATAGCAAGCCCACCATCAAGAGGCATCCAGAGGTCACTCACCGCCTTACAGGACTGACTACTAAGGGATGTCGATGCAAGTATGAATACATGAAATATTATGAACACATGATAGCAAGTTGAACAAGAGTCGATTTTATGACTTTATGGCAGTCTGTTACTACTGCTTAATTTAGGCACGTGAATATAATCTGCCATCCTACCTAACACCCTGTTCAATGTTCATAGTACTCTTGCGATTTCATTGTCTAGTCGTGTTTCAGGCAACGCGGAGGTCCGATATACGAGTTGGTTTCGTCGATATCCGGTCTCGCTTTACAGTACCGATGAATGCGTGAGTTTGTGGGGAAACAGCGGGCTTAACGGATGGAAGACTGAAAACTGCAATCAGGATCAAAGCGTTGGAGTAATCTGTCATAAAGGTAGGCAAGCTTATAGATTAACCCTTTCCAAGTAGCCTCTCCTTTCGTCAATCAGATCCTGTTTTCCAGTTTAATGTCTTTTTCCATAGAATTTGGCACGGCACAAGAAATTAACAGGCTACACATACATGTACGTGCATGCATGAATATATACAAGCAACACTTACGTCAACAGCAATTCCTGGTAGCGTCCTAATCGACATCTATCTATCTATCTATCTATCTATCTATCTATCTATCTATCTATCTATCTATCTATCTATCTATCTATCTATCTATCTATCTATCTATCTATCTATCTATCTATCTATCTATCTATCTATCTATCTATCTATCTATCTATCTATCTATCTATCTATCTAGCTATCTATCTATCTATCTATCTATCTATCTATCTATCTATCTATCTATCTATCTATCTATCTATCTATCTATCTATCTATCTGTCTATCTATCTATCTATCTATCTATCTATCTATCTATCTATCTATCTATCTATCTATCTATCTATCTATCTATCTATGAGATTTATATAGCGCCCTTCAAGGTTACTACTCAGAAGCGCTCCCGACCCAGGCTTGTCAAAAAGGAAGGTCTTAAGTAATTTATAAAAGAAGAAGAGAAGTCTCGTGGAAGAGAACGCAGGTCAGAGGGGAGACCATTCCAAAGAGAAGGACCCACTATCGAGAATGCCCGACGCTGTCTGGTGGCAGAGCGAGCATGCGGTACCATAAAGTCACCTCTAGAAGCCGAGCGCAGAGATCGGCGACCAGAGCAGACCGAAGTCAATGTGAAAAGCTCCTGGAGATAGGTAGGTGCTCTACCCAGAACACATTGCCAGACAATAGATGAGACTCTATAATTGATGCGCTGCTGGACCGGGAGCCAGTGGAGGACATCGCGCATAAAGGCAGAGATGTGGCCAAACTTAGGTACACCACCAATTAAACGAGCAGCCGCCCGCAACAAGCCTTCCAAAGGATGCAAGCGGATATGTGGTAGTCCACAGTAGAGCGAAGAGCAGTAGTCCAAACGATTAAGAATAAAGGCGTGGACCAGAGTGGAGGCAGAGGAAGAAGACAGAGAGCGAGTGACAACCCGCAGTTGGCGCAATTGATAGTAACAGGAACGAGTCAATGCGGTAATGTGCTTCGTAAAAGACATTCCTGGTCCAGGATGACCCCTAAGTTGCGGACCGAGGTTGAAAAAGTAAAGGTGGGAAATTCATCAGAGAGGGACTCCAAATCCAGCTTCTCCAGCTGTTGGCGAGTACCAAGCCAGATATATTGAGTTTTCGCAGGATTTAGGCGCAGTCGATTAGACGACATCCAGGCAGAAAGTGAGTCAGTTGCACAAGACATGGATCGGACAGCAGAAGCAGCTTGGTACGCTGAGCAATGAGTGTATGATTGCACATCATCAGCATAGGAGTGGCTCATAAGAGAACAGGATGTAAGTAAAGACTCCACATCAGCTGTAAAGAGGATATAGAGAAGGGGTCCCAGCACAGAACCCTGGGGGAAACCAAAAGGAGCAGGGCGCCAAGGCGAGCGAGATGTGTGAAAAATGGTAGAGGTAGAGCGCTCGGAGAGATAAGAGGTGATCCAGAGTAATGGTAAGTCTTTAATCCCAAAAGTTATGGAGAGACGACTCAGGAGCAGGTCGTGGTCGACCGAGTCAAAGGCAGCACTGACGTCATATAGGGCAAGCAGGGTAACCTGTGACCTATCCATAGCGCCATAAATATCAGAAAAAAGACGAAGAAGGAGGGACTCTGTAGAGTGACCCTTGCGAAACCCAGATTGGCATGAAGGAAGTAGTTTGTTAGAGTCCAAGTAGTTAAATAGCTGACTGGCAACCAGACATGCTAAGCTTTTAATTTCATATTTCGTTGATACCGAAAAAATAAGTCAGCTGAAATATTGAGGGAATAAATTTTGTTTTCACAGTGACATCGCTTGATCATCCATCAAAAGACACGACAACTTCCAGCTGTCCTAGTTGTGCCAGTTCAATGGGATCTTTTGAATCTTCAACAGAAGCTTCCAGAGACAGTAAGTCTCTCAAATCAAGTGGTTAAACTCAGCCGTATAGGTCTAGATGTGACATCTCAGATTTGATCGAGATACACCACATGCACTGTGAGATCCATTATCTAAAAGAAGAGACCCGTCACTTAAATGTGTCGTCCCCAGGCAGTGTTAGAAACATTCAGTGTTTTATGCGAATTGTGAATGGCAAATATCGTTTCTAGATTAGCCAGGTAGGTTTCGGTTATACATTTGCAAAAATTCGGAGATCCGCCACTTCTGGATGAGCAATTTAATCACCGCTTACATCTGTTCTCAGTTTTTAATAAGTAGACTTATTGCCAATGTATAGCGAGATGTTGATGAAGCACATTTTTAATCTTCTCTACTAGTTGTTAAGAATATCGTTCAACTGAGGGGTTGACATATCAAACAACAGTACATCTTCCTAACCTCCTAACTAGCAATCATTTACCGACCCCGAATGGATGAAAGGCAGTGTTAGCTATGGCCTGTCATTTTATGGATGGTCACCCCTTCAACTTCCACCCGGACACGCTCTGCTTAACTCTTCAACATCAGATCTGCCAGCGTTGTACCTATTCGGGTTGATAACACCGAGAAGTCCATGTGCTCAGTGAAAACGCACTCCTTTTGACCATGTCTTAGAACTTCTTAAACCTCAACAGCGTATTGATCGGTTTTGAAATTTCTTCTCTAGCCAGATTGTTAATATTTTGAATGATATTTCGATATTTGTGGTTGAAGCCATATCACCAGCACATAGATAGGAACTATTGATCTCTGTTGTAAAGCATATGGCATTTAGGTAGGCCTACTAAGTACTTACATTATCACAATCGTTATAATCGTAATCGCAAACTCCACATTTCTAAAGAGCTACTCTAAAGCTAAGCGCAGGGCACCAGCTTATTCACGAGCGCTGCGTCGTATCAGAGATCAATGTCCAGTGGAGATCTGAATCCGGTTGCCAGAGAGAGGAGGCAGAGCAGCTGCTAACGCGGGTTTCAGTCATCATTGCATTTTAGTTTTACTGTTGCGTTTTGTCTATACGAATAGCTCTATGAAAGAGATTGCAATTACAATTGTAGACATGTACTATTATATCAAAAGGCTCTTTATTAGCGATCACATGATATCGCTCTGTTTAATAAAAGCAAATAATAATAATAATAATAATAATAAAAAAAAATAAATAAAAAAAAAAAATTATAATAATAATAATAATAATAATAATAATAATAATAATAATAATAATAATAATAATATCTTTTTAAATTAAGCGCCTGACAAACGCACTGCGCTGTACATTTACATGTTATGCAATTGAAACAATCTGAGCTACTAACAGAACAGACAGCCTGCAATACAACTGCGCTAATAGTAGCCTACAAAGCATATCCGCCTTACGGGACTCGAACTCGGTACCTCTCGCTCTCTACGCCAGATGTTACCCAATGCGCTATCAATGCTCATCATTATGGCGAATATGGCAGAAATAAAATATAGTTCACTGAAGAAATTCAGTTTTTACCGACACCTATCGCCCAAAATGTATGTGACGTGCTAAGCATAATTATGACACTTTCCAATAGTTCTTTCAGTTCCGTTGGCAATCGGAATAGGACTTGGACTTGGAATACCAGTCGTCATTGCACTCATCGTCATCATCGTCGTCTGTGCGAAACGAAACAGGTTCAAACTTTTAAACATTAAGGAAATTAGATTTGTACAGACCGGTGAACTCATGTATAAATACACTAACAACCTGCTCCCTTCTTCCTTCTCATCCTACTTTATTCACACTTTGCTTCCTGGCTTCACTGGAGGTAACAGAGACTATTATAGATGCATCTACGCATGAACTAACATTCGCAAATTTTCTATCAAATTTCAGGGCCCTGTTACGTGGAATAACCTTCCTATGAACATACGTACCGTACTGCCACCAGCCTCGCTCTCTTCAAACATCTGGTGCGCGCGCACGCACTGCATTACCTTAGTTAACCCTGCGACTACCGCTGGGTAAAATGACCCCAGAGGTAGTTTGCATTAGTGCTGCTCACCCCCCCTCATAAAAGATATCTCAACGAAATTTTATGACTTTACAGGTATTCCTGTTTTGTACAAAATTCTAAGCTTTATTTTACATTTTCTAACACCAGGTGGCGCAGGTATTCCATTTATACACTGAGTACCAGTGGGGTCGTTTTTGACCCCAGTGTAAACTGATTAATTCTGGCATATGTAAAAATAAGAAAATACATTTTTTTTAGCTAACATTTATTTTAGAAGTATTTTTAACAAAGATAAACTATTATAAATTGTTTACATGGTATATATATTTAAAAAATGATGACAGTCCTCTAACAGGTGTTCAACTAGTTATGTGAAAACCAATTATATAAGAAAATGAAGTGGATAAATAGGAAAGGCAGTGCCATCTATGGTGAAATATGGATTGATATTTTCGGACAAGTCAAGAAATGAAGCAGTGCAGCAGTTGTAGAGTTCAGATAATATTTCAGCGACAGAATGACCCGAAATTGGTTCCAGAAACTACCACGTTCCCTTAGATTTGACGATGCGGTGCGCAGAAGAGAACGTCAATATCCTAAACAACTTGCAACTATTAGAACAATATTTGACAAGTGGACAAAATCATTAGAAAGTGATAATTATTCCAACATAATCTATGCCGCCTGTAAGTGCAATGAGGTCGTTTTTGCCGTGTATACCTGTATAAACTTCAAACAGTAACTGTAATGACCGGAAATTGTCCATATTAGTTTTGAGCATTGAACACTAATCTGTAACTATTAAATTAAAAATTCATTCATTTCAACAGCCTTTACATGTTCCAAATACTTTACTAATAATTGTTTTCATGGCAATAAATAAAAATGCAAAAAACAAATTACTTATTGTAAAAATTGTGTTGGGGTCATTTTTGACCCCACTGGTACTCAGTGTAACAAAAAATGTCTGGAAATCTGAGGGTTAAGTTAGCATGACTGACTATAGTCATGCTCCCTGTGGAACACTTCTTTTTATCTTTGAATGTATTATTATTCCTTTTTTTCTACTGTCGTTTTATGCTGATTGTTGTACCGAACACGTGTAATTTTTTTATTCTGTAGTTAAGTTTATCTAATTCCCTCATCGTCTTTGCTAAAGAACTGGCCATCATCTTGACTCACTTTGCATGACGTAAATAGGCCTCTGCTCAGCGGGATTAGTCCCTTTAGTTGCGCGTATTGCTCCCATTTAAAAGCTCTGTTACACTATGATGATCTAATACTCCATGGAAATTGCAGTAACATGCATAATTAAATGTCAATGTACAATTACTGGGAACAATTATTATAAATGTCTTATATCTTATGTCTTATGTCTTGTGTTATATTAAATCTACTCAAGTCGGTCTTACTGACGTCTGTTTCTGTGACGCACAAAACACGTTTCATACCAATGCGAACAGCTCTGATGTAACAGTTATACCACCGTAGGCCTATAGAGATTTTTACTAATAATCTCTGCACACGGCGCTTAGGTTAAATTTGTCGTGAAAATTATTCAGATTATTACAGTGTTAAGATTATCGAACCCGCAGGATTAGAGAACTACTGATGCATTTAATACATGAGAAGATACATTACTTTTACATCCATATATTGCTTCTGGGCCCAAGACCTATTGGATTCGTCCACATACTGAGAAACGAAATCCTTATAGAGCGCTTCCTCTAGAATCCATTCTGAGATCTAGGATATTTAGGCCTACATTTCAACTCTAAGCATCATCCACCTTAGCCGTCTGACTCTCTGGATTTTGACCCCCTGCCTATCGATTCTGTTTTGGTTAAGCGCCTGTGAATAAGCTGGTTCCCGCGACTTCGCTTTTGTGGGCGCTGTAGAAATATCGATTTTACGATTACGATTACGATTACGATGAATATTTTCGCAGGTCAGAGACAATTCCGAAGCAGAAAACACGCAGCGACAGCAATGAACTCGGTAGAGTTGGGGGACCATCTGTTGGGCCGGTTAACGAGTCCGACGTGGGCCACTATCAACACCTGAGTCGAAGCCTCGATAAATCCTCTGGAACGACGTACGACAAACTCAGCGTAAATCCAGAACAAAGCTACGAAGAATTTTCGTCAAGTAGTACTTAAGCTAAAAGCGTAATCTACAAAAATGACAAGTAACCTACGTCTGAATCGTTGCATAGATCTACCTGATCATCTTTGAATTATCTCCGTTAGATTTTCCGGTTGGCTAAATATGAGGACATCGTATTGATCATATTTCTACCTTGACAGTCATCGAACCACATATCACGCGTGACTTAATTATCATAGGGCTGTTATAATTCCTGTTACAAAGAAACACACCAACACACAGACATACATATATAAATTAAAAATGAGTCAGAGAATGTCATAAAAGCAACTAACTTTATAGCTTGTCCATTAAAAACACAGATCCACAAAATGGCTAACGCTGGTTCGGAATTTTACTCAAGACAAATCGAGTTCTATTTCCAAGAGTTTGTTTGTCTACAACATTCGGTTTACGTCTACCTATAGGCATATTTCGAGCTTTTTATTGGTTAGCTAATGATTTAACTTTTGCTACAAACACCATGATTTTAGACTAGTTTTACTATAACCATCAAACGTGATGTTAAGTTACATGTCGCTTGGTTTGCGAAAAAAGAATCTAATGTTTGTATGACTCGTATATGGCAAATTTTAGGGTTTCTTTAAATTTATAAGGAGTTTGGTCATAATAAACTGACAGTTACACAAGAAACATCGAAACATAATGCGACACATTTCCTGCTTGGCTACGAAGCACAACAAAGTATATCATAGTATTCATGTTCATTAAACATTATTATATAGCATAGAACTTTATAGTGTATCTTTATAGAACCTTACCTTATCGCTACCTTATTATGCTTTAAGTTGCCTATTCTTGTCCCTGACTTTTTTCAATCTTGCACATGAACATATACAACTAAAAGTAAAGGTCGAGGATACAGTCACGCTCGACGTGAGCCTAATACCTGGGACTAAAATCACACCCGCTACCCTATTGGTCAATGCATGTCGCATGATTTTGTCCGCGTGAAAGAAGCCGACCGATGAACTCTCCCGAATGCGTTGGAAGATTGTTCACCATGTTTTCTAATGACGACACTAACCCTAACCCTGACCCAAACCGACCCGCACGACGCCTAATCTGACCCTAAACGACCCTCAAGAAGCATAACCTGACCCTAAGCGACCCTCAAGATGTCCGCCATTTCAAATTCCAAGGGAAGTAAGCAAGTTCACATGACATTCTTTAGCCAATAACGCGACGGTCGTGAATGTAGTATTAACGCCCGGGACGTGAATGGATCCACTACGAAAAGTAAAATCGAGGCACATAATGAGTAAACTATAGGCCTATAGTGAAATAACGAAAGGTTGTATGCTTTTGCGTCTGAACTACCGATTGGCGTCCAACCTGAGCAATTGGCTCCACAGACTGTCCTGGGAAGAGAACAAAATGCTGAAGAGTTTTCTTGTTATTCGTCAATGGTCATATGTCATCATTATTATTGTCATTCTAGTCGCCTCTGAGGCTCAGCTCATAGAACCATCAAACATCATGGCCCCGCTGCACAACATAAATTATGTCTTATATTCCACAGGCATCAACTCATGACGGACGTGATGCGTAACGGTGACCTAGAACACGCACCTGTCTCGCGCATAACGTCGATAGACTATGGATTATAAAGCCAAATTTTGACAGGTCCAACATATTTTCAGTAATTGTCGGTGTTTCAAATGATAGCTAGTTCATCGTGTACGGTAGTCGTAATTGTTATTAACATTTATATAGCGCCGCTCAAAAGGCAAATAAAATCAGAGGCGCTCTGCGCTATCCTACATGATGTTGAATGTCATTAACAACTAGAATTGCATCAGTTAGCTAAAAATGCACAGAAAATAAGACGCTGCACCGCAGGCGGTCTCACGCACACTCTTGGAACCTAACCAACGGATTCCCCGGTCGACAGTTGATACAAGAAATGACTCGTATATGACAAATTTTGCCTAAGTTGCGTCGATACGGTATATGATATAGCTCGCAAACACGATGACGCTGCAGTCGAGCAGTCCCTCATTGGTAGAAGATGTCTTTGCAAGTTCAGAACGCCTTTGTTATTGAAATTGGTTTTATTAATACACATATATAGGATATATGTAATTTATGTAGAAGCGCGGCAACTCGCTGGCAAAGGCCGACGTAGTATGATAGGCCCTTAGTTTACTAGCCTAAACGTTTCGGTCTAGCACGCAGCACGCTACGCTACCTATTGGGGAAGCAGGAAGTAAGTGAACGAGATTTTGCGGTTTTTGTAGGTAACAGGCCTTCCAATGGTTGAAGGTCTTAATTGCGCTTTGCGGTGTGAGCATGGGGCTCTGCTAACAGTAAAAACATTAATCAACTTAGAATGAGGTTTGCGTCGAGCTGTGAGTTTACATTTATCTTAATTATTTCAGGTAAGTTCCAGTTGTTATCACCTTAATTATCACAATACTAACTATAGCTGTAACCATAACTAAAATGAAAAACCATTAGCTATAACTGTAACTATAACTAAATAAAATCTGTAAGGACTGATCACAATCGATTCCTTTAACTGAACAGACGTCAGTCAATTAAATGTGTTGAGTATTTGAAATGTGCTCTACAAAAGAAAGAGTTCAGTCTCATTCGGTTTCAGTTCTTGGGAGAGTTTGTCACTGGCCTTCCTATAGACTGTGCATCACGAAAAACAGAAGCAAATAAGTGGAGCGCTGAATTAGCCTCTCGGCTAGCGTTCGACCTGAGACGACTGCCTAACTCCTCTTTGACAAAAGCAATCTTCTCTATGAAAGACTGCATGGTCTTCTTGAACACGCTGTTCTTCCAGCTAACTCCTCTTTGTGTTTATAGCTGTCTGGGCGACGTTATAACCTCGTTATCCTGTCAATCCCTCTGGGTCTGACGAATATAAAACGAACACCGACCTTAACTTCTAGAATAAGCGTTAGCAATTAAGCTATAGCGGTCTACATGGATCATTCGCGGTTCAAAATATACATACGCTGTCGAATACAAAGGCAATCCGTGACAGTAGTCTTGAAAACTGAAAAATGCTAGCTAGAGTAGTTAAAAACAGAATATTGATGCGATTTCATTCTACTCATTTCAGTCTGTGTGTTTCGGGCACAAGAAGCAGAAGGTGCATCTGAATTTCGAAGATGCTACAACACCTCAGTGGATATGCATTGCTTTGATGTACAATATGACACCACAAACAATCGATGGTTAACTGCTTCCTTCGATAACGCACGTAGACGTTGTAACAATCTTAATTCTACTTTGCTCATCATTAAAGACGAAGAAACACAATCACTTACAGGACAATTTATGCAAGACCCTTACAATCCAGTGAGATCATATTACATTTGGACGGATGCCTATCGAGTCAACGACTACAACAATACGTATACATGGCACTGGGTCGATTCAACACTTCCAAATGTACCAGGCAAGAATATTGCAGATCATAATAATCACATTGCATATTACACAATAGAACAAATATTTCATCTTCGAATCGTCAGTTGTCGTGGTTCCTTTCGTAGCACGCTCATATAATTATACAGGCTAATAATATATCTAAGCTTGCATATTTCAGTAGAAAATAATAAGAACAGTCTCTTAAGCCCTGGCTATGAAGCGTTAGCGACTTGATTGTCATGGCCTCGGTGTACTGGGACAGGTAGCCTGTCCTCTCCCGCGCCGTCTGATCTTCCGCCGACCAGAGCACAGTCAGTCTATTCATTATAGAAGAGTCGGCTAAGTGACAGAGGTAGAGTAGGAATCTCGAAACAAATGGTTGAAATTTGAACCCCCTCTCGGTTGACAGTCCAGCTCACTAACTGCTAGACTATAATAGCGCACCATCCAGTAGCAGCGTCCAGATAATAGAAACCTTAACAGCAATATATAGAAAGTTGTATCAACTTTATGGTAGAGAAGATGAAGACGTGCAGGATGGCGATTACAATGTTCATTACGACAACGACGATGACGACGACAATGATGAGAAGGAGATAAAGAAAATATAGGGATGATGATACACGTGCTAAAACTATATGAGACTGATGCAATGTTAATTAGATAGAGATTAATGATATATAGGCCTGATAATTTTAATCCGAACCTAATGAAGGAGAGCTCTCGAATCAGAATCATTGCTTGCTATTGTTTCAGCATCGAATGTCGCTTACACCCCTGATTATGGGTGGTATGTGGCAGCCGTTGCATTCAGAAATAACAGCTTCCACTTGACGGCACAGCAGCCACATATCATCAACAACTACGTATGCGAATTTCCAGGTAACATGACATATACCTTTGCTCAGTTCTTGGACCCATCTTGTACTTACTTTACACAGCGTACATTCCTTCTTTATTTACCAAACACCTGGACACTGGCCACCTCTATTCTGACGACGTCGAAACCTTTGTACATGGTCCTCCCGCTGACCAGCTTTCTCTTGTGTCATCGATCGACTCACTGTCACATGATCTCCATTCATGGATGTCAGCCAACCGACTAAATCTTAACTCCTCTAAAACTCAATTGATCTGGTTTGGAACCAAACAGCAGCGCCTTAAACCTGACCTCCCACTTCTGAAGTCAATGTATCCTGATTTCACATATTCATCCAGTGTCCGAGTCTTTGGTGTCACCGTTGATAGCACCCTGTCGTTCTCCGAGCACCGCTTACACTTGACGCGCTCATGTGACTATCATCTGAGGCGCATGAGAGCCATCGGAAGATCTGTTTCCTCTTCTGTCTTTACAACCATAGTCCATGCTTTCATCTGCTGTCGCATTGACTACTGCAATTCACTATTTGTTGGGCTTCCCAAGGCAAGCTTATCCTACCTTCAGTCGGTTATGAACTCGGGAGGGCCAGGCTCATCGCCAGTCTTCCTCGCTACTCTCACATCTCCACCTACATGAATGATGCCCTACACTGGCTCCCCGTTGCCTCTCATATCCAATACAAGGCACTGCTCTTAGTCTTAAGAACTCAACTGGGCCTAGCTCCTAAATATCTTTGTGACTGAATGCGCAAACCTCTATCTGCTGTCTCTTCCCGCCCTCTCCGGTCTGCGGATCGACTTGATCTCCTAGTTCCTCGGGCAAGGACTGCCACGGCCCAGCACCGTGCCTTCGCCATCGTGGGCCCTTCTATGTGGAATGACCTCACTCCCTCAATCCGCAGTAAGATTTTAACCGGGGTCCCACCTTCATCCCTTCGTTGCTTGAAGACTTTCTTATTTCCTAGGGCTGTCACGCTGAAAGCGCCTCTGAATAGCTAGTACTGTAAGAGGCGCTTTACAAATTCTCAGATACGATACGATACGATCAAGAAAATTAGCCTGAAGAGGAAGAAGAGGAGCAGCCCCTGATAAGCTAGCCTGAGAGGCAGCCATAGGTATGAATTTTGTTTTTGCCGTCTGATTTTCCCACCGACAGTGTAAGGTCAGTTACTCATTATAACTGTATTCGCTAGGGGCGCAGGTGGGGCAGGCGCAAACCAATAGAATGTCGCTTATATCCCTGATTATGGATGTCATGTGGCACCCCTACTTAGCCTCGTAACCTTATTCAGAAACAAACCTCACAATGACGATTTTTAGCAATAATCGTCTCTCTAAGTCTATGACACAATAACAAATGGTGTTGTATTATTTAATCTGCCAAAGTAGTTTTACGACCAAACTTTGCCCAATAAATTGTGGAATTCTGGCTACATACGATCCCACCATACAGGTTATCGCTGAGCCCTAGTTGTCTTGTTCTCCAAACCAGCACATCCCTAAAAGACACTCAAAAATTGTAAATGATATACAACTGATTGCTCGGTAAAAAAAACACAGTGAACTAGGCCAATCTGCAAAGTGGTCTTGTGGTATTTGTCCTGGTCTCCACTATTTTCATGGTCTCCGCTGTTTTTTTTTATCTCGCGTAGATAATGCATTTAAGCTGACAGCGTACGCGACCTCAGTAGGCGCTCGTGAACAAGCTGGTGCCCTGCGCTTAGCTCTACAGTAGCGCTTTAAAAATTGTGAGTTTACGATTAAGTAGCTTTTCTTATCCAGTTGTCCTTCGCGATGCGCTAAAAGTTGGTATTTATAAAGGGAATAATCTAGAAGCTTTGCTTATGTCGGCCCTTCTAGCTGGAATCATCTTCCGCAGTCCATTTTAGTTGTAAGTGATAGCACTGACTTGGGTCGGGAGTTCCTCTGAATCGCTGAGTGGAGCTCTACAAATGTTCGATTACAATTACAATTACAATTAATTAATCAGAGGAGGCATCCTATAATTCTGATTACACTAACATTCGCAAGTTGTCTTAATTTCTTACATTTCTCTTTCGATCCAAAGCATATCCTAATATTAATGGTCTAGCCACAGTGGCATCGATACTATTATCTTCATCTTATTTGAGTAAGTAAGTAGTAAGTAAGTATATCCTTTATTGAACCAATTGCTAACCGCACTTTGGTGTACATTGTGAAGTACATAATCACGAGTACTGTCTCTCGTTTGTTTGAACTGCATCAGTGTCGAGTTGCACTTCAATCAGCTCCAATAATGTCCGTCAGTTCAGTGGAAGATGTTACGTTGCGAGTAATGACGCGGTCAGTTGGTATGAGGCGAGAAACAGGTGTTTGAAAGATGGGGGAGATTTAGCTTCGTTTGCGAATGTCAACAGCATCAACTTCACTTCGTGGCTCCGTTCAGATCCAAATGTTGGGTACAACATAGGACTGCGATTCACCTGGTACATATGGATAGATACGGGTAAGTCCATTGCATCGATAAGAACAAATCAAAACAAGTGTTTTGAAATTTGCTTAATTTCTTTGAGCTAAGCCATTTTTCTGTCACAAATAGCTTTTAAAATGTGTTCAGCTTATCATATATTTTTCGACCGGTCACATAGCCGTGTTTCAGCACCTTTTATGTTCCACAGATAGCTCTGTATAACTGTTAAGAAGCATGCATACATGCATGAATAATTATTGCATATACATGTACATGTTCATAAATGCATGCACACATACACATATACAGATATACACGCGTGCATTCATACATACATACATAGAAGTCGACAGACCTAACGTCTGATGCTATGGAATAATTTTATATTAGTGAGAGAATATCACACAGGTCAGCTCCTCTTAACTGCCGATAATTATTTTCTCCCTTGTTTCATAAAGGCTTTGAAGTGCAAATTCTAAGCAGCGTTTGAAAAGAAATGTTAAAAGACAGGAATTGTGACATCCTATAAAACAATGCATTCAAGTGGCATTAATATCACTAAAATGCTTGATCTTCTTGTCTAAATATATTTACTCTGGAAAACTTGATTCAGTTATAGGAATTATATACAAAACTGTCAGTCATTCAATATTGGCGTTCAATTTTATAACACTGTCACAATCTGTATACTGAGAATAATGTTGATCTTTCAGGAGAAACAGTCAGGTACGCAAAATGGACCAAAAATGATCAGGGCTGGAGTTTACCTTGCTTGGTTGTATGGGCTCGCTTTATTCCAAGCTTCAGCTGGTCTCCAAGAGACTGCAATTCAAACGATGTATACGTAGTCTGTCACACAGGTAGGCCTATACAGATGACAACGTATATAAACTAAAAATAATCGCAATCGCAGCCTCGACTTCAGAGCTGGTAGGTTTTGATCAGAGTGTGTTGCCTTAGGTGCTGACGTGAGTTCAACTGCATATACTTTAACATTATAGTAATAAGACTTTCACTTCTCTTTCAGTTACATCACTCAATCCGACGACAACTTCAACTACAACTACCACGACCAGCACCACAACCACCATAGCGACCACAAGCAACAGCGACACACCTTTCAATGAACACAGCGAAGGCAGAAAGCCAGATGGTAAGGGTAAGCTTACTTTCAAAGCCAAGTCGTTATCAGGCCAATATTTATCAAAACTTGCGCTGTAGCTAGCAATTTAGCTGCGTCGAAACATGCCTATCTTAATATTACCGTACGCAAATAAATTGGCTATGTTAATATTACGCAAATAAAATTAATATTACGCAAATAAAATTATTTATAAGTTTTTACTCGATGTCATTATTGAAACGCCCTGTAAAATCGCTCAAGTCTAGTAAAAGCAAATTATGTATTCCTTGCTGAATGCCCGGCACACAGTCATCCGGCAACGAGATAATGCAAAATTAAAACAGATGGCTCTTTCCCTAACGACGCTCTCTTTTGTTAAGCTGTGCTCTTACAATGCTTAGTATTATATTACCAGTCAGTTGAAACTATTTGAAATTTCAGTTGCATTGGCTGTTGGAGTGGGAGTTGGAGTTGGAGTACCAGTAATCGTTGCAATCATCGTAATAGTCATCTGTGTCGTAAGGTAAGAAGCTCAGCGTTTTTCCGTTGAAAGTAGCATCACTATAATTGTCTTCCCAATCATCATAATCGTCATCATAATCATAATCATCATCAGCATTATCGTTATCATTACGGTAACGATAAAACGAAGACAGTTTCCGTACGATAAACACTGAGACCGAGGCATTGTTATAATTATCATAATCCAGTATATCATGTCCAAAGATCAAACTTCATGATGCAATAAAACTACAGAGTTGCTGCAATATTTAAGCTAACCTCTATACGCAGCCACCATCACCTTCACACCCCACCACCATCACCACCATTCCATGAAATGACAACAACGCCAAATACACCATCACAATCAACACAATAGCAACAGCAGCACCGACAACACTGACACCACCACCATTCCATCAATGGCAACAATACGAAATACACCACCATCACTATGAACACCAATAGCACCATCAACACCGACACCATTAAAGCTGTTTTTCTCTCTAATCATCGCAACTCATCTAATACAAACCTTACCTGATTATACTGATTAAGCGGATTAAGACTCAGATGATTCTTGAACCCTCAAAACCTGAGAATTGCTGTCTTTGGAAGCATTTAATACATAAGCATACATTTTCATTTATATCCGTGCAATACTTTAATACCTGAGTATAGTTCTTCGATTTACTGTCGCCACATCAAGGACCTTTGAATTCGTCCACAGCCTGCTCAGCGGCCTAACGAGAAAAGAACGTTTCCTCTACGTATACCATTTGAGACACAATATATTTACTTTTAATTTATTAATATTTATGCAGGTTGAAGACACCTCTGGAGCAGAAGACGCGCAACGACAAAACTGAACTCGGCGCAGTTCAGGAACCACCTGTTGGGCAAGTAAACGAGTCAGCCAATAGCCCGTATGAACAGCTGAATCGGAACCTGAACAGTTCTTCTGGACCGATGTATGACGAACTCAGAGTTGCACCAGAAGCGCAATACGAAGAATTTCCACCCAATTGAACTTGAACTATAATAGCAATTTGGCAAATAATGACAAATATCTGTGACTCGTTTCTCATCAATTTCAAATCGACACATAACAGGACACATTTCCCTCGCGTATAGAAGGCTTGCGAATGACGCTTAACACAATATGACATGACCTGGCATAGCATAACATAACCTATCATAACAGATGGCTTTAAGTGGTTAAGAAAACATGCAATCTGCGTTAGACCATTGGAATTCCTAAAAGCTCACCCCTCGCGTCTTCTTCTTGAATTTTGACAGGACTATCAGCCTAATCATACCACAAGTCAACAAGTCTTGCTTGAGGAATTTCTGCATTAGTTTTCCTCTTTATAAATTCGACATAATTATATAGCCTACTAACACCTAACTTTGCATATTTTTGCTTGAAATCATCTGTGTACACTGTACAGCTTATCGGTCTCTTATGCATATTTAATTCAAAACAGACGTCAAAAATTATCTCAGCTTCATTTCTGTGGAGGTGACATAAACAACGCTTCCAGTGTGGTTTCGAACACTTTTAAGCAGAGGATGCGCCACAACTCATTTGGTACAGTGCTAGGCTGTTAACCGAGAAGTCGGGGGGTTTCGTAATTATAAGGTCGTGGATACAGTCACGCCCGACGTGAGCCTATACCTGGGACTAGAATCACTCCGCTACCCAATTGGTCAATGCATGTCACATGATTTTGTGGACGTGAAAGGAGCCGACCGATAAACAATCCCGAATGTGGTGGAAGATTGCTCACCATGCTTTCTACTGACGACACTAACCCTAACCCTGACCCTAACCGACCCTCACGACGCCTAATCTGACCCTAAACAACCCTCACGAAGCGTAACGTGACCCTTACCGACCCTCAATAAATTATGTGTGCCATTTCAAAATTCCAAGGGAAGACAGCAAGTTCACCTGACAGTAATACTGGGGTTCCGCAAACGCCCGGGGCGTGAACGGATCCACTACGTTAATATAAAACTGCTCCACTGGTAATAATAATATTTTCATTTATTGAAACAATCCGGCTGACAAACCAAAACCGGTTACAGTGTACAGTTATGCAATTGAAACAATTCACAAGAACACAAATGACAGAAGACATAAATCTTAACTACTAACAGAACAGACAGCCTGCAATACACGGCGCTAATAAAGTAAGTAAGTAAGTAAATCCTTTATTGAGAAGCACTAGCAGACGCACAGCACTGTACATGGCAAGATTAATACATTCAAACAAACAAACAAATAAACACAAATTAATTTATATATGCAACCAATGAATTGAATGAGAAGCTTTATTGTACATCACGGGAAACATAGAGGAAGAAGAGATAGGGCTAGTCATAGGGGAAAATGAAGGGTTTAAATAGCCAGGTCTAAGAAAAACATAGTTTATTTGTATAGCATCCGGGCAAGGAAGCATTTCTGCGACAGGTTGTCAAACATGGGAAGCTCACGGTTATGGGACCGTGGCCGCAGGGAGTAGCGCGATTGCTTGATCGGCGGTAACAATTTATGCAATACATGACAAGGATTGTGCAGAATACAGGCAAAGAGTCTAGTATCCGCACTGCTGCAGAGAGTATCAAATGAGGGAGAAGATGGAGGTAAGTACCCCTGGAGTACCAACCTACGGATAATTCCCTCAAGCGCCTCCCGTTCCTGCACTCTCGCAAAGCCCCACCACACAGGCGAGCAATACAGCATCATACCAACCGTAGTGGCACGAACTACGTCAAATAAACTGTCCCCCGAGAGCCCATGCGACCTCAGGATACGAAGTGCATAAAAGGACTGCCTTGCTTTTATGGTCAAACGTTTAATGTGACTGGAGAACCCAAATTTCGCTGTAAGCTCAACACACAGAATATCTAGGGTTTGCACTCTTGCGATACCTTTTAGAGGATGGGGAACATACCGATGGTACCCGGGGACGCGTGAAAATTATCTCACAGGATTTGCCTGAGTTAAGCTTGAGGTTGCAACTCTGTGCCCATACACTAATATGCTCAAGCTGAATCTCAGTTGTAGTGATACTTGATGCGGGGACAGCGAGATCATCTGCATATTTAAAAATGCGATTGCATTTATTAACTGATTTAAGTCAGAGATTGCAACTACGAAATCCATCTGGCCCAAACCGGAACCTTGAATAATACTTGCATTAATTCGTGCAAGAGAACATATTACACCGTTAAACCTAGTGCAATGACTTCGATTATGAAGTAGATTCAAAATCCAATTAAAAATGTGATCAGGAATTGGGAGAGAAGCAAGTTGTTCGGCTAGATATGAATGTCTGACAGAGTCAAAAGCTTTGGAAAAATCCAATGAGACCAAACGTACATAGGGTTCATAGCATAAGGTTTCAAGGATGTGGCTATAGATACAGCCATCAAAGCAGCAGCCGTTGAGTCCGTGGGTCTAAAGGCATACTGATCATCAAATTTGTGATTAGTGTCTGTGTTGGTGATTACCGGATACATATATATATACGGGTAACGATTTTTCAAGAATTCTACAAAGGATGGAAGTAATGGAGATGGGGCGGTAATCCGATTCCATCCTTGGGCAAGCCAATTTGGGGATTGGTGTAATACAACTTAACCTCCACTGTAGCAGCCTACAAAGCATGTCCGCCCTACGGGCCTCGAACTCGGTACCTCTCGCTCTCCATGCCAGTGTGTTATCCAATGCGCTATCGTACCTCCCACCCAACGCAGAAACTAACCTATTCTGCCACAACATATGCAGGCTCGTTGGGCAATGTTCACGCATGAAGAATAGACGCTAGTGGCCGACGTTTCTCCCTCTCCCCTCCCTCTGAAGTCTTATTGATTGAGCTAGGCCGGTGTCACGAAATAGAGTATCCCCCATGTATAAGTATCCCCCTTAGCGAAATGGAGTATGCGGTTTAGTTTGCATTTTTGTCGGTTTCTAAGTGTATTCAGTCTGTTTGGATTTATTGTACACATACAATATTTTAAGTTGCGTATCTTTAGTTTGTGCGTCGACCTGTAATTAATTTATTTCGACTTTGGTTATTTTGACTGGATTTTCTTCTTGGCTATCGTGATGCGTATGACGATGGGGGATAGAATGGTTTATCCCCCCCGGATACTCTTGACCGTTTATTCCATTCGGGGGGATAAATTCATACATCCCCCCGGATAATCTTAGGACGGATACTCTATTTCGTGATACCGGCTGTGCCCAAAAGCATTTTAGGCTATTATGTATCGTGAGCGCCCCAAATTTTATGTTGTAGATATTTTGGTCGTAGTTCTCAGGCTTTCTTGCTCGCAAGTGCAAATATTGAAACACGGCGATGAATTCATAAACGTTGCACGAGAAAGGAATCAGTAGACCTATGTCTGAGTATTTCTTCGATAGAAACTCTATTGAAATCCAAATAACGAAACGACATACATCAAAGGAAGCCGAGACGAGTACATTACACACCTACTTCCTTCTGTCTTTGCCATTTTGTGCCCCGATTAATCCAGTGCTTGTACTGTCAATCGAGAGGTCGAGGTCCAAATACTCGCCAGGGCAGAAATTTGTTTTGTGATATACTAAGCGAACTCAGCTATGATGAATGTCTGACCATATACTGTCAGTGTCAAGATCAGGCGTCGAGACTAAGATAATGAAATCCCCAGCATATCGTACCCAAGGCCATCATAAGAGACTGCTTCTCTTCTTATTTGTATCTGCACCATACTGCCAAATGGCGTCTAACTTCAACAATTATTGTGCTAGATTGGGCTTCAAAGACTTTATCCTATGAAGAGAACAAAACGCTCAAGAGCTCTCTTGTTATTATTCATTTGTTCTTCTTCTTATTTTTATTGTTATTTTGTTCGTCTCTGATCTTCAGATGATATGTACCATCAGAGCCATGCTGAGCAAAATAAATTATTTCTGGTATTCCATATAGGCAGCAGCTCATCCAAAGACCTATGACGTAATGTGTAACGGTGACCTAGAACACGCACCTGACATTCAGTCTCGAACATAACGTCGATAGATTATGCCATATACAGTACAGTCGAATATTGGCAGTTCCGACCTTTTTCACAAATTGTTTGCGTTTCAAATAGCTATCCTAAAGACTCAATGCGATGTGAAATTGCAATTAAGAACTAGACTGTTAAATCAGTCAGCAAAACCATGTGCAGATTGCAGTAAAATAGAAGAGTCACCAGTGGAGGGCCAACACACCCACGTGGAGCCAAACAGTTGACAGATGGAATATATGGAATGGAAGTTCAAAGTCTCAGGACAGAATTGCGTCGATAGAGTGGAGTGGCGATAGGTGACAGCGCTAGGATACACGATGACCCTGCCGACGAGCAGTCCCTCATTGGTAGGAGATGACGCACATCCGGCTAACTCGCCGAGTTGCAAACAATAGATACAAGAGGCAGTCGTCGCTTGTCAGTCGGTAGATTGAAGTTCAACCAGTTACTAGCGGTCGAGGTCACTCTAATGACCCATGTCGATCGTCCTCCACTGAGACGATAACAACCGGCTACAGGCGGCGTAGCCTTGTCCCGAGTGGCGGCACTACACCAGGGCAAGCCAGGGCAAATGCCCCGGTTAAAAAGCCTTTGCCCTGTTCGTTGCCCTGCGAGAATTTTTGACCTGCCCAGATTTTGCGGCTCACCATAAATCAACCCCTGAACTAGTTACTTGTATGACTGCCATGTCTATGCCCTGGTTAAAAAGTCTGGCGCCGAAACTGCTTGTCCCAGACTAAATGACACATAGGAATGGAAGGGTGTGATGCCGTGACTTAGGCCAAGACAACATGCGAACAAATACCTTCTAAAACGCATAAAATCCTTGGCATAAACGATGAATAAGTCCGGTACGCAAACCAGTGAACTCCAACATATATAGGCCTAGATATATATATATATATATATATATATATATATATATATGTGTGTGTGTGTGTGTGTGTGTGTGTGTGTGTGTATTGTGTGTGCGTGTGTGCGGAGGGGGCGTGCATGCAGGAAGTAGTAACCGTTTATGCTTATCAGGCCTCTGTTCACTACCTTTGATCGGCTCGTAATCGCTCCAGACGATTTGATATCTAGTTATGCACCAGCTAGTCATCACATCGACCGTCTCTGACATAGGTCGCAGTGTTAAACGTCTCTCATGCGAGAAGTATTTATCGTATATGCTTATCAATCATCGGTTCACTAGCTATGGTCGGAACGTAATCGTATAAAAGGCGCGTGACGTAGCTGTAAATCCTGGCGGCTGGGAACTCCATTCACCCAGATTTACAAAAGAGTGGGTCCGTTTACACCATGATAAATTGTTCCACGAAAAGATTCATTTCAGCAATCTTACAGTGTCACAAAATCAAATCATATCATTTATATGGTGACCAACAAACAACAGTAGTACACAATCAATGAGAAAAAAATGAAGTCACACAGGGGACTCTGAAAGGGTCTTACGGCCCCGCTAAGTTGGGCCCCCTAAGGTTGCAGTACAGCCTCATGAGGAAAGCCAATGTATTTAACTGGTCTGAAACTAAGCGTATTAAAGAACAAAACGATAAATCTTAACTAATGACTCAGCAACACACATATTAGGTCAACAGTCAATTTGTGAGAATATCTATGACACAATTAATTTAGGCTCACATTTAAACTCATTTTAAACATGTTAATTTTCGAACATTTTAAAAATTTGGATGGGGTGGATAAGTAACTGCTGTTGTATCAAAAAGGTTCTTGGGAGTCCGAGGTCAATCATTTCCAATTAAAAAGTGACGCAGCCCTCTTTTGAAGAGGCATAAATTAGTGAGTTGCCTACTAGACTGTGGAATCTCGTTCCAAGTTGATGCCCCTACATATCTGACAGAGAATAGTCGGATATTTGTGTGGGCAAAAGGTTTGTGGTATAGATTAGAAGTTCTAGTCATGTGGGAGTGGATGTCCGAAGTGTAACGAAAAACTTATTAAATATTGAAGGTAGGAGGCCACAATCATAATTATCTGAACATAAACTCCCCTATCTGAGCACTTCTTATCACGACTTCGAAGAGAGTTATTTGATAAATCCACCAGGGTTCCGACATGTGACGAAGGTTACACTAATTTGTCACGAGTACAGCTGCTCTCGTCAAGACACTTGTCAGGGTTAGAACAAACTGATGTAGAAGTTGGATGCCCTATAAAAACAAAAAATCTGAAAAACCTTGGAACACCTGCGCCCTAACATGAATTTTCTTGCGTGTGGCTGAATGCGGAAAGAGTAGTTTGATCAGTTTGATTTTGGTGTTAATGTTTCAAATAATATTATATCCAAGAAGAAAGGGAACAATAGAAAGCTATAACTAATTGATCTAGAGGCTTTAATTAATCGTTCTATTTCATATCGTGCGTAACTTTCAGTGTCATTTACGCGTCAAGATAAGTTCATTTCAAGCGAGATGTAGAATACGTTCTGAGTGGAAAGCCGATAGGGGAAACTAAGATCAAGTGAAGCAAACAACGATGTTCATAGAATTCACAGATTCAAAACTTATACTATAGGATAAGGTCGTTTAAGTTAGCCTATCCGTCATGTTACACCGCAATTCCGAAGAAGTTTGTTCTGCTATTCGATACACCAGAGCTTATTGTTTCTGGAGATAAACTTATCGTCGCTTGTCATCATCAAGTGGGCCCATAAGTTAGCCCATCAGAGTCCAATAAAACTTGACCGACATCAACGCAACTTTCACACAGACTACTATGTGAGCCAGCGAAGAGTTTTCGAGAAGTAGACCGTGTGAAGTTGATCCAACATTGTCTTCCTACTTTACTTGACGTTAGTCGCATTTCACGAGAACACATACATCATGTACTGTTGGAGTTTCCTGGATCTGGTGGCTCTTTCGAGCGTCATAACTTATGCCCAAGGTACGAATTTATGTGCGTTTATCCCTTGTTTTCACGATAACTAAAGACATCAAACTGTTTAGTTAGTCATTACAGCTTCACACCAAAGTGTGTTGCATCGTGTATGGAATCTGTAAATGAGTAAAGATAAAGATACTATCGCGTTGAAAATATCTTATATCTATGTATGTATGAACACTTGTTATAGCGTCCCTTCAAGATTTCTACTCAGAGGCGCTCCCGACTATAGCGCGGTCACTGAATCAGAGTTTCACGCCGAAGCGCATGAGCAATTGCGAGTGAAGGACTTGCCCAGGGTCCCTACGCGGCGGCATGAGGTGGATTCGAACCCGCAACCCTCCGGCTGCAAGGCACCGAACATACCCCTACACCACCGCGTCCCAATAGATCATGTTACGAATCGAAATCATGGTCGTATACACCCAATCTCTAAACCGCTTCTCTAAAACTAAGCGAAGGGCACCAGCATAAATCAGAATAATTGAGTTCGGCTGGAGCTTATCTTCAAGGGATAAATCTCCTTTAGCATTCTCGGTCACGATTAAAGGCTACTACATTTTCTCTATCAAGACAAATGTATAGCTTTGAAATGGGGTTTGTGATATATTTACAATTAACTTCAATACCCTATTTAAGTCTGAATAAAGCATTTATGTTGCGATTATACTAATAATACTCGTTTAGTAAGAATGTTATACTCTGTATAAATGTATGTACACCAAAGTGCGGATATGCAATTGGTTTATATATAGAATATACTTACTTATAATGTCTTACAGCAGAATACAGGAGAGTCTGCTACGTGACCAACTGGGCTTATTACCGTCCACCGCCCGCTGCATTCATCCCTAGCCAAACGGATCCTTCTCTGTGCACCCACATCATGTTTGCCCACGCTGTTCTTGCAACCAACAACACTATTAAGCCTTACGAGTGGAACGATGACATTCCCGGAGGACTGTACGTATGCATTGTGTACTTCTTGGTAGTTGACAAAGAAACTGTACACTTAGAAGAATTCGCCTTGCACTTAATTTGCATTCATGCAATTCATACATACATAATTGCATATATACAATGACTGTCTTGTTTGTGTATGAATGTCTTCGATACTGCTCACAGGTTAAGGAGAGGGAGCAAAAAGGGACAGAGGCAGAGAGATTGCGAAGAAAGAAGGAAAGCAAGAAAAGGAGAAAGGGTTAGAAAACGAGAGAGAAATGCAACGAGATAAAAATAATAACAATGGAGAAAACGTGCAATCTATGACCGTCAAGGAAGTAAACAAATTTTCGCATGGCATACCAAACGAACTAATAAAATTGGGAACAGGATTATGTGCAATTTTAACGAGGTGTGCTCAAAGGTGTAATGGTCAGTGTGCTGGGACTATCATTCGAGAGATCGGAGATTCAAATCGCCGCCTGGGCAGAAATTAACCAACTCTGCTATAATGAGCACTATGACCGTACATAGGCCTGCACTGTGGGTGGGAAGATGAGCCGACTAAGTAAGTAAGTAAGAATATCCTTTAATAAACCAATTGCTAACCGCATTTTGGTGTACAGACATCATAGTAGTCACAATAAATCTAAATTAGCTAGTCTATCTTATTTAAGTCTTATAAATCATCCTAGTGATGTAGGTTCTTTGCATCAGGCTATCAGCGGGAAAAATGACACGATCATGGGCCCTGGGGCGGAGAGAATAAACGGAAGTTTTAACAGGAGGAAGCAAGGTATGTAGCACATGACCTTTATCGGTCAGAACAGCAGAGAAAAGACGGGAATCCGCCTTTAAGCATAACTGCTCAAAGGACGGTGAGTCCTCAGGAAGGTAATGATAGCGAATGAGGCGACGTATCAAGGTATGAAACCGGTTCCTTTCGCACTGCTCCGCGAAAAACCACCAAACAGGCGAGGCATAAAGCATACGTGCCAGGGTTGTGGCACGCGCAGCATCAAAAAGCAGCGGACCTCGCAAGCCGTGAGCGACCAGAGTCCGCAAGGCATAGAGAGATTGGCGGGCCTGACAGCATATTCGGTGAATGTGGTTTTCAAGTCCTAAGAAGTTGGAAATGGTGACTCCTAAAATTACCATACTGGTAACCCTAGTTAGGCCTGGGGTGACGCTTGGAGTTGTTAAGTTCCCAGGGCCCGCCCTTTTGCGGCGGATCAACATTTCACTGGTGAGAGGAGTCAGAGGACTGTCCAACCCTTAAAATATGGATGCTAAGAAAATGAAGTCGCTAACCCTTCATACTCATGGCTGACTAAGGGTAAGCTTAAGGGACTGTTCTTAATCTTCTTCGTGTCATGAGCAATGGTATGGGTGTTTCTGACAAATGCCTAAATAATTATGATTTCAGCACTCATTCACATATTATTAGCAGTTCTAACATTTTTTTTGATAAACTGCAGCACATTATATCCGATAATAACTTTTGAAACTTTTAATCTAATTAGGTATGAACAGACAGTTGCCCTGAAAAACCAGGCGCCGGGACTCAAGGTGTCACTAGCCGTTGGAGGATGGAATTTCGGCATGTATCAGATATCAATCATGTTGTCAACACCCGCCAACAGGGCGACGTTCATCGATTCTGTAATCCCTTTCTGCAGAACTCGCGGCTTCGACGGAGTTGATATCCACTTCCTATACCCAGGATCACGAGGAAGTCCGCCAGAAGACAAATACCGTTTCACCTTGTTGCTCCAGGTAATGATAAATGTCACAATGCTGAATTGACGCTACATAAATTTCATACTTCAAATGCAATAACTGATTGCTTTTCTCGAGATGTTGCCGAATACATGAAAGCTGATAGCTTGCTGCAGAAACTGATCACATGTTTTCTATATAGATGGACTCATGCCTGGGATGAGCTTGAATGTATCTGCCAGCAATCCGTGGACCTTAACTGGAATCCATGTTGAGTCTACACGGTTCGTTTATGAGAAAGTGGGCCCCCATCGGCTCCATGTTGTCATGCTGGCAGGGATTAGCGAGCGCTCATCATTTGATTCCTGGTAACATTAATTAATTCATTAAGTCGGAAATTTATATAGCGCCCCTTCCAGGAAACTGCTCAGAGGCGCTCCCGGCTACAAAGTGCCCAAAGAGAGGAGTTTTTAATTTAGTGAGGAAGGTTTCAGGTGGCGTCCCAGGGTGGAGGCGCAGCCACAAAGTTGAGCAAAAGTTGACGCGCGCTGAACCCGTGTTGACACGCCTGAAAGAAATAATTATTGTAAAATATTTCTGCACTACTCAAAAATTGAGTTGATCGGCATATTTGAAATGACTTTCTTGATTGGCCCCTAAGAAATTTCTAATCAATTATAATACAGTAATAATAATACGGTTCCACATTAAGATTTGCGGTCTCTGTTTTCCTGTAGGAACTGCGCGTCGCCATAAACAACGAGTCTCATTCATCTGGTAATGCTTCTCTGCTTCTGACTGCTTCAGTTGGCGCAGGAAAAACCACCATTGACAATGGATACGAAGTACCGCTTATTTCCCAGTAAGCAGCGCTTAGCCCTGAAAGGCTTTCACTCCATCGATTGTAATTTACACGACGGCATCATTTCTGCCAATATTATATGCATAGCTTAGATGTACCGTAATACTATTCTTATAGGTTAACTATGATAAGCTAAACGGGTCATATTATTTTGTTATTCAATCCGTGCAGAATAGTTTTTTCTATGCCTTATGTGCAATGGAATACTCACTGTGACCGTGCAAAATGAAGCCTTTCATGCTAGTTCATAAACTGATAATTAATATTTGAATATTCTTGCAGGTACTTGGACTTTATGAATGTCATAACGTATGATTATAACGGTGTCTGGGACACAATAACTGGAATGAATGCTCCCCTCTACCCTCGAGCGGAAGAGTTTCAAATGGACTACGGCGGCGTTAGCAGGGCCACACTCAACCTGGTTTGTAAATGCTAATTAGTAACTTCTATCGATTCGATGTCTAATGTGCGCACAATGCAACAACTGATGCTGCACCAAAACAAGACGACAATAAGCTCAAAATCCAGAAGATCAGTCTGTAATTACGACTATTTATACAGCGTAGTAGGTAGCAAGTTACTTCTAGAACGCTTCACAAAACTGTCCTCTACGACAGATGAGCTAAAACGTTCACTAGTGTAATACAATTCAGCAATTACACAGATGAATTTACATTGTACTGTCACCCTTCCTGCATAACAAATTATAGGGTTTCTCTTTAAAAATACCATTTTTGACAAAACCAGAAACTGCATCGTGAAATATTGTTTCTTCTCCTTAACTCAATCGCCGTTGCAATTGCAACACAACATACACCCTTTTGAGTAACTGAGAGGGCGTTATACAAGTACTCTTTTACATACATATATACATAATATATCCTACATATACATAAATACATACATTATTAGCTCCTAAATTGCTCATGCGCTTCGGCGTGAAACTCCGACTACAGCAGTAGTCGGGAGCGCCTCTGAATGGGAAATCTGGTTGAGGCGCTATAACAAGTGTTCAAATACAATTATATACATACATACATACATACATACATACATACATACATACATACATACATACATACATACATACATACATACATACATACATACATACGTACATACATACATACATACATAAACCAATCAATCATTTTTATTGGTCCAGTTCAAATATGACAAGTGTTAAATATAAAATTACGACAGAACTTGAAGTAATAGACAAAAGTAACACAATATAAACAGGTATAATAAGAAATGTAGAACAAGGGGCACACCTAGAAGGGAGGGAGCTCTCGCTGTTTATGGGCCTAAGTTGGATATATCAGTGGCTGCTACTGGCTGGTTTCTTAGAGAGTAAATGTCAACAAGATAAGTTTATTGAAAATAGAAAAGCACAAATGAAATAAAATTCTTCAAAGACGATAAACCGGACCAGTGAAGTTATACTGTACATTCATTTTTATGTATGCACGCAAAAATTTTAAATTGAGGAAAACCTGTAGCATTTTTAATGGGTATCGGTAGATTGTTCCATATAAGTGGTCCTTGATAACCAATAGAAAATTTACGTATATTAGTTCTGGCATACGGGCATATAGCCTGATAGGAGCGTTTATTTCTACAAATGTCATGTAGTTAGAATCGTCTGTGTTACCGGAGAAAAAAAGGAGATGAAGGTTAACGGAAGAAGATTCTTATCATATCAATACATTAATTCACCTATTTGAATTTGCTTAATTTGCTCTATATTTAATAGGTTCAGGTTATCAAAAAGTAATTTAGTACGAGTATTGTAAGAGGAGTTTGTAATAATACGTAATGCTTTTTTTGCAAGATTTGAAGTTTAGATAAGTGAGATGAGTAGGCTGCAGTCCAGAAAAGGATACAATAAGTCAGGTAAGGGTAAATAAGAGTAGAATATAAGTTCTTAAGTATTTGTTGAGGTGCGCTATTGTTTTCATTATCCCAATGTTTTTCATAATTTGTTTCGAAATTGCAATAATTATGGAAGTTCCAATTTAGATGCTGATCAATAATAACACCTAAGAATTTTGAAGTTTCCACCTTGGGGATTATAACGTTATCAATATTTAAATCAGTATCTATTATTGGTATGATTTATTTTAGCAGTTCTGACAATTATGAAGTTAGTTTTAAAGATATTTAAGGATAGTTTGTTTGCTTGTGTTTAGATAAAAAGGGAGAGGGATGCGTGCGTGTATGTTTTTGCGTGCATACATAAAAGCGTTTGACTCAGTGGATCATAGTATCCTCATAACTAAATTACAACATTATGGTATTCAAGGTTTATCGCTTGATTGGTTTAAAACTTATCTCTCAGATCGCACACAGTGTGTTCTTTGCAATGGTAGTCTTTCTAATTTACAACAGATTTTAATTGGTGTTCCGCAGGGATTCATCCTGGGTCCACTTCTATTTCTCTTATATAGTAGTGATCTTCGTAATTCCTCCCCCTACTAAAGACATTCAAACCTTCGTTCATGGTCCTTTCTCAATCTATTGAGTCTCTCGATCTCTTAAGAGCTCCAGTCCTGATGTCCTCGAATCGCCTCTCTCTTAATTCTACACAAACTCAGCTGATCTTGCTTGGCAACCGCCAGCAGCTCCTAAAACTCGACTATGACCTACTTACAGAAAAGTTTCCATTGTTCACCTTCTCGACTTCTGTTCTTGACTTGGGTGTTACCCTTGACAGCACTCTTTCGTTTGCTAAAAACATCTCTGGACTCTTCCGGTCTTGTTCCTATCACCTGAGACGTCTTCGAGCTGTCAGACGATCTGTACCCTCCTCCACTTTTACCTCGATGGTCCATACTTTCCTCTGCTCACGCATTGATTACTGCAACTCGCTAATGGTTGGTCTTCTGAAATCTCTCCTTTCACCTCTTCAGTCGGTGCTAAATGAAACTGCTCGCCTGATTGCCCGCTTTCCTCGCATCTCACATATCTCAGCCTTCATGATCGAGCACTTAAAATGGCTTCCGCTGATTTGCCGCATTTGGTTTAAAGCTCTTTTCCTTATATCCAGAGTGTGTTTGGGTCAGGTTCCACGCTATCTTTGTGATCTTCTCCGTCGTCCTCTTTCGGCTGCCTCTGGTCGCCCTCTCCGTTCGTTAGACCGACAAGACCTCTTGGTGCCTCGGACTCGGACTGCAACTGCCCAATACCGCGCTAATTCGTCTGTTGGTCCTTTGCCCTGGAATGACCTTCCCTCTACGACGCGCTCTATGATCCGAACTGGTGGTACGTCTGTCTCTAACACTTTTCTTTTCTCTTAGGGCTTTTCGCACTGGGAGCGCCACTGATTAGGTCGTACTGTGAGAGGCGTTTTAGAAATATTGTAAATACAATACAATAACTACATTGAATGTATGCATGAATGCATGTATACACGAATTCTGCCGTCATAACCCTTGTATCCGGAGCAAGTACGGAACAAGACCTAACCCGCCTGAGGAATTTTGTTTTTCACTCAACAGCCCTGAGGAATTCTCGTCATGACGACAAGAATTCGTACCAACTTTACAATTAATCTTTTATTTTTGGTGTTTGTAGGACTGGTCAGCCAGATATTGGGTTGAATTGGGTGCTCCCAAAGATAAACTTGTGATCAGTCTCGCTCTGTACGGTCGATGTTTTACTCTGACGGACGCAGCTCAGAATGGCCTTGGTGCTCCAATTAGCGGTCCATGCAAGGCCGGAGACTACACCAGTGAAGCCGGCTTCTTGTCTTATTACGAGGTATAATCCAGCCTCATTTCTTTTCAGTGACAGCTGTCTTGTTTTTCTTTGGGAATACATTTTCTTTCTAAGTATTCAGTTTTTCCATTTTTAGAATAGTGTCCACTAAAGCTTGTGTTTTTCGTTGAGTTGTTGCATTGTAGTCCAATAAGAAATTTTCTCGTTGGCAGATTTGCATTGTGCTTAATGAGGGAGCCACCAAAGTCTTTCACGACGAACACAAGACGCCCTATGCATACAAAGGTGATCAATGGGTTGGATACGATGATGAAGAGAGTTTCCAGATCAAGGTAATCGAATCTAATCTAATGACTTCTATGGCCGTATTTTGAGGTATAATACATGGGCCCGATAGCGCATTGGATAGAACACTGGCACAGAGAGCGAGAGGCGGACATGCTTTGTAGGCTGCTATTAGCGCCGTGTATTGCAGGCTGTTCTGTTAGTAGGATTTATGTCTTCTGTCATTTGTGTTCTTGTGAGTTGTTTAATTGTCATAACATGTAAATGTACAGCGCAGTGCGTTTGTCAGGCGCTTAATTAAAGAAAAGATATCATTATAATTATGATGTCACATACATCAGTCGGTGATCGCTTTGGGCAAACTGGCAATCGGAAATCATTATCCGTAAGAGCTGACATGTTGTAATCTGATGATTAACGGAAACCAGAAGCAGGATTTGGTGACTTGCAGGTTGAAAGAGATACGTCTTGAGCTCAGAGAGGAGAGTCTAACGTTCAAAGAGATGATCCTAAACTAAAAGAGATTATATCGGGGGGGCGATAGCGCATTGGATAACATCTGGCACAGAGAGCGAGAGGTACCTAGTTCGAGCCCCGTAGGGTAGACATGCTTTGTAGGCTGCTATTAACGCCATTGTATTGCAGGCTGTCTGTTCTGTTAGTAGTTAACCTTCGCAGGACGAAGACATTTTACGATACACGGAGGACGAAGAGGGGTAATTTTTACCCCAAAGCAATTTTTAATATCTCAGCTCATAGGTAAGGTACAATAACAAATTAAGTATCAATTCTAATAGTTCTAAGGTCAAGGAATCGATCTATCCTAGTAAGGATAGTCTGTCAATACCACTTTTCAAGATGGCGGCCAAGATGGCCGCCAAAACACAGAAATATGCATATTTCCGCTCACAGGTAAGATAGAATGACAAATGAACCCTCCAATTTCATAGTTCCGAGGTCGAGAAATCCATTTATCGTAGTGAGAATAGTCTGCCAATACCACTTTCCAAGATGGCGGCCAAGATGGCCGCCAAAACACAGAAATATGCATATTACCGCTCACATTTATCGTAGTGAGAAGAGTCTGTCAATACCACTTTCCAAGATGGCGGCCAATATGGCCGCCAAACACAGGAATAGGCTTATGCATAATTATTTCAAGACAGGTAGATGTAGGCTACAATGACAAACGAACCCTCCACTGTCATAGTTCCGAGATCAGAGAATCAATTTATCGTAGTGAGAATAGTCTGTCACTGCTACTTTCCAAGACGGCGGCCATCCCTTAGAGGTAAATTAGTATTGGCAGACTATTCTCACTACGATAAATGGATTCCTTGACCCCGGAACTATGAAAGCGGAGGGTTCATTTGTCATTGTAGCCTACACGTACCTCTGTTTTGAAATATGCATATTTTTGTGCTTGGCGGCCATCTTGGCCGCCATCTTGGAAAGTGGTATACACAGACTTTTCTCACTACGATAAATGGATTCCTTGACCTCGGAACTATAAAATTGGAGGGTTCATTTGTCATTGTAGCATACCTATGAGCTGAAATATGCATATTTCTGTGTTTGGCGGCCATCTTGGCCGCCATCTTGGCCGCCATCTTGGAAAGTGGTATTGACAGACTATTCTCACTACCATAAATGGATTTCTTGACCTCTGAACTATGAAAGTTGAGGGTTCATTTGTCATTGTAGCATACATATGAGCCTAAATATGCACATTTTTGTGTTTGGTGGCCATCTTGTCCGCCATCTTGGAAAGTGGTATTGACAGACTATTCTCACTACGATAAATGGATTCCTTGACCTTGGAACTATGAAATTGGAGGGTTCATTTGTCATTGTAGCATACCTATGAGCGGAAATATGCATATTTCTGTGTTTTGGCGGCCATCTTGGCCGCCATCTTGGAAAGTGGTATTGACAGACTATTCTCGCTACGATAAATGGATTCCTTGACCTCGGATCTATGAAAGTGGAGTCTTCATTTGTCATTGTAGCATACCTATGAGCTGAAATATTCATATTTCTGTGTTTTGGCGGTCATCTTGGCCGCCATCTTGGAAATTGCACTCCCAAAATTATTGCAACTATTGAAATCGAATTCCACGGTAGATTCAGTACTTTATTTCTGATTACAGGTTACTTATGAAAAATATCTTTGAAAAATGCATATTCACCATGAACGAATTATTAACGACGTCGAGGACGAAGAGGGGTAAATTTTTACCCCAGGACACTTTGGACTCAAAAATCTTCTTCCCCCAACATGACATTTTCCTGGCTTTGGTGTCAGAATATGTCAAAGGTATTAACTTGTAAACACATGGAACGTCAAATTATAACTCCCAACGGTTGCTCCGCAATCAGCATTCAAACACCCCTGGGGTAATTATTTACCCCTCTCCGTCCTGCGAAGGTTAAGATTTCAATTGCATAACATGTAAATGTACAGCGCAGTGCGTTTGTCAGGCGCTTAACCCATTAGGGCCTGAATTTTTATTTTTTCATGAAAGTATGAAAATAACTTTATTTCTATCTAATGAAACTCAGTGCCAAACACTATTCAGCTTAAAATTTGTTTTTACCATTTATTTGCAATTTTTACTTTCCGTCCCCGTTTTGGGGACGCTAGGCACAAATGGGTACGGTTCGTACACGTGAAATTTCAAGGCTGGCATAAATCAACTATTAAGGTTTCATGCATGCAATCAAAAAGATAAGCATACCAGTAGCTAAACACATAGTTGGAAACATCAAACTCATTGTCTGGTATAATTATGATGATCAATGGTCAAGTAATCAAGGAAAACCATACACTAATGATGACCATAATGTATGTCAAGCTGGTTTGTTGAAATTATTTTGGTACAAAACTTACTATTATTGCAAAGGCTGTTTATGTGACATCATGGCAAGAGAAAGTTCTACAACAGTTCTAAATAACAGTTCTTGCCTACAGTAACTGCAGGAGTATAGTAGGCCTAAAACAATTCTGATGAATGTCCGGATGTCCCGATGTCACATTTGAAGCAAACGTTCCTTACTTTTAGACAGCAGACACCACAGCGACACTGCATGCGACTAGACTGAAGGAATCGATTCATTCTATCAGTGCGAATCTCTGATGGCACTCGATCTTCAACAGCTTTTAGTCAACCAAGAGGATGGTCAATAGCAACAAGCTCAACACTCTACGGCTAGTAGAATCCAGTGCATAGTGAAGTTCCAACTGGTCCAAGGTTGGCGCATAGCTGCATCGGTGTGTTGGTATAGGATCCAAGCATTTTGTTTGCCACATCAGTAGATAAGCAACGAGAGCCCACCGTGCACCTTTTTCTGGATTTGACAGTATGTGCTGATGTTCTGGTTCATCTTATCAAGTTCTCATGTGTCTGTTGGTGTGGTCGATAACATATTCCTGGCCTCCTGAGCGATGTGCACAAACTTTTTTTCGGACCATGACCACCTCTTCACAGTGTTTAGTGGTTCGATGCCATGACAATAATTATTGGAAGTGTCACCAATCTGTTATCGTTCCAGCAAGTCACCATTATTCCTGACGCTGAATCCAGTCTGTAGCCAAATGTGCCACGGTCTGTTTCTTTGATCTTGTCCACAGCACCGGACAACTGCAGTCCTGAGTTGATTATCTGTTCTGGTGGCTGGATTTTCTTACTGCTCAGAATTCAATCATGTTCAGCCTGGTGAAAAATTGTCAAACTGCAGTGTGAACTTGTCATCAGCTGGAACCTTGACATCACCAGAGTCGCAAGGTCCAAGTTGACTGTCGGACCATCGGTCACTCAAGCCAGCTTCTTGACACGGATCCATCGGAATACATTATTACACCTGGATCATTTGGAGGACATATGCAAATTCTTGCACACCAGAAGTCCTTGTCATTCTCAAGAATAATAATTGTATATTGTCACAATTATTGTGACAATATCACGGACAGTTATACCTCTTCCCTACCAGAATTTACTTGGGTGTTGCATATGACCCAAATGGGCTCCATATAGGTCCCATATGGAAAAATGGGTACTAAATGGGCTTCATGTGGGCTTGCAGGTAGAGTTGCTCTTGGCATGCTGAGGAAACACATATGCACATGTCACTGCAGCTGCAGAAACAGTCAAAGTCGCCTATTAATTATAGCTTAGAAGTTGACGGGTCACTTGTGCCTAGCGTCCCCAAAATGGGGACGGTATATTCTGGTATAATAAAAAAATCAAACAAACATCTACCAACACTATAAAAACAGATGCAGATACCTAAGAGACAAAATAACATAGGGATATACTCATATTTTTGATTGACACGTGCTTTTGCACGATAACTCAAATTTATATTGATAACTTTTAAAAAAATTAAAAAATCAGATATTCACTATTAATATCTCTATAAAAACGCGCAAACAATGAAATATCTGCCCAATTATACCCCAAATGAAAGATAATTCAGTAGGCTGTTGGTAGCAATAGCTTGTAACACTCAATATTGCTTGCTATTACAAATAACTCTTTCCAAGCGGGCGTCCCCAAAACGGGGACGCTAGGCACTAATGGGTTAATAAAGAAAAGATTATTATTATTATTATGTCAAAGGATATGACTTTTATAGTTGGAACTAAATGACTTCATGTGACAGAACGATCTGAATGTATCAACAATTTCAGAATATTGCATTGTTTTTCGTTGCAGACTTAGCAATAAGGATACATTTTAGTCTGACGGACGCAGCTCAGAATGGCCTTGGTACACTCAGTCCTACCTTTCCAAAGATTTCAGCAATTGCAGTGTATGCATTTGTTTGGAAAACGAGTTGAAAATGTGCTAAACATCCGTGGACTGATACAAAATGCATCCATCGATAATTGAATGTGAATCAGATGCTTTGTTTGTTCGATGACTGTTGATTGGCTGATTGTGACATCTGTCTTTCTGTTCAAACAGGTTGACTACATAAGGGAAAATGGATTCTCTGGCTGGATGGCATGGGCCGTTGATCTGGACGATTTCAGTGGAAACCTTGGATGCAATGCAGGACCCTATCCACTTCTCTCGGCTGCTAACGACCGCCTTGTGGGAACACCTGACACAACGTAAATGTGACTTAGATTTATTTGAGCCAATCCCATGAAATATTTAATTTAATTTATTTATTGCAATTATTTTCAAAGCGGGCAAGGTCAGTGAATCTGGGTCGAGGCAAGAGAGATGTGTATGCAAACAACTTCTTCTATGAAGTGCGTGCAGTAGACTCAAACTCGCACTCGTTTATTTATAGACTTAAGACGGTATCGAGTTGAACATGGTGGCGTCGATCTCGAGTGACATAGAACTTTAGCTGCAAATGCTTGGAATGAGTTATGTGATCGTTGAAATTTGGTTTAATTACTTCGCTTATTTTCTCTGTACTCGCTTTCCCGTAGCGACTATAATTATAGCTTCGATACTATTAAGTTTTCAATGCATTTATGGGGTGAGACTCTGCGTAGACGCTGTCCGTTTGTGCTGTGTTAGATTCTCAGTTTGCCCTTTTTTTCTATGTAAAACTAAACGATATTATATATATATAACATTTAGAGACCTGGCTAGCTCGAGATATAAATTTCCGCGATGCAGCTCTATATGTAGGCCTATATGTGTTTACAATTACAAATCTGTTATTAAAATTTACGGGATGATTTTCGCAACGGAGTTTACGAGGTTATCTGTACAAGATTTGTACTGTTTGTGGGTTTGTCTATAACAACACAAAACAATAAACTACTACTATCTAATTGCTTAACAATATGTAAGAGGTTGATCGTATGACCTATGTTGCAGGGTTCCTACCACTCCCAACTGTTGCAACTGCAGCTCCCACAACCGCTACTAACTTGCACGTAAGACGTTTTACTAAAATGAGTAATTGAAACTGTTTAACAGATAACTTTGTTAAAACAATGTACTTTTATGTTTTTGTGGGTTTACGTATGTGTTTGTACAAATATGAATGTATATATCGACCAATGCATGTAGGTACGTGTATACACATGTACGTGGGTCTATATGACTGAGAAGGTGAGAGGGCTAGAAACTCAAGGCGAAGGAACTGTAGAAGACATTTCCAGGCTGAGGGGCCACACCTGGCGTGAGCTGTAGCAGAGCGCATACGCGGGACAACCCTGAGGCCACGCGTCGAAGATCGCAGACAGGCCCTTGCTCGGATTCAGTTTAAAATTCTCTTTCTTACGTGTAAAACGTTTTTAGGTCAAGCTCCACGCTACCTCTGTGATTTTATGAGACGGCCTATCTCAGCTACCTCTGGAGAATAGACGTCCTCTCCGCTCTTTCGACCAACATGACCTTCTAGTTCCTCGATCTCGGACTGCCGCAGCACAACATCGTGCCTATGCCTCTGTTGTGGCCCTTTGCTGTGGAATGACCTATCCTGCATTTTAACTCGTGCTGTGATGTTATCAAGGGGGCACCACTGTTTCTGCTCGTTCTCTTAAGACTTTTCGAATGGAAATGTAGTTGAGGCAGCACTTCGCACGGATCTAGATTAGGTTGTACTGTAAAGAGGCGCTTTATAAGTCCATAAATAGAATAGAATAGATTAGAATATAATAGAACAGAATGGAATAATGAAAAGACCAAAGTGTGAAAAGGACATCACCTCAACAAGACAGTTACGCATGAGGGAAAGAGGTTTGAACTGAATACGCTGTTGAATAGATAGCCAGTAGAGGTAGTCCCGAATTAAGCCTGAGATGTGATGGCAACACTTTGCAATGTAGCCTATGAGGGTCAAGCAGATGCTTTAAGAATAGACTGAAGTTTGTGAGTATTAGCGGAGGAGAGACCGATGTATACGACATTCCTGAAGTCAACCCACGTACAAATCAAGACGTGAACCAGAGTAGTAATAGCATCCAGTGAAAGAGATCTGCGAATGGAACGTAGTTGACGCAGATGATAGAAGCAGGATCTAGAAACCGAGTTGACCTGATCAGTAATAGAGAGGGTAGAATCCAAGATAATGTCCAAGTCACAAACAGACGAGGAGAACTGGATGTGAGGGAATCTGTTGATGGTAGATCATTATGTGATTGTAGCAAGATTTCTCTATTTCCGTAGAGAACACTTTATCTGGCAAAATTCTACCAAATAAGATTTACCGGAAGTCAAAATTATTTGCACTGATTAGGTGACACAAACCCGTATGTTTTCACCCTGACAAATTTAGCACTTTAACCACGGGCTGCATTGGTTTCCCATTCACTTTTAATAAACGCTCGTCGTTAAAATGTTTAAACAATTGCGCCAAATTGAATATTGCAACTTTTTCTTTGACATGATATACCTTTTTAGCATTGACTTAGTGTTCCTTATGCGACTCAGTTGAAGCGTAAATAAAACTGTTTGGATGGTTGCTTTGCTACAGTGAAAATCAGCGTGGTATTTACAATATTTTTACCCTGTATTTAGATAAAATTTATAAAACGTATGAAAATTAAGAAAAGCAACAAGTTGCAAACATCATTTGGCCTATCTTCAATTGTTTTTCTGTAGGCCCTACATCAGTTAAAATTGCTTTCTTCTTTATCCCAGACTGTTAGTGACATTTACTTTTAACGAAGCTTCAAATTGTCCCAGTGATTTATAATACTACAACCTGTATATGTTTATTCTGTTTTAAGTATCTGTAGTAATCGGATTGGCAGTTGGACTCGGTGTACCTCTCGTCATACTAGCCATACTGTTAATAGTACTTCTGGTAAAATATAAAAGGTAAGATTTAGTGACGTTATTTGACTTTTAAAGGTACCGTTTTAAATTATTCTGCTTTTCATATGGAATCATTCGCTTACATTCAGATTTCTAAAGGAATTTTTAAGTAAGTAATTTTTCGCTTCATCAGAAGACATTCACTTTCCTGTTCTAAGTTCATAAACTATCTTCTTGGGTTTTATAGTTTCCATTTTCCACTGCATCGATTAGAAGCAAGCTCTGCAAGGTCACCATTCTAAAACCTGATAATGTCTACAGTTGCTATTTAAATGTACAAATTCATACAAAGGCATTGTTAACTAATTTTCTACTTGCTTTCATCAAGAATGAAACATATTTCGTAGAAAATGCAGTCAGTTTTGGCGAAAGCCTAAATGATAAACGCGGTGTGATTTTACTCTTTGCACATTATGTAATATTTGTAAAATTTAACTGTGGATGGAAATTTGTCTGACTGTTGCTGTGTTTGCGCCTCAGTAACCTCCAGGCTAGTTAACCATTGGGCCTTGAGAACAGTTTCTGATTGGGACATGTAATACTCCAGTAATGACATAACCCTACACTACATTTCATATCCGCACAATAATATTTGCAGATTGAAGACTCTGTCGGAGCAAAAACCTCGCAGCCACAACAACAACCTCGGTTCAGTTCGGGAACCATCTGCGGGGCATCTAAACAATTCGGTCATAGATCCATATCAAAAGCTCAATCGCAACTTTGATAATTCTCCTGAAATGATGTACGACAAACTCAGAATTGAGCGAGCAGTTCTGGAACCATCTGTTGGGCAAGTAAACGAGCTGGCCATGGACCAATATCAACAGGTCATTTCGAACTTGGATAGGACTTCTGGAATGATGTACGACAATCCCAGAGTTGAAGTCGGAGCAGTTCGGGAATCATCTGCGGGGCAAGTAAACGAGTCGGTCATGAACCCCTATCAACAACTCAATCGGAACGTGGATAATTCTTCTGGAATGATGTACGACAAACTCAGATTTGAACTCGGAGCCGTTCGGGAATCAACTGTCGGGCAAGATAACGAATCGACAATCGACCACTATCAACACCTGAATCGGAACCTAGACAATTTTTATGGAACGATGTACGACAAACTCAAAGTTGAACCAGAACAAAATGACAAAAAATTTCCATCAAATTGAACTTGAGCTAAAAGTGTAATTTCAGAAAATAAAGACAATCAAGGCCATCGTTAATTTTTACCCATCCTTATTGAAATATTGCTTCATAACAACAGTTGTACATAGACCTACTATGACACCATCCTATATGTTTGCATTTCTTAATCGTAACTCTCATATTACCGTCTGCAAGAATGTATCAAATGATCTTTTCCAGAAATAGATAGCATCGCAAAGCATTGCTTAGCAAATCATGTTAAATAGCATGCTAAGCATCAACAGGGTGCAATTAGAAATACATACAAATCCAGATGATTCTAGTAACGGAAGCTATTAGAAGCTGTTACCTTCAAAGATTTGTCATGATCCACGTTGAAAACATTGCTCACAATACACTAAATTATAATTTTGTGCAAAGTGAATCTTCGAGATGAAGATGTGGTCCGTGTTGTTGTGCCAACCTATGAAGTGAAATGTAAGCATCATACATACGTGCACACAAACATGTCATTATTATTATTATTATTATTATTATTATTATTATTATTATTATTATTATTATTATTATTATTATTATTATTAAAAATTGATTAATTAATTAGTTAAATTTAATTAAAATTATATCTGAATACCTTATGTACTGGCTACGTTCCGTAGACCTATGGCCCAGAGCATATGACTGCCTTGAGTGAAGAATTTTTATGTATGGCTTTGTGGATAAGTTGTTCTAGTCACCACCTCTTTCTGTTGCGAAATTCGCCCTTGTGTAGAACCTCCGATCTGACAAACCCTATGGCACTAGGAATTGCTTGAGAATAAGCTGCTTAGCTTACAAGTAACACTTTTGAAATGTCGAGATTATTATGTAGCATTGATGTGCTATAAGCACCGGTTTTTCCGCGAGCGGAGAATAGCGCTGCCATGAATAATAGCGGAGCTTTTAAACCACGTCTAAGGAATTTTTTAAATTTTAGGAAGAATGACGCAGAATAGTATTTAACGACGATTGAATGGTATACTAAATAAGAAAGACAGAGGGAGGTATCTGTTCGTGGAGACGTCACGACTTCATGTCCAAGAATGTTTGTGATTTTGATCGCCAGAGTGTTCCACGAAAAATTCAAGCACCCTAGTTTCTTTCTCACATGCTAGAGCTCGCCCCGCGAGAGAACACCTAAACTAGCCTACGGAAAATTGATGAAACAGGTCCAACTTCGCGTCGTAAACCACGCGATTCGGTGCGCACGGCGCGCACAACCGCTGACATTGTTCGTGTGTCCGAGTTAATTTGCAGTCAAGACGATGACCCGGGTACAAGCAAATCTCCAAGGGAATTCAATGATCTGGGGATATTTGCAGCAACTTGTCTATAGCCAGAAGATCCGTAACATTCAACATCAAAGAGGTCATCGTTAACTGCTGGTCAGATATCAGTCAGCAGTTCATTGACGGTGCGATTGACCAGTGGTCTAGTCGAATAGCTGCTGTTGTTTCAGCACGTGGTAGACATATTGAATATTCATTTGATTAGAAAAGACTGCAACAGACTATCTCCTAATTAAAAATGCAGTACAAATTTGTGGCTATTATCGTTTAGTTTTTGTGTTTGCAGTTACTGTTAAAATTGGCATGAATGTTTTAATTAGCTAGTTACTGCAAAAACGATGACTGGTTAACGACGCGAAGTTGGACCTGTTTCATCAATTTTCCGTATCAGACGATTCAACGTATTTCTATTCCATCCTCTGTTAGGAAACTCTTTAATCATTTGAAACGAATTAAATCCCTTATCAGTTCGCAAAATTCGGATCAAAACTCTATCATCGTCTGTCAACGGCGCCATATTGCGTCACTAATGACAACAAAATATGGTAGCTAGGGCTGTTTCAAACATTTCCGAAAAATTAAAACTAGTACCAGTTCGAGTTTTTCAAAGCTAATACTAGAGTGAAATATCTTTAATTTGATGCATTAAGTATAAATAACCTACAAAAATTGGCTGAGTTATATGCATGCAAAGTCGGTGCATTTATGCTGGCCCACCCTGTATATTGAATTTCAGCCATTTATCACAGTAAATCGTAAATCGTAAATCGTAAACTCGTAACTTCTACAGCGCCCACAAAAGCGAAGTCGCGGGAACCAGCTTATTCACAGGCGCTCAATAAAACAAAATCGATAGGCGGGGGTCAAAATCCAGAGAGTCAGGCAGGCAGACAGGTAGGCGGCTAAGGTGGATGGTGTTTGGCGTTCAGACGGCGAGGTAGGCAGGGAGAAGTGTTGGATTCGGGATAGGATTTGTCAAAAAGCAGTGTTTTTAGTTTCGAGTGAAAGACCCGTGGAGAGATAGCGAGAGGTGGAGTTTTGGTGACTTCATAGGATGGGTAAGATATTTGTCGTAGTGCTAGCGGAAGTTTGTTCCAAAGAGGTGGAACAGCTATGGCTATGGAACGATTTGACAATTTTAGTGATGAGGTGACGGAAGGGCGGAGCAGTGTTAGGGAGGAGGAGCGGGTTGGTTAGTTTCTGGCTTAGGCCACCTAGTGTTAGACATCTCTCATGCAGGAAGTAGTTTTCCGTGTATGCTTATCAGGCCTCTGTTCACTACATTTGAACGTATCGTAATCGCTCCAGACGATTTGATATCTGGTTATGCACCAGCCATAGATCACATCGACCGTTTCTGACATAGGTCGCAGTGTTTAACGTCTTTCATGCAAGAAGTAGTTATCAGTTCACTAACTCTGACGGTCTGACCGGAACGTAATCGCACGATAGGCACGTGATGTGGCTGCATAGCATGGCGGCCGGCAACTGCATGGACCCAGATATACAAGACACCATGATAAATTGTATTACAAAAAGATTAATTTCAGCAATCTTATAGTGGCACGATTTCCAACAGATCCATTAATTTTGAGAAATCCACAACGGTTCACACATGTCACGTAGGCTACACTAATTTGTTACGCTCTAATAATGCCGCTTGAGAGCATTTCAGATAATATTATACCATATTATGGTATCTATGGACAACGAACTGAGGAATACGTTCTGAGTGGAAAGCCGATTACGGAAACCTAGGTCAAGTGAAGCAAACAAGGATGTTCATCCAATTTACAGGTTCAAAATTTGTACTAAGGTTGCTGGAGATCTCCGTCATGCTTCACTGCAATTCCGAAGAAGTTTATTCTGACATGTAGTACACCAGAGCTTATTGTTTCGGGAGATAAACTTATCTTCGCTTGTCGTCATCAAGTGGGTCCATAAGTTTATCCATCAGAGGCCTTTAAGCATGACCGACATCGACGCAACTTTCACACAGACCACTTGGTGAGTTAGAGAGTAGGAGACCGTGTAAAGTTCGGTACAGATTTCCTCTTACATTACTTAACGTCAGACGCGCATCACTGGAACACAGTCATCATGAACTGCTGGAGATTCATGGTTCTAGCTGTTCTTGCTGGCACCATTACTTATGCTCAAGGTAAGATCACTGCAGGCAAATGCTGTGTTTTCCATCCATTTTCACGACAACTTAAAGCATCAACATGACAAGTGTTTTCATTACTGCTTTCATCAAAACAATGACATGTGTTGCGACGTCATGAAATCTTTAAACGAGTAAAGATAAAGATAGCCTACTATCGCACTAAGAATATTTTACAAATCATGTTTCTAATCGAAATCGTGATCGTAAACTTCCAATCTCTAAACCGCTGCTCTAAACCTAAGCGAAGGGCACCAACGGTGATAAGTAGTAATCCCTGAGGCAGCGGTCTTACTTTATCTTATGGTATATTATGCTACCCCCTCAAAGTCCGACTCACACCTCAACGTGGTGAGGGGGTGGCAACAGTCGGTAGGGAAGTGCTTGCTGAGGCTATGCCATCAGTGGTGAAGGTCTTGGCTGAAGTACCACCTTAGGGCGCTACGCGAGGTGGACAGGCTCAGCAGGAACCCCGAAAAAGCTGGCAAACGTGGGCGGCATCGCCGCCTTTGTACCACAAGATAGTGGATATCAGAGCCAGTCCTAAGCCTGGAACTCTCTTTAAGGGAGAAGTGCGAAGGTCGAACGGATGGGGAGCAGATACTCCGTTCGTAAAGAAAAAATACGTATGAAATCCGGCGCCGTAACAAAACGGCGCAGGACAAAACGGCGCAGACATAACGGCGCAGACAAAACGGCGCAGACAGAACGGCGCAATTCAAAGTACCCCGACAAAACGGCGCAGACAATACGGCGCAGTACAAAGATTATGATACTAACTATCATCAATCCCGCTACCATTTCATCGAGAAATATTTTCATCAATCCAACTTCCATTTAATTGGAAAAAATACTTTTATCAATCCAACTTCCATTTGACGAAAGAAATATTTTTCATCAATGGAACTTTTATTTAAGCAAAGATATATTATCATAGATCCAGCTTCTAATTACGGCAACAATTATTTTCATCAATCCAGCTTCTATTGAATCGACGACTTAATTTCATCCATCTAGCTTCTATTTACGGAAAAATTATTTCGATCAATCCAACTTCAATTTCGAACACAGGAATGTTTTTCATCAACCCCACTTCCATTTAGGGAAACAATTTTTTCATCAATCCAGCTTCCATGTTAAAGTGACAATATCATATAATTTAGCAACGTAAACTACGACTATACCCTATGAACTGTAAGACTTGACGAAGTTTCTCAGTTATTCAGTTATTTCTAGTATTTAGTTTATTATATATTTTTGCTGCTTCTACTATTAAACTACTATAAACTATTGTTCTTTAGTTCAGGTTTGCGCCGTTTTGTCTGCGCCGTTTTGTACTGCGCCGTTTTGTTACTGCGCAGTTTTGTCTGCGCCGTTATGTCTGCGCCGTTTTGTCCTGCGCCGTTTTGTCGGCGCACCATGAAATCCAATGCAAGCATTGGACTCCAACGGGCCTCGGCCCATGGATCCGATGCAAGCGTTGGACACCTACGGGCCTTCGGCCCATGGATCCTGATGATGATGATATTATGCTACATGTTGCTTCATTCCATACCATGTCTGTTGTTTTGTAATGTTTGCCATACTCGATAGAATTAATTAGCTTTATCATTCTCTCTCATGATAGTAAGTCTGAATAAAGCAATTATGTTACAATAACAGCAGATTACAGGAGAATCTGCTACTTGGTTAACTGGGCTCAATACCGATATGGTGCCGGCGAATTCTACCCACACCAAACGGATCCTTCTCTTTGCACCCACATCATGTTTGCCTACGCTATTATTGACTCAAACAACAATATTGTTCCTTACGATCCGAGCGATGACATTTCAGGAGGACTGTACGTATGCATTCTGTTCTTCATTGTTGTTGACATAGATGCAAGCGATAAGCTATGCAAAATTGTGTTGCTCTTAATTATATTCGTGAAATTCATACATTGGTATTGCATACATAGACTGACTTGTGTCCATATGGGTGTTTTCGATACTGCCCACCCAAAGACGAGGGACACTGAGAGAGAGAGAGAGAGAGAGAGAGAGAGAGAGAGAGAGAGAGACAGACAGACAGACAGAGACAGACAGACAGACAGACAGACAGATAGACAGAAAGAGAGAAAGAGACAGACAGACAGACAAGCAGATAGACAGAAGAGAGAGAGAGAGAGAGAGAGAGAAGCAAGAAGGAAAGCAAGACACAGCAGGAGAAGTTATTAACAAGAGAGAAAACAAACAAATAAATATAGCGAGATTGAAAATTTGCAATCTACATGTATGACCGGCAAAGAAGCGAAAAAATGCAAAAAGGCAACCCAATTGTAGTAATAAAAGTCGGGTACATGATAATGTCCAATTTTAAACAAGTCATGTCATTAACATAAGTAAGTATATACTTCATTGAGAAGCACTAGCAAACGCACAGCACTGTACATGGCAAGATTAATACATTCAAACAAATAAACAATAATTATATACAACCAAAGAATTGAATGAGAGGCTTTATTGTAAGGTGGCGCATTTAGGAATAATATCTATATACGCTTGCAAAACTTTATTGATTCTATAATAGCATTTCAAAGACTGTTGGAACAACTATAGAGAACATGACGTGTAATAACTTGATCGATAATAGCAACTCTTGAAACACTTTTGTTTTAGGTATGAACAGACAATTGCCCTGAAAAACCAGGAGCCGGGACTCAAGGTGTCGATAAGCGTTGGAGGGTGGGACTTCGGCATGTATCAGATAACAATCATGTTGTCAACACCCACCAACAGGGCAACGTTCATCAATTCCGTCATCCCTTTCTGCAGATATTGGGGCTTCGACGGAGTTGACCTCGACTTCCAATACCCAGGATCAAGAGGAAGTCCGCCGGAAGACAAATTCTATTACACCTTGTTGCTCGAGGTAATGCTTAAATTTCTCACAGATCGACGCTTTGGCGCCATATAAATTTCAGACTTCTATCACGATAACAGATTGCTCTTCTCGAGATGTTGCAGAATACATGAAAGCTGTTAACCTGCTTCCAAAAAAGTGATCTAATTGTTTCAATGTAGATTAAACTCATGTATGGGATGATCTTGATTATCTGCCAAATAATCCAGACTTAGCTGGCATTCATGCTGGATCTATACGGTTCCTTAATGGGAAAATGGGACACACATGTGGTCATGCTGGCAGGGATAAGTGAGCGCTCATCACGACGACCTTTGGACTTCTAATGTGCGATTCAATGTTCCAAGTTTCCGCATGCAATTATTATCTTTTCTTCTGCTTGATCTAAAAATATATTCGAGGTGAATTCATAGATTAGCGCAATATCCTACAACTGAACAATGCTAAGAAGATTCATTATCCCCCAACGCCAATCATCACTCAACCGACTCTGTTTACAAACAAACGCGCATTCTAAAGGTTGAACAGATAATAGCTCTACAGGTGAATTAATTCATGCACAGATATGCAAATAAACAACTAATTTCAACTTTCGATAATAATCTCACATTGATATATGAAGTAAATCCTTAAAGCATGATACGCTCCCAATAACTACAGGTGTATGAAATATAACCAAACTAATAACCGTAGATTCTAGATTTAATGTGCTTGTTATAGCACACACTGGAATAGGGTCCCTGTGGATGTTAGATTTTTGCCTAACATTTGTCTCTTTAAAAACGGTTTTGAGATCACTTGATAATACAGATTATTCAGTAATGTGTGTGCATTTGTTGACTAGCTAAGTTATATTTATTTAATGTGTAATTGAAATAACCAGCGGCTGTATAATTTTATTTAATGAAAGGGTGAAACTACATAGCGACACCAGTAGTAATTGGGTCTAGACTATACTACGCCACAATTTATAGATTGCGGTTTCTGTTACGTTGTAGGAATTCCGCACCGCCATAAACAACGAGTCTGCTTCGTCTGGGAATGATTCTCTGCTTCTGACTGCAGTAGTTAGCGAACTAAAATCCGTCATTGACGCTGGATACGAAGTACCGAATATTTCTCAGTAAGAAGTAGGGCCTACCTACATTGAACATTCCTAATGGCATCATATATTTATTCATATAACAATGTCAATTCTTCAATTAAGAGCACAACTCCACTCATAGGTCAGTTGGAATTGTGTAAAGATGTTACAACTGTACAGTTAGTTCATGAGTATAGAATAGCTTACAGGAATTTATAATTGCAAGAGAAAAATTACTCACTTTTGCAGTGCAAAATAAAGCCTTCTATAATTGTTTACGCTAAATTATATTGTAGTTAAATTATATTGTAGTTAAATTATATTGTAGTTAAATATTTCTTTCAGGTATTTGGACTTCTTAAGTGTCAAGACGTACGATTTTAACGACGCCTGGGACACAATAACTGAATTGAATGCCCCTCTTTACTCGCGACAAAACGAGTCTGACAGCACACGCAATGTGGTTTGTGAATTCTAATTAGTAATTTCGATCGATCCTGCGTCTAATGTGCGCACAAGTCATCGACAGATGGCGCACTAATTCCCAAATAGTTATACTTAGATATGGTGACGAACCTGACCCAACCTTCTTAAGGATAATTGTTTCGACTAAACGCCAGTGAATGTTGTTGTTCTTGACTGAGCGCCTTTCGGCACTAAGGAAGTCTCATCATTACGACTAAGATTCATACCAACTTTTGAATTAATTATTTCTGATGTTTGTAGGATTGGGCAGCCAGATATTGGGTTGAATTGGGTGCTCCCAAAGATAAACTGGTGATCGGTCTCGCTCTGAACGGCCAATGTTTTACTCTGGCGGACACAGCTCAGAATGGTGTTGGTGCTCCAATTACCGGTCCATGCAAGCCAGGAACCTACACTCACCATCCAAGTATCTTGTCTTATTACGAGGTACAAAATAGCCTCATTTCGTTTCAGTGACAGCTGTCTTGTTTTTGTTTTCAAATTTAATTGTCCTTCAAAATATTCCATTTAGTTATTTTTTTAGAATAGCGTCCACTAAAGCTAATGTTTTGCATTTACTTGGTGCATTGTATTCAAATCATACGATATTTTCTTGTCGGCAGATTTGCATTGTGCTTAATGACGGAGCCACCAGAGTCTTTCACGATGAGCACAAGGCGCCTTATGCCTACAAAGGCGACCAATGGGTTGGATACGATGATGAAGAGAGTATTCAGATCAAGGTAATATAATATAATATAATATAATATAATGTAATGTAATGTAAATCTAAGCTAATAACTCATTCGCACCGTTATTATGATGTTACGTACATCAGTCGGTAATCGCTTTGGGTAACATAGGAATCGGATTTCATCATTCTTTACAGGTGCCATGTTGTAATCCGATGGATTAAAAGACACCAGAAGCAGGGTTTGGTGGGCTTGCAAGTTGAAACAGAGGAGTCTTAAGCTCAGAGCCTACAGTTCAAAGAGATGATTCTGAAATCAGATAAATAAGTTGCCTGTTATGTTTAAGGAGCTGACTTTTGCATTTGGACCAAAATGACATCATAATATTATGTTTGTTAGAACGAAGTGAATACACATTTTGTACAATAATTTCATAATATTGACTATTTTTAGTTTCAGACTTAGCTACGAAAATACAGTTAAGTCAAGTTCAGTCCTATTTATCCAAAGACATGCATTTATTTTGAAAAGTTTAAATGTACTGAACAGCCATGAAGCTACTGTGATGATACAAAATGTATCCATCGTAATCGTATCGTAATCGTAAACTCGATATTTCTAAAGCGCCCACAAAAGCGAAGTCGCGGAAAACAGCTTATTCACAGGCGCTTAACCAAAACAGAATCGATAGGCAGGGGGTCAAAATCCAGAGAGTCAGGCAGGCAGACAGTCAGTCAGACGGCTAAGGTGGATGATGCTTAGAGTTTAAATGGCGAGGGAGGTGAGGGGAAGAGAAGGAATCGGGATAGGATTTGTGAAAAAGCAGTGTTTTCAGTTTTGAGTGGAAGACCTGTGGAGAGATAGTAAGAGGTGAGGTTTTGGTGATTTCATAGGATGGATCAGATATTTGTCGATAATTGAATGTTAATCAGAGGCTTTTGTTTGATTGTTGGTTGTTGATTAGCAGATTGTTACATCTGTCTCTCTGTTTGAACAGGTTGACTACATTGTGGCAAATGGATTCTCTGGCTGGATGGCATGGACCGTTGATCTGGACGACTTCAATGGAACCCTTGGATGCAATGCAGGACCCTATCCACTTCTCACAGCCGCTAACGACCGCCTGTTGGCAATATCCACAACACCGTAAATATGACTTATATTTAATTTAGCCAATAAATAAATAAAATATTATATTTTATTTATTTATTGCAATTTCTAAACAGGGCAAGGTCAGAGGCAAGCGACAGGTGTATGCGAACAACGTGTTACACGAAGTGCGTGTTAAACGAAACTGCGCTATTTAATTTACAGATTCAGGACGCCATCGAGTTGAACATCGAGACGCAGATCTCGGGTGGCATGAAATTTAAGATGCAATTTCTTAGAATCAGTTATGTGATCGTTGTAAAGTGGTTTAATTAATTCACTTATTTTCTGTGTACTCGCTTTCCTGTAGCGACTATATTATGGCTTGGACACTGCACAGTTCTCAATGCATTTTTCTGGCCAGACGCTTGGTAGACGCTGTCCGTTTGAATGAGTTTTGCGCCATGTTATATTCTCATTTAGAGACCTCGCTAGATCGAGATGAAAACTTCCTAAATGTAGCGCTATAGTTATATATATAGAGGTGTGTGTACAATTACAAATCAGTTATTAAAATTTACGTAATGGTTTTCGCGACGGAGCTTACGAGGTTGTCTATACACGATTTGTAATGTTCGTGGGTTTGTCAATAACAACACAAAACAATGAACTACTATCTAATTGCTTGACAATAATGTAAGAGGTGGTTCGTTTGAACTATGTTGCAGGGTTCCTGCTGAAGCTGGCAATACCACAACTAACTCTCTTGCACGTAAGACGCCTTAATAGAATTAGTTTAAACTGTTTAACAGCCAACTTTGGCGAAACAATGTACTTTTATGTTTGTGCGGATTTACGCATGTGTTTGTACAAATAATATGAATGTATAGTTCGACTAATAAATGTAAGTATGTTTATGTATGTATGTACGTCTGCATTTATGTGTGCATGAGGGTATTTTTATGCATAATTATGCAGTCGTGTATGTATGCATGTATGTATGCTTGTGTATAGCTGTGTATTTGTTCATGCTTATTCACGAGTGCTGCGTCGATTCAGAGTGGTTGCCTAAAGGGTAGTCCGAAGGAGGTCCGAGGTCGGTTTCCAGAGGGTCAGAGGGGCAGACTAGATGTAAAGGTGGGTGTTGATTAGGTCAAGAATTGGAAGATTGAGGATAAGGTGAAGAGATGAGACTTTTGTATGGAAAGCCCGATGGGTAATGGATAGAGGAGCCTCAGCAAATGATAGTGGTGACCGGTAGTGGTGGTGGAGAAACCGAAAACGTGCGGAATTCAGGAGGCAGATTGTTCCATAGACATGGTACAGTGTTGGATATGGCTCGGTTGGACAACTTGAGTCACCGGGGAGAAACATTAAGAACGGAGGAAGATCGGGTATAGATCGGGTTGGCTGGATGGTGAAGAGTTCGCGCAAATCTTGGGGCTGGGAGTATTATAGGGAATTGTAGGTTAGTGATAGAACTTTAAAGTGGATTCGCTCTGGGATTTTTAGCCAATGGAGTTATTTGAGGATGGTAGTGATATGATGATACGTGGGTGCCAAGTCGTGATCGTAAAATCCCAATATCTAAACTGCTGCTCTATAGCTAAGCGAAGAGCACCAACGGTGATAAGCAGTAGTGCCTGAGTTAGATGTTGGTGTAAGCAGCGGTCTTACTTTATCTTATGGTATATTATACTACATGTTACTTCATTCCATACCATGTCTGTTATTTTGTAACGTTTGCCATTATCGATAGAATATTATCAGCTTTAGCATTCTCGTTCACGATAGTAGGCTACTACATTTTCACTATCAAGACAAAAGTACAGCTTTAAAATCGGCTTTGTGATATATTTACAATAAACTTCAATACCTTCATTGAGTCTCAACAAAGCAATTATGTTGAAATTATGTTTTTACAGCAGAATATAGGAGAGTCTGCTACGTGACTAACTGGGCCCAATACACTCCACCGCCCGGCACATTCTTCCCTAGCCAAACGGATCCTTCTCTGTGCTCCCACATCATGTTTGCCTACGCTGTTATTAACTCCGACAACACTATCATGCCTTACGAGTGGAACGACGATATTCCAGGAGGACTGTACGTAAACATTCTGTTCTTCTTTGTAGTTGACAAAGAAACTACACACTTTGCAGAATCTGTATTGCACTTAATTGCATTCATGCAATTTATACATACATAATTGCATAAACGCAGTGACTTGTTTTGTACATACTGTATATGAGAGGGATAGACTATGATATATTCAAAGAGATTGGGAAGAAAGAAGGGGAAAGAAAGAACGCTGTAGGTTAAGCGAGATAGATAGAAAAGCAACCAGATAATAAAACGAGGGAGAAGAGTTGACAGTATGACCGTCAACGCTACAAATTTTCACTCAGGATGGGTAATAATTCGGGTACAGGATTATTTATTTTTATAACATGCTCGATCGTAGTGGTTTGAATAAACTTCATCGAGGTCGGGGTTTATGCACGCCGGGCAGAAATTTGGTTGAATTGATCCCCACCTGTGCCACTAGCCAACTCAGCTACAGCCTACACTGACCGGATTGTGGTATGATCAGACGGAGAGAAAAGGTGGTCACCCCTTAAAATATCGAGCACTAAGAAACGGAAGTTGCTAACACTTCATACACATTGCTGACATGGGTTAGCTTCGAACTGTACTTCTTCTTCAGATCATGACCATAAGAATGTGGAAGGCATGTTTAGGGACCTAAAATAGTGGTTGAAGGGTTTTGTCGAGACATATAGTGTTGAGTTGGGACGTAGGTAGTTGATACAGTAGTCAAACAGACATACAAAGTCGGCGGGCAGAACGAAGGCCGGCTTGAGGTTGCAACGGCCATAAAGCCACGGGCGCAAGGCTGTTGACGAGTGAAACTCTATGATGTAGTTTAAAAGAATCAAACAGTATACAATGATCTCAACGAACTCTGCCACTCGACAATTCTAACAGGATCATTTGCTAGACATGCTCGATAGTGATACAGCGAGCTGGACTGTCGGTCGAGAGATCGGATTCAGTTCAAAAGGCCAACGCACTAATCAGGACAGTGGACAGAAATTCTGGTTCGAGATTTATGCTCTGTATAGCTTTGTCTAGCCAACTATATCTATACTGTCTGTTGGCACTCAGTCTGTGGTCAGCGGCTTGGAGGATTCTCTCTACGGTTGGAGTGTCTGAATCTTGTATAGCACCAATGATCTGGTGCCAGAGAAGTCATAACCTACTCATAGGCGCTCCTAAATATGTTTTCAAACTTTTTTCACATTGTATAAGCATTTCAAACACTTTTCGAAAAACTACAGCACATATGCCGATTATAACTTGATCGATGATGTTAACTTTTGAAACTATTTCTTTTTAGCTATGAACAGACAATTGCCCTCAAAAACCAGGCGCCGGGACTCAAGGTGTCGATAGCCATCGGAGGATGGAACTTCGGCATGTATCAAGTGAGTATCATGTTGTCAACAGAGGCCAACAGGAAGACGTTCATCGATTCCGTCATCCATTTTTGCAGAAGCCGTGGCTTCGATGGAGTTGATCTCGATTTCGAATACCCAGGAGCACCAGATAGAGGAAGTGTGCCAGAAGACAAACACCGTTTCACCTTGTTGCTCCAGGTAATGATAGTTGTCTCGCAGTTTGAAGTGGCGCTGTATAAATTTCAGACTTCAATTGCAATAACTGATTGCTTTTCTCTATATGTTGTCGACTACGTGAAAGCTGATAGCCTGCATAAGACAATTGATCTAATCGTTTCAATGTAGATGGACTCCTGCGTGAGATGAACTTGAATATATCTGCCATCAGATCCATGGACCTTTGACGGAATCCATGTTGGATTGTTACGATTCCTTTATGGGGAAATGGGTCCGGAATTGGCCCCATGTTGTCGTCTTGCAAGGGTTAAGCGAGCGCTCATCATTTGAGCCACCACCGTCTTTCTTGCTACTCGTTGTTCTAAGTTCCCGCAGTTATTACGTGTTGTTCCTGCTTGACAAAATTTGTGCTAATAGGTATATATTTAAGATATATACATAATGTCAAATTGTTAAACGGCAGATAACATGCAACTGCTATTGCTTAACTAACCGCCATCCGATACTGCAACAGGTAATTAGGGGGCCCTACTTAGTGGGACCAAGGTCCCTTCTGGTCCCCCTATTGTAACCACTCGAAATACTTGTATGAAATATCATCTGTGTAATACCTGTTTGCCGGTACAATAAAATGATATTTATGGTTATGGTTATAGATCAGCGAATACAAAATTCTCATCAATGATAATACAGTAGGAATTATATCAGGCCACATTCTATAGATTTCGGTCTTTGTTAATTTGTAGGAATTTCGCACCGCTATAAACAACGAGACCGCTTCGTCTGGGAAACCTCTTCTGCTTCTTACTGCTGCAGTTGGCGCATTAAAAAGTACAATTGACGCTGGATATGAAGTGCCGATGATTTCACAGTACGCCTATAATACTGAAAATTCCGTATAGCATCAGATGTTTATTCATATGACAATGTCAATTCTTCTATTAAAAGCACAACCTCTGTTCATCGGTTAATTGGGATAAGAAAACAAGTTATTACTGTTAATACGTGAGTGTAGGATAGCTTTTTGGAATTATTAAATGCAATAGAATATTCACTATTGCAATGCAAAATTAGGCCTTTGATAATTGCTTTCCCTAAATTAACTTTTTATTCAAATATTTCTTTAAGGTATGTGGACTTTTTAAGTGTCACGACGTTCGCTTTCATCGATGCCTGGGATACATCGGGCACTGAATTGAATGCTCCTCTTTACCCGCGACAAGACGAGTTGGACCAAACACGCAATGTGGTTTGTGAATTCTAATTAGTAACTTCTATCGATCCTATAGTAGAATTTATATTGCACTATTACCCTTCCTAAAATTATAATGTACGCCTCAGCGTGTTTACACACGGTTCGGCTGTCCAAGTATATATTCCTAGGAAGCAGTGCCTGATCGTGCCTTTTGAGAAACTGAGAACCCCTCTTATATAGACTATACATACATACATACATGCATACATACATACATACATATATACATGTCATACATACACTACATACTAGGGGTGTCCACGAATACATATTTTTCTCCGATTTCAATGCACATAGGCTCATTTTGTTCCTTTTGCAACACTATATCATCTGCCAAAAAAGTTCAGCAATTAAATAACTTTTAGAGGTTGCTCAATGAGGCCAAAGTTCTAGATGTGAAGAACGGCACCAACGCGGGGGATCCAAAGGCAATGTTGACAGGATTGCAGTCTGTGTTACAGGACATAATGTAGGTAAGGAACTCGGAGTAATAAAAGTTCCTTCTATAGCACTGGACAGGCACAAGCTAAGGCTGCATTCCAGTTGTTGAATCTCTGTGATGTTGCAACAGATGTTTTAGGCATGTGCGATACAACGGCGTCAAACACAGGGACAAAGCGTAGCGCATGTACTTTGCTGGAACAGTTGATGCAGAAAACGTGTTGCACTTAGCATGTCAACACTACATGCATAAGATCATCATCGGTGAAGTCCGTGTAGTATTGCATGGCCAGTCATGGACCAAACATTGCTCTTATCAAAAGATTGTAGGAGTTTTGGCCAAACATCAACCAAGCAAACTACAAATCTTTGAATGATATCCGACTTGATTACGTGCTGCTGCAACAGCTTTGCGAGGAAGTGTGTTCATTATTGCAAGCTTTCCTGTCAGACAGTACCTCATATTTACCACGAGAATATTACAAAGAATTGAGCAAGCTTACACTTCTAATTTTGGACTGTCCCCTCTCAACTCCCAAACATTACCACTCCTGGCCGCCAGGAGCTTATCACATGGCAAAGTGGATGGCTAGTTATTTATTGCCTAAAAATCTACCTCTTTCATGATGAATTCAAGCTTACCACTAGTGAGTTGGAGAATCTTACAGAGTTTCGTATTTTGCAGCACATATCTATGTTCCTGCCTGTCAGGGACGGTATCTCATTCCACGCAGTGGGTGCCGATGCCACATTTAACGAAATGCTGCTGTTCCAAATGATCAAACAGTACTCTGACATAAACAAGGTGTGTCACAGGCTGCAATTAAAAGCTACAAACCACCTGTGGTACCTTGGACTTGTGCCACTGTCATTGTTTTCCATGAATGTTTCCATTGAAGATAAAAGTTAATGGTTCAATCAATGATCCAGAGTGGAAGTGATTGGAACATTCGCAGGATTAAAGCAACATATGACCAGCTGGAGAACAAGACATTGCATGAACTGGTGACTTTCTCTTCATCTGCTGCCTTTATATCTGTTGGAATAAGTATAGCTACTTTGTCAGTCGACGATCCAGATGCCTGGAATGAGATACCGTCACTGACACCAGCATAACAGTCGTCAAGTCCCTGAAAGTTGTTAACGACTTACATATAGCAGAGCATTCAGTGACTTTGATGAGTATAAACTCAGTACATTTTACCAATCGATCACAAAATCAGAGCAAGAAATGCAGAAGTTAATACAGGTCGTTGAGGACAACAGGAAGCGAATACCAGATGCTCGAAACAACACGCTGTAAGACTGTAAGACTTTAGTCTTACAGTCTTCGGTAGCTTATTTACAAAATTTCACAGCATCCAGGATCTGGGAACAGTGAGGCTCTATATTACTTATTAGTTACATGACACTTTTAACTGAAAGCTATGAGCCTAGTAATCCCCCATGATTCAAACTATGATTTCATCAGAACACTTTTATTTCAAGCTTTGTTTGTGCACAGCTGCTATTAGATTGCATTAGCGATGCGTTTTTATATGTTGAAACTTCAGCCTCATTGAGCAACCCCCAAATGTTGACATAGAGACTTGAAATTTTGCATAAAATTTTATTTCTATATAAGCAACAATATTAGAGGGTGTGCAAATTTAAATTCCCAAAAAATTTATTTTGGACACCCCTAATACATACATACATGTACATACATACACTACATACATACATACATACATACACACGTACGCATATACATACATACATAAAATAACATAACATGTTTATTTGGTAACCAACTCGGTACAAGTCAGGTTTTTGCAAGTCTTGTCGGTTCACACAGGAGACCATAACGTGGCCGAAGGGCCCGCTAGCCGTGGCCACCGGAGACAATTAGGTTGGAAGGATGCATCACGGCCAACTATGTGAAGTAAAAGACTAAGCAATAAATTCTTACATAAATAAAAACATACATTTCAAACGCATAAAAATACATACATACATATCTGCATTCATACACATATCCTTCTGACTGTCTACCTACCTAACCCTTGTAGGCCTATTTGGATCAGGAGCCGAACCTGACCTAACCCTTTTATGGAGAATTGTTTTGGACTAAACGCCAGTTAATAGGTCAATGCTGGTCTTGACGATTGAGCTCCTTTGGGCACTGAGAAAATCTCGACAAGACGATTAAAATTATACCAATCTTGAATTTAGTCATTTTTAATGTTTTAGGACTGGGCAGCCAGATATTGGGTTGATTTGGGTGCTCCCAAAGATAAACTGGTGATCGGAATCGCTACGTATGGTCGATGTTTCACTCTGGCGAACGCAGCTCAGAATGGTCTTGGTGCTCCAATTAAAGGTCCATGCAAGGCCGGGAACTACACCAGAGAAGCCGGATTGTTGTCTTATTACGAAGTATAAAAGAGCCTCATTTCTTTTCAGTGACAGCTTTCTTGTTCTTGATTTTAAATTTATTTTCCTTTTCAATATTCAATTTAGTCACTTTTAGGATAGTTTCCATTTTAATTTGCTTCTTTTCTTAAGACAGCCTCATTACTTTTCAGTCACAGCTGTCTTTTTCTTTGGGAATTAATTAATTAAGTTTCTTTCTAAATGTTCAATTTAGTCACTTTTAGAATAGTGTCCACTAAAGCACGTGTTTTTCATTTACTTGTTGCATTGTCTAAGATTGTTCTCGTCGGCAGATTTGCACAATGTTTAATGATGGAGCCACCAAAGTCTTTCACGAGGAACATCAGACACCATATGCATACAAAGGTGACCAATGGGTTGGATACGATGATGAAGAGAGTTTCCAGATCAAGGTAATCTAATTTAATCTAATATAATCTAATCTAATCTAATCTAGTGACTAAAATCGCCGTTACTATGGTGTTACATACATCAGTCGGTGGTCGCTTTGGGTAAAATCACAATCTGAAATAATTATACTTTTGGATGCCATTTAATCTGACAGAATAAAAGAAACCAAGGCCAGGCTATGGTGGTGTTTCAACTTGAAATAGACGAGTTTTAAGTTCAGAGAGGAGAATATAAAGTTCAACGAGATGATTCTAAACTAAATGAGATGAGAATTATGTTAAAGTAGATGACATTAATAGGTGGACCCAACTGAGAGAGAGAGAGCGATCTAAAATGTAACAATCATTTCATAATAAGACACTGTTTTTTGTTTCAGACTTTGCTATCAGGTTGCATTTAAGTCTACGTTTGCATTTAAATTCAGTCCTAATTATTCAAAGATTTCAACAATTGTAACGTACTGAACATTAATAGAGGAATTGCGATTATATAGAATGCAGCAATCTGTAATTGAGTGTATACCAGATGCATTTGTTTGACTGGTGGCTGTTGATTAGCAGATTATGACATCTGCGTCTATATTTGAACAGGTTAACTACATAGTGGCAAACGGATTCTCTGGATGGATGGCATGGGCCGTTGATCTGGACGACTTCACTGGATATTTCTGTGATCGCGGAGCCTATCCACTTCTCTCAGCCGCCAACGAACGCCTGTTGGTAACACCGTAATGATGATAGATTTAATCGAATTCGTCTCATGAATATTGTCTCGGTGGTTCATTTTCATTCATTTTTTCATTTATTTTTTATACATTAAATCCTCTTTTTAAGCCTACATATTCAAACAGTTCATTTTCATTCATTTTTTTCATTCATTTTTTATTTATTGAAACCTCTTTGTAAGCCAATATATGCAAACATGGATAGCCTACTGCAAAGAAAATTTAAACAGTCCATTGGAACACAGGAAACAAAGGGGCCCTAGAAGGGATGGCAATCCCGCTAATAGGAGGGACCCCAATTACCAATTAGTAAATAGGGACAGAACGGACAACTTAAAGTGTCTTATAACTAGACTGTGTAACTCGCAAAGGAACAGTAAAGTCAATTTATACAACTCTTAACTACTCAACTTATCTACTGATAACTATTTGAGGGAACAGAATAAGTTCACATCATACAAATCTTCTTAACTAATAAAGTTATCTACTGACAACTATTTAACTCAACAGAGCGTTTAGTTTATATTCTCGTTGATTAAGTAGCCTATGATCGCAGCATTTTTAAAATACTTGCAGATTAAGTGCCTGTTTTATACTGAGAGGAAGTGACTTCCAGATTGAGGGACCCATAAATCTTATAGAAAATCTACGAAAGTTAGAATGCACCTGTACGCTACGATACCATCTAGAGTTTCTAGTATAATATGGATGTATGTCGGAACCCTGCTGGGAAAAGCACCGGTAGAAGGTTGTGGTCAAAGCGATAGAAAAAATCACATTCCTGAAGCTTATTAATCTAACAGAACCTAAGAATCTGGAGTTCGGAAAATGATGAGCCAGTTTCGGAGCCACGGGCAGCTCTAGCTATTACTCGCACCGCTCCTTCTGTAGTAAACTTAATCTTGGAGTATAGTTAGAGGCCCATACTAGAGTAGGCTAACTAGACTGCAATATGTGAAGTAAGGATATACTTATCGCAATTACTGTGTGAGCAATTATTTAGTGAATCTGGATTGAGGCACGAAACTGGTGTATGCTAACAACTTGGGGTCCGTGCATTAGACTTGAACCCGCAGTCGTTTATTTACAGATTTAACACGCTATCGATATGAACACCGTTCCGCAGATCTACAAAAGCTTTGAATGAGTTTAGTGTTCGTTTGAGCTGTAATATGCCAAAAATAATCTTCATCGGTGGAAACGGCCTATGTTGTCATAAGCTGCCGTTAAACTGAGGATCCAAGTGTTCATTGAAAGGAGTTTAAATGGCTCGCATATTTTCTAGCTCCCTCGAGATACACATTTCTTAAATATAGCGGAATAGAAATAGGCCTATGTGTTTAAAATTACAAATCTCTTAATAAAATTTACGTAATTCGCGAACGGACCTTTCGAGGTAGTTTGTACACGATTTGTAGGGTTCGTGGGTCTGTGTATATTACGTCAAAAACAATAAACTACAATCTAGTTGATAGCACAATATACCAGAAGACAGTGTTTCGTATGAACTATGTTGCAGGCTTCCAACAAATACCACAGCCACTACAACTCCAGCTACAACTACCCCATCGACTACAACTCCAGCTACAACTACCCCATCGACTACAACTCCAGCTACAACTACCTCATCGACTACAACTCCAGCTACAACTACCCCATCGACTACAACTCCAGCTACAACTACCTCATCGACTACAACTCCAGCTACAACTACCCCATCGACTACAACTCCAGCTACAACTACCTCATCGACTACAACTCCAGCTACAACTACCTCATCGACTACAACTCCAGCTACAACTACCCCATCGACTACAACTCCAGCTACAACTACCCCATCGACTACAACTCCAGCTACAACTACCCCATCGACTACAACTCCAGCTACAACTACCCCATCGACTACAACTCCAGCTACAACTACCTCATCGACTACAACTCCAGCTACAACTACCCCATCGACTACAACTCCAGCTACAACTACCTCATCGACTACAACTCCAGCTACAACTACCCCATCGACTACAACTCCAGCTACAACTACCCCATCGACTACAACTCCAGCTACAACTACCCCATCGACTACAACTCCAGCTACAACTACCCCATCGACTACAACTCCAGCTACAACTACCCCATCGACTACAACTCCAGCTACAACTACCCCATCGACTACAACTCCAGCTACAACTACCCCATCGACTACAACTCCAGCTACAACTACCCCATCGACTACAACTCCAGCTACAACTACCCCATCGACTACAACTCCAGCTACAACTACCCCATCGACTACAACTCCAGCTACAACTACCCCATCGACTACAACTCCAGCTACAACTACCCCATCGACTACAACTCCAGCTACAACTACCCCATCGACTACAACTCCAGCTACAACTACCCCATCGACTACAACTCCAGCTACAACTACCCCATCGACTACAACTCCAGCTACAACTACCCCATCGACTACAACTCCAGCTACAACTACCCCATCGACTACAACTCCAGCTACAACTACCCCATCGACTACAACTCCAGCTACAACTACCCCATCGACTACAACTCCAGCTACAACTACCTCATCGACTACAACTCCAGCTACAACTACCCCATCGACTACAACTCCAGCTACAACTACCTCATCGACTACAACTCCAGCTACAACTACCCCATCGACTACAACTCCAGCTACAACTACCTCATCGACTACAACTCCAGCTACAACTACCTCATCGACTACAACTCCAGCTACAACTACCCCATCGACTACAACTCCAGCTACAACTACCCCATCGACTACAACTCCAGCTACAACTACCTCATCGACTACAACTCCAGCTACAACTACCTCATCGACTACAACTCCAGCTACAACTACCTCATCGACTACAACTCCAGCTACAACTACCTCATCGACTACAACTCCAGCTACAACTACCTCATCGACTACAACTCCAGCTACAACTACCTCATCGACTACAACTCCAGCTACAACTACCTCATCGACTACAACTCCAGCTACAACTACCTCATCGACTACAACTCCAGCTACAACTACCTCATCGACTACAACTCCAGCTACAACTACCCCATCGACTACAACTCCAGCTACAACTACCCCATCGACTACAACTCCAGCTACAACTACCTCATCGACTACAACTCCAGCTACAACTACCTCATCGACTACAACTCCAGCTACAACTACCCCATCGACTACAACTCCAGCTACAACTACCTCATCGACTACAACTCCAGCTACAACTACCCCATCGACTACAACTCCAGCTACAACTACCTCATCGACTACAACTCCAGCTACAACTACCTCATCGACTACAACTCCAGCTACAACTACCTCATCGACTACAACTCCAGCTACAACTACCTCATCGACTACAACTCCAGCTACAACTACCCCATCGACTACAACTCCAGCTACAACTACCTCATCGACTACAACTCCAGCTACAACTACCCCATCGACTACAACTCCAGCTACAACTACCTCATCGACTACAACTCCAGCTACAACTACCCCATCGACTACAACTCCAGCTACAACTACCCCATCGACTACAACTCCAGCTACAACTACCTCATCGACTACAACTCCAGCTCAAACTACCACAACCACTACAACAACCACCGCTGCGCGTAAGACGCCTTACTAAAATTAGTAATTGAAACTGTTTAAAAGCCAACTCGGGTTAAACAATGTAAGTTTATGTATTAACTAGATTTTTGTACCCGGCTTTGTCCGGGGTATTTTTACCAGGCGTAACTTTAGACGGTTTTGCGACGAATGACGTTTTGTTCCTCGTTTCGTAGGCTACCCGCCCGTGTATGGAGAATTTAACGAAATTTATCACTCTTTCATTCTGAGAATTTATATAGCGCCTCTTCGAGATATCTACGCTCTGCGTTAGCCAATTATGATGTTACGTGTCATTGCGAACCAAAATATTACATCAGTTTTCAAAACAATGCAGTCAGCTAGAAGAGTCACCACTGTCGGGCCAACGTACACGCGTGGAACAAACCCACGGATTCCCGTCGACAGATGAAGATGACATGGATGTTCCGAGTCTCTGAGCAAAGTTGCGTCGATAGAAGAGCGACGACAGGTGACAGCGTTCGCAAACACGGTGACGATGCCGACGAGTAGTCCCTCACTGGTAGAAGTTGACGCACGTCCGGATATTCGTCGAAGCACCAAGGACTACACGGAAGTAGACATTCGTCGTGTGTCGGTCGGTAAATTGAAACGCCCCAGTGACTGAAGGTCACTTCACTTCAATGGTCCGCGTCGGTCGTCATCCATCGAGACGAAAACACTGGGCTACAGGCGGCGTACACGTATGGCAGAGGCCCGACTGCACATCAGAAGGATGGGCTTGATGCAGTCACATTGCGTCAAGGTGACTTGCGAACAAAATGCCATCAAACGCACAAAATCCTTGTCAAAACCGACGAATGAGTCCGGCACGCAAACCTAGCACCAGAAAACGCCAACATATGCGAAGTTTCTGAGAAAGTTCAGAGCTTAGACGAAATAATTCGTCGAAATGAGGCACTTTGAAAATGACACTTACTAACAATCGACAATTTAAGTCATGGAGAAAGTTGAAAGTATACGCGGGAAATAGAAAAGTTTGTATAAAGGATGTGTATTTGTGAAGCAGAAAGATTTAGAACAAAGGTGATAAGTTATGAATGCGAGAAGAGACGAGGAATTGTGAGAGGAGTAGGCTATATGAATGTAAAGCAAAGATAAAAGTAAGAAATGAGCTTATTGTTGGTTCTTTGCACAGTCACACACATGCACCGGATTCATCACGATGCAAAGTCATAAGAGTTCTGAACATAACTGACAATAACTTGGCCTAAGAAATTATGTTGCGATTATTTACAGCAGAATACAGAAGAGTCTGCTACGTGACTAACTGGGGACAATACCGTCCACCGCCTGCCACATTCTTCCCTAGCCAAACCGATCCTTCCCTGTGCACCCACATCATGTTTGCCTACGCTGTCATTGACGCTGAAAACAGGATTACGCATTACGAGTGGAATGACGACATTCCAGGAGGACTGTACGTGTGCATTCTGTTCTTTTTTGTAGTTTACAAAAAACTATACACTTAGCAGAATTCGCCTTGCACTTATCTGCATTCATGCAATACATAATAATTGCATACGTCCGATGACTTGTTTGAACATGAATGTCTTCGATACTGCTCAAAGGTTAAGGACAGGGAGCAAACAAAGAGTGATACAAAGAGATTGGGAAGAAAGAAGGAAGGAAAGAAAGCGAGCAGGATAGGGTTAGAAAACGAGAGAGAAAACCAGCTTTCTCTAACAATAGAGAAAACGAGCAATCTATGACCGTCAAAGAAACAAACAAAATTTCACACGGCAAACCAAACATACAAATGTAATTTGGAATCGGATTTTTGGCAGTTTTAACAGTACGTGCTCGATGGTACCGTGGTTAATGGTCTGTCAATTGAGAGGACGTGGTTCAAATTTTCGCCTGGGCAGAAATTTGGTTAGAGATTTATGCTCAGCTTGAGTCCTTAGTCAACTCGGCTATAATGAGTACACTGACCTTACACTGTCGGTGTGAAGATGAGATGGCAAGGGAGAGGAGTGGTCACTCCTTCACACATGGAGTCTAAGGGAATGAAGTTGTTAACCCTTCATACTCATGGCTGACTAAGGGTAAGCTTAAGGAACTGTTCTTATTCTTCTTCATGTCATGAGCATAAGAATGCGTGTTTCGGAAAAATGCCCAATATGCTTTCAGCATTTATTAACATTCTTTTTGCATTTCTAACACTTTTTGATAAACTGCAGCACATGATATCCGATTATAACTTGATCGATGAGAGCAACGTTTGAAACTTCTTTTTAGGTATGAACAGACAATTGCCCTGAAGAGCCAGCAGCCGGGTCTCAAGGTATCGATATCCGTCGGAGGATGGCTCTTCGGCATGGAGGAGGTGAGTATCATGCTGTCGACAGCCACCAACAGGGCGACGTTCATCAATTCCGTCCTCCCTTTCTGCAGACAACGTGGCTTCGACGGGATTGATCTCAACTTCCAATACCCAGGATCAAGAGGAAGTCCGCCTGACGACAAATACCGTTACACCTCTTTGCTCCAGGTAATGTTTAAATGTCTCACAGATCGACGTGGCGCCATATAAATTTCAGACTTCAATTAACTGATTGCTTTTCTCGAGGTGTTCCCGAATACCGGTACGTGAAAGCTGATCTTTCATAGGTTGCTTGAGAAAACTGATCACATTGTTTCAATGTAGATGGACTCATGCGTGGGATGAGCTTGAATGTATGTGCCAGCAAATCCATGGACCTTAGCTGGAATCCGTGTTGAGTCTATATGGTCCGTTTATGGGAAAATGGGACCCGCATTTGCTCCATGTTGTCATGCTTGCAGGGATAAGCGAGCGCTCATCATTTGATTCCCGGTAAGATTCATTCATTCATTCGAAAATTTATATAGCGCCCCTTCAAGGAAACTTCTCAGAGGCGCTCCCGACTACAACGTGTCTAAAGAGAGCAGTTTTTAATTTAGTGAGGAAAGTTTCAGGTGGCGTCCCAGGGTGTTGACGCAGCAACAAAGTTGAGCAAAAGTTGACGCGCGCTGAACCGGTGTTGACACGCCGAAGGGCCACCTGTCGTGTGGTCTTCTTGGGTACTATGCAATGTTCCAACTTTCCGAAAGAAATAATTGTACAATATTTCTGCATTACTCAAAAATTGAGTTGATCGGTAGATTTGAAATGACTTCTTTCATTGGCCCAACATAAATTTCTGATCAATGACAATACAGTAATAAAAATACTGTTCCACATTTTACGATCTGCGGTCTCTGTTTCCATGTAGGAATTCCGTACCGCCATAACCAACGAGGCTGCTTCATCTGGGAATGCTTCTCTGCTTCTGACTGCTTCAGTTGGCGCAGGAAAATCAACCACTGACAATGGATACGAAGTACCGCTTATTTCCCAGTAAGCAGCGCTTAGCCCTGAAAGGCTTTCACTCCATCGATTGTAACTTACACGACGGCATCATTTCTGCCAATAATGCATTGCTTAAATCCGGTGACCCGTCAAAATAGCCCCGTCAAAATAGCCCCGTCAAAACAGCCCCGTCAAAATCGCCCAGCGTCAAAATAGCCCCGTCAAAATAGCCCCGTCAAAACAGCCCCGTCTAATTGCGAACAAAAGTTTCTATAGGTATACTAGGTAATAGTAACGTCAAAGCGTCCTCTCAGATCCTCTGACCGGCTTGACCTTTTGTTCCCCGTGTTATGACCACAATGGCTCAGTCCAGATCCTTTGTGTGCATAGGTCCCTCTCTATGGAATCGACTTCCTCCTTCTCTACGCTCTACATCCTCTCTATAGTAGCATCTCTACCCCTTTCTCTCACCTTAAAACCTGCGAGCGCTTCTGAAAAGCTTATGCTATGAGAAGCGCTTTATAGATGATCACATACAATACAATACAATACAATACAATACAATACAATACAATACAATACAATACAATACAATACAATACAATACAATACAATGGGGGACTCTGTGAGCAGTTCCTTTAAGCGGCGATAGGCGTCGCCAGTATGTGATGTGGTCAAACTTTAGACAACTTTAGCGTAAATAAACCATAGACATCATATATTAAATGTAAGATGTCTATGAAATAAACCTACCGCACAACAGAGCACACATTTTACCTAGAGTAGCCAAACTATATCCCATCCTGGCGCCACCTATAGCAGCCATTTTTACAGAGTCCCCCATTGTGACCATCTAAAAAGAAAGTTAATGTCGATGTCTTAAGCAAGAGTCTAGATACTAAGATTATGCGCTATAGCGCGAAGGTAGACTATTCCAGAATTGCAGTAGCGCCATAAGTTTCACTGACAGTTTGCAGCCGGCGGTTTAACAGAACGAACTTCGCCTTGGAGGCTTCCTATATGTCTAAACCCTGAATTGTAACGGCCGATAGCGATCTCTACACTGTCCTGCTCTTGCCGAAACTGGTCTACCAGTACCAGTTGATACACAGAAGGATGCATGGTGGCAGTCCAAAGTCTGCTGGAAAGCCCGTCGAAGTACTCTTTTGATCGTATACCAATTAGTGATCCGATTTCCAATTAACAAATTAATTTGTATTTAGTCAGTATGTGTCAGAACCATTCCTTTGAAGTAGCCTCTTGGTTCTACTTTTGTTGAAATCAAAATATTTCTTGTAACATTCAACTTATTAGCCGTTGTAGAACTGCTTGCAAATTGGCTTATTTATGTTGCTATTTTGACGGGGCTGTTTTGACGGGGCTATTTTGACGCTGGGCGATTTTGACGGGGCTGTTTTGACGGGGCTATTTTGACGGGGTGCCTTATATCCTGCATTATTACTAAACTTAGGCATATAGGTTAACTATGATAAGATAAACGAGTCATATTATTTTGTTATTCAATCTGTGCAGAATGGTTCTTTTTCTATGTCTTATGTGCAGTGGAATATTCTCTATGACCGTGCAAAATGAAGCGTTTCACACCAGTTCATAATGTGATAATTAAATATTTGAATATTCCTTGCAGGTACTTGGACTTTATAAATCTCATGACGTACGATTATAACGGTGCCTGGGATACGATAACTGGAATGAATGCTCCTCTTTACCACCGAGCGGAAGAGCATGACATGGAATACGGCGGCGTTTCCAGAGCCACACTCAACCTGGTTTGTAAATGCTAATTAGTAATTAGTAACTTCTATTGATTAGATGTCTAATGTGTGCACAATGCACCAACTGGTGATGCACCAAAACAAGACCACAATCAGCTCAAAATCCAGAAGATCAGTCCTCTACGACAGATGAGCTAAAACGTTCACTAGTGTAGGCCTTATACAATTCAGCAATTACACAGAAGTATGTACATTGTACTGTCAAGCTTCCTGCATAACAAATAATTATAGAGTTTCTCTTTAAATATACTATTTTGGACAAAACTAAAAACTGCATCGTGAAATATTGTTTCATCTTCTTAACTCAATCGCCGTTGCAATTGTAACACAACATGCAGGGACGCCCTTTTGAGCAACTGAGAGGGCGTTATAGAAGTGCTCTTTTATATACATTAATTTTGTACATAATATACATAAATACATACATTATACACATACATACATACATACATACATACATACATGCATACATACATACATACATACATACATACATACATACATACATACATACATACATACATACATACATATATACATACATGCATACATGCATACATACATATATACATACATACATGCATGCATACATGCACGCATCCCTCTTCCTTTGTATCTAAACACTTTTCAGTGGGACACCTGTTTGCTGATGACGTTCAGGCCTTCGTTCATGGTCCTCCTGCCCATCAACTTGTCCTTTCTCAATCTATTGAGTCTCTCTCTTCAGAGCTCCATTGCTGATGTCCTAGAATCGCCTCTCTTTTAATTCTACAAAAGCTCAGCTGATCTGGCTTTACACCCGCCAGTAGCTCCTAAAACTCGACTACCTTCTGAGCGGTTGAAATTGTTCACCCTCTCGATTTCTGTTTGTGGCTTGTGTGGTATACCCTTGGCAGCACTCTTTCGTTTGCTAAACACATTTCTGGCCTCTCTCGCTCCAGTTTCTATAACCTGAGATGTCTTTGAGCTGTCTGCGATCTGTGGCATCCTCCACTTTTACCTCGATGGTCCATGCTTTTATCTCCTCACGCATTGATTACAGCAACTCGCTACTTGTTGGTCTTCTGAAATCTCGAATGTCAACTCTTCAATCGGTGCTAAATGCAGCTGCTCGTCATTGCCCGTCTTTCTCGCTGCTCACATAATTATCTCATACTTTATTGTATTGCATTGTATTGTATCTATCAATTTATATTACGCCTCTCGCAGTGCACACCAATCAGAGGCGCTCCCAGTGCGACAGACACAGAGAAAAGAAAGAGGTCTTCAGACAACGAAAGAGGCACTTGACCCACCAGTTAATAAACAGAAACGTGTCAAAGGAGGAAGCTGATTCCATAGTGCAGGGCCAATGAAGGCAAATGCTCGCGATTTAGCCATAGCAGTTCTCGCTCGCGGGACAAAGAGATCACGCCGGTTTAATGAGCGTATCGGGCGAAGAGAAGTAGCCGAGACCGGCAGCCGGATACGGTCGCAGAGATACTTGGGAGCTCGGCCAGTAAACGACCGGTAGGTTAAAGAAAGTACCTTGAGCTGAACCCGAGCAGTAAGAGGGAGCCAATGAAGGTGGTCAAAGCAGATACGTGGAATGAGCGAGCTATTAGTCTGGCCGCAGAATTTAGAACAGACTGAAGAGGAGAGAGACGAACCTTTGGGAGACCAACCAAGAGATAATATTACAGTAATCAATCCGAGAGCAGACGAATGCATGGACAATAGAGGTAAAGACAGAGGAGGAGGCAGAGCGTCTGATTGCTCTAAGACGCCTCAGGTGGAAGTAAGCAGAACGTGTAAGATTGACAATATGTTCAGAAAAGGTAAGGGTGCTGTCCAGGACTACGCCAGGGTCTCGTACACTGGAATGGAAAGTGAAGGATGGGAATCTCTCTGCAAGAAGAGGGAAATCTAGCTTAAGAAGCTGTTGACGTGTGCCGAACCAGATGAGCTGCGTCTTATTTGGATTCAGTGAGAGCCGATTTGAGGACATCCAGAGGTGCAAGGAGAGAGAGAGAGAGAGAGAGAGAGAGAGAGAGAGAGAGAGAGAGAGAGAGACAGAGACAGAGACAGAGACAGAGACAGAGACAGAGACAGAGACAGAGACAGAGACAGAGACAGAGACAGAGACAGAGACAGAGACAGAGACAGAGACAGAGACAGAGACAGAGACAGAGACAGAGACAGAGACAGAGACAGAGACAGAGACAGAGACAGAGACAGAGACAGAGAGAGCATCAATGCGACCAGTAAGAGCAAACTGAACAGAGGGTGGACCATGGACAAGGGCCTGTACATCGTCAGCCTAGAGGTGATCAGTTGAGGAGTGTTTAGAGAATCTGGCTGGAATGTCGGCCGTATATAAGAGGTAGAGGAGAGGACCCAGGACAGAGCCCTGAGGAACACCATATGTGACCAAGACCCAGGGAGTTCTAGAGTCGCCACAAAAAACCATTTGAGTTCGGCCAGTAAGATAATATCGGAGCCAGAAAAGAGGAGGGCCTCTGATGCCAAAGGAGGTCTCCAGACGTTGCAGCATAATGTCAAGGTCAACCATGTCAAAGGCAGCAGAGACATCAAAGAGAGCCAGCAATGTAAGTTGAGATCTACCAACAGCGGAAAAGATGTCGGAGAGCAGGGACAGAAGGACAGTTTAAGTGGAATGATTAGCCCTGAAGCCTGATTGACTAGGAGGAAGAAGTCCTGACTGTTCAAGATAGGGGAGAAGTTGAAGAGAGACCAGGCGTTCAAGAGTCTTGGAAAGGAAGGAAAGGTTGGAGATCGGGCGGTAATTCCGACAGAGGTTAGGATTCTTAGGATTAGGATCGAGCACTTACACTGGCTTCCGCTCATTGCCCGTATTCTGTTTAAATTTCCTTTCCTTATTTTCAGAGCGTTTCTGTGTCAGGCTCCACGCTATTTTTATGATCTTATCCGTCGTCCTTTTCCGGCTAACTCCGGTCGCCATCTCCGTTCGTTAGATCTTCATGACCTCTTGGTGCATCGGACTCGGACTGCTACAGCCCAATACCGCGCTCATACGTCTCTTGGTCTTTTGCTGTGGAATAATCTTCCCTCAACAACTCTCTTTATGATCTTAACTGGTTGTACTTCCTTCTCTGCCCGTACTCTTAAGACTTTTCTGTCGGGGCTTTTCGCACTGGGACCGCCACTGATGAGGTCGTACTGTGAGAGACGCTTTAGAAATCTGTATATACAATAAAATAAATACAGTGCATATATCCATGCATGCATGTATAGGCCTACACGAATTCTACCTTCCTAACTCTTGTATCTGAACCAAGTGCCAAACCTGACCTAACCCTCCATTTAATATAGTATTTTCGTACCAACTCTTCAATTAATCATTTTTGATGTTTGTAGGACTGGTCAGCCAACTATTGGGTTGAATTGGGTGCTCGCAAAGATAAACTCGTGATCGGAATCGCTACGTGTGGTCGATGTTTTACTCTGGCGAACGCAGCTGAGAATGGCGTTGGTGCTCCTATTAAAGGTCCATGCAAGGCAGGAGACTACACCAGAGAAGCCGGCTTCCTTTCTTACTACGAGGTATAAGACGACATCATTTCTTTTCCATGACAGCCTTCTTGTTTTTCTTTGGGAATTATTTACTTTTCTAAACATTAAATTTATTCATTTTTAGAATAGTGTCCACTAAAGTTTTTGTTTTTTATTTTCTTATTGCATTGTATTCCAATAATAAAAAAATTTTCGTCGGCAGATTTGCAGTATGATCAACGATGGAGCCACAAGAGTCTTTCACGATGAACACAAGACGCCTTATGCATACAAAGGTGACCAATGGGTTGGATACGACGATAAAGAGAGTTTCCAGATCAAGGTAATCTAATCTAATCTAATCTAATGACTAATAACACCGTTATTATGATGTTAAATACATCAATCGGTGGTCGCTTTGGGTAAAATCGCAATCTGAAATCATTATCCATTAGAGCCGGTTAACATGTTGTAACCCGATAAACTAAAGGAAACCAGGATATGGTGAATTGCAGGTTGAAAGAGATGAGTCTAAGGTTAAAAGAGATGATTCTAAACTAAGAGAGATGAGTATTGTGTTAATGGACAAAACGATCTGAATGTAACAATAATTTCATAATATTGTGATTTTTTTTGTTTCACACTTAGCACTCAGGATTCATTTTAGTCTACGTTTGCATTTAAATTCAGTCTTACTTATGAAAAGATTTCAGCAATTGCAATGTATGTATTGGTTTGGAAAAGGAGTTGAAGTGTGTTGGACATCCGCGGACCTGCTGCGATGATACAAAATAATGCATCAATCGATGATTGAATGTGAATCAGATGCTTTTGCTTCATTGCTGATTGTTGATTGGCACATTGCGATACCTGGTGGATAATTATCTGATTGTGACACCTGTTTCTCTGTTTGAATAGGTTGATTACATAGTGGCAAACAGATACTCTGGGTGGATGGCATGGACCGTTGATCTGGACGATTTCAGTGGAAACCTTGGATGCAATGCTGGACCATACCCACTTCACTCAGTCGCGAACGACCGACTGTTGGGCACATCCGCTACACCGTAAATGTGACTTTAATTGAACCAATCCCACGAAGTATTTTATTTTCATTTTATTTATTAATTGCAATTATTTTTAAGCGGGCAAAGTTAGTGAACCAGAGTCGAAGCAAGAGCCAAGGGTATGTAAATAATTATAACACACGCACTCGGTGCAAAATGCTCAAACACGCACTCGTTTATTTACAGATACAACACGCTATCGAGTTTAACATGGTGGCGCCGATCTCGAGTGGCATCAAAAGTTAGCTGCAAATGCCTTGAATGAGTTATGTGATCGTTGAAAAGTGGTTTAATTAGTTGGTTATTTTCTGTATATTCGCTTTCCTGTAGCAACTATAGCTTCGATACTATACCGTTTTCAATGTATTATATCGGGTGAGACTCTTCATAGACGCTGTCCGTTTGAATGGGTTTTGCGCCATGTTAGATTCTCATTTAGTGACCTGGCTAGCTCGAGATACAAATTCCTAAATATAGCGATAAATATAGATGTGTGTTTACAATTACAAATTTGTGACGGAGCTATCGAGGTTGTCTGTATACGATTTGTACTGTTTGTGGGTGTGTCTATAACAATACAAAACAATAGACCGGCAAACAAGCAAACAAATTTTCATAAGGGCAAAGCAAATGCAGTAATAAAATAGGGTACAGCATAATGTGCAATATTTAAACAAGTCAGGTCATAGACATAAGAATGCGTATTTAGGATTAAAATATTTTTAAAAGATTGAAAAACTTTATTAACACTAAAGTAGCACATAACCGATAATAACTTGATCGATGGTTGCAAGTCTTGAAACACTTTTGTTTTAGGTATGATCAGACAGTTGCCCTGAAAGATAGGGCGCCGGGTCTCAAGGTATCGATATCCGTCGGAGGATGGAACTTCGGCATGTATCAGGTGACTCTCATGTTGTCAACAGAGGCCAACAGGGCGACGTTCATTAATTCCGTCATCCCTTTCTGCAGAAAATGGGGCTTCGACGGAGTTGATCTCGACTTCCAATACCCAGGATCAAGAGGAAGTCCGCCAGAAGACAAACAGCGTTTCACCTTGTTGCTCGAGGTAATGGTTAGATGTCTCACAGATCGACGTGGCGCCATATAAATTTCAGTGTTCAATCACAATAACGGTTTGATTTTCTCGAGCTGTTGCAGAATACTCGAAAGCTGATAGCCTGCATAAGAAAATTGATCTTATTATTTCAATGTAGATGGATAGACGCATGGAATGAGCTTGAATATATCTGTCAGCAAATCCAGACTTGGCTGGGATCCATACTGGATCTATAATGGTCCCTTTATGGGAAAGTGGGTTTCACATGGGCTCCAAGTGGTCATGGTGGTAGGGATAAGCGAGCGCTCATCTTATGAGCCACCGCACAATACGTCTGCGGCGACCGTTAGTCTTCTTATAGGCGCTACTCACTGTTCTAAGTTTCCTCAGACAATTATTTTACATTGTTTCTGGTAGATTCAAAATTCGTGCTAATCGATTATTTGAGAGGAATTAATTGATTAGCGAATACAAAATTCTCATAACTGATTATACAGCATTAAATATATTTCGCCACATTCAACATTCTTCTGTTACGTTGTAGGAATTTCGCACAGCCATAAATAACGAGTCTGCTTCGTCTGGGAAGCCTCCTCTGCTTCTTACTGCTGTAGTTAGCGAACTAAAATCCGTCATTGACGCTGGATACGAAGTACCGAATATTTCCCAGTAAGAAGTACCTACATTGAACATTCCATGTGGCGTCAGATATTCATTCATATGACAATGTCAGTTCTTCAATTAAGAGCAACACTCTGCTCATAGGTTACTTGGAATTATATAAACAAGTTATAACTGTTAATTCATGAGTATAGAATAGATTTTTTAAATTATAAGTGCACTATTCATTCACTATTGCAGTGCAAACTTAAGCCTTTGATAAATGTTTATGTTAAACTAATAATATTTTATTTAAACTAATATTTTATTTAAATATTTCTTTCAGGTACTTGGACTTTTTAAGCGTCAAGACGTACGGTTTCAAAGATACCTGGGATACAATAGCTGAATTGAACGCCCCTCTATACACGCGACAAAACGAGTCTGACAGCACACGCAATGTGGTTTGTGAATTCTAATTAGTATTTTCTATCGATCCTGTGACTAATATGCGCACAAGGCATCGACTGATGGCGCACCAAGACAAAGACACAATAAACTCAAAATCCAGAAGATTTTGAGTTTAATAATAATAATAATAATAATAATAATAATAATAATAATAATAGTAATAATAATAATAATAATAATAATAATAATAATAATAATAATAATAATAATAATAATAATAATAATAATGTTTATTGACAGAATAAGATAGAAGAGCTGAACAGCTTAATGCTGTGATACAATTCAGCAACTACTCGACTGAGATCCTTCCGGCACTGTGGAAAATCTCGACATAGCGACTAATGGCCATTCAAACTCCTCAAATCATTATTTTTTATGTTTGTAGGATTGGGCAGCCAGATATTGGGTTGAATTGGGCGCTCCAAAAGAAAAACTGGTGATCGGTCTGGCTCTGTTCGGTCAATGTTTTACTCTGGCGGACGCAGATCAGAATGGCGTTGGTGCTCCAATTAGCGGTCCATGCAAGAAAGGAAACTTCACCAACTCACCAGGCATCTTGTCTTATTACGAGGTATAAGACGACCTCATTTCTTTTCCATGTTTTTGCTTTGAAATTTATTTTTCTTCTCAATATTCAATTTAGTCATTTTTAGATAAGTGTCAAATAACGCTAATGTTTTTCATTTGTTTTCATGTATTGTATTCCAATCATAAGTAATTTTCTCGTTGGCAGATTTGCATTACGCATAATGATGGAGCCACCAAAGTCTATCACGATGAACACACGACGCCTCATGCTTACAACGGTGACCAATGGGTTGGATACGACGATCAATACAGTATCGAGATGAAGGTAATCTAATCCAATGACTTATGTAGCGCCGTTATTATGATGTCACATACATCAGTCGGTGGTCGCTTTGGGGGGGGGGAATCGCAATTGGAAATCATTATTACCCGGAACCGTAAAGTACTGCCACCTCAAGCTTTGGAGGGACTCGAACGTGTTTCTACCATTAAGATCCTAGGTGTAACCATAACTAATGACCTTCGAGCCACCAATCACGTGGAGGAAGTCCTTGTCTCCTGTAGTGGAGCTTTACACGCTCTCAGAATACTCAGGTCTAATGGTCTTCCCAGTGGTGCCCTCTGCCGGGTTGCTGAGGCAACTGTCGTCTCTCGATTGACTTATGCCGCTCCAGCCTGGTGGGGGTCTTACAGCGGTTGAAGACCGAAAAAGACTCGAGAGACTTCTGCAGGGAATCAAGCATGCCGGATATCTTCCTCCAAACTCACCGGGTATCGATCAGCTGGTGTGTGATGCTGACACCAGTCTACTAAAGGCAGTGATAAGGAACGATTTCCATGTGTTACGTTCACTGTTTCCACCAATAATTACTCGTCAATATAATCTGCGACCCCAGCCTCATGATTTCACTCTGCCGGATAGGGATGATCGAAATTTTATACCTAGAGTACTTTATGGTGTATTGGCTAAACAATAATTTTCTTTAGCAATAGGTCTCAGTCACTAATACATTCCTAACCCTCTTATCTATTTGACTATATTATTTTTTGTCTAATCGATATATAAACTGTTGATTTTGTAATCTTGTTGCGTTTGTGTCAACGAGTTTTTGAAATAAAGGAATAGTAGTAGTAGGCTAGTAGTAGTATTATCCATTAGAGCTGACATGTTGTAATCCGATAGATTAAAGGAAACCAGAAGCAGGATTTGGTGACTTGCAGCCTGAAAGAGATGAATTTTGAGCTCAGAGAGGAGTGTTTAAAGTTCATAGAGATGATTATGAACTAAAAGAGATGAGTAGGCCTACTTTGTTAAACGAAGTCAGAGTCTAAAGTTCAAAGAGATGATTATGTTAAGGGAGATGACTTTTAAATTTTGACCTAAATTCGTTTCATCATGTGACAGAACGATATGAATGTAACAATAATGTCGTAATATCGTACTGTTTTTTTTCAGACTTAGCAATCAGGATGTCATTTTAGTCTACGTTTGCATTTAAATTCAGTGCTACTTTTAGCCTACAAAGATTTCAGCAATTGCAATGCGTGCATCTGTTTGGAAAAACGAGTTGAAATGTCCTGAACATCCGTGGACCTTCTGTGGTGATTACAAAATGTATCCATCGATAATTGGATGTGAATGCTTTTGTTTGGTTGTTAATTGTGATTGTGACACTTGTTTCTCTGTTTGAACAGGTTGACTACATAGTGGCAAACGGATTCTCTGGCTGGATGGTGTGGACCGTTGATATGGACGATTTCAGTGGAACCCTTGGATGTCATAATGGGTCCTATCCACTTCTCTCAGCCGCTAAGAAACGCCTGTTGGCACCGTAAATATGACTCAGATTTAATTTAGCCAATCCCATTACATATTTTATTTTATTTTATTTATTTATTGCAATTATTCAACTCCAAGCAGTCAAAGTCAGCGAATCTGAATTGAGGCAAGATACAGGTGGATGCTTGTTACACGCAATCGATGCAGTAGGCTCAAACCCGCACTCGTTTGTTTGCATACATAACACGCTATCGAGTTGAACATGATGGCGCCGATCTCGAGTGGCATAGAACTTTAGCTGCAAATGCTTTGAATGAGTTATGTGATCGTTGAAAAGTGGTTTAATTAGTTCACTTATTTTCTGTGTACTCGCTTTCCTGTAGCAACTATCGCTATGCATTTTTCCGGCGAGACTCTTGGCAGACGCTGTCCGTTTTGAATGGATTTTTTGCGCCATGTTAGATGCTCATTTAAATTTCCGAAATATAGCGCTATGCATAGATATGTGTTTACAATTACAAATCTGTGACGGAGCTTTCGAGGTTGTCTGTATACGATTTGTACTGTTTGTGGGTTTGTCTATAACAAGACAAAACCATGAAATACTAATATCTAATTGCTTGACACAATAATGTGAGAGGTGGCTCGTATGATCTGTTTTGCAGGATTACTCCCGTAACAACTACCACTCCTGCACGTAAGACGCTTTACTAATAATTATTAGTAATTGAAACTGTTTAACAGATAACTTTGGTAAAACGTTGCACTGTTATGTTTGTGTTTATTCAAATATGAATGTAAATATCGGCCAATGCATTATGAGTATGTGTATGTACGTATGTAGCCTAACTGAAAAGGTGAGATGGCTAGAAACTGATGGCGAAGTTACTGTGGAAGACATTTCCAGGCTGAGGGGCCAATACGGGCAAAGCTCATGCAGTGAGCCGTAGCAGAGTTCATACGCGTGAAAACTATGGAGCCAGAAGTCGAAGATCGCAGACAGGCCCTTGCGGGTAAAGAGGAGATGTTCCCGACAGTAGACAACGATTCCACCGCGTCCTGAGTGTCGTGCGAGGTACATCTGGAGATAGGAATCCTGGCGGAGTCGAGCGACAGATCGCTACATATGCAGACGTATAGTTCCAGGATTTGGTCACAACGATGACGTTCAGGGAATGCTGAACGATCAGATCATAAACATCCTTAAACTTTATTCGCAAGGAGAGAGTGAATATCCAGTGTCCAGAATTTTAAGTCTTCGCATCCAATCGAAGACGATTGAAATAAAGATTGCGAGGCAACAGAAACAATCGAATCGGGGCGATCGACGGATGGCCTACTATAGGCCGAAGTTGAACGAGACTGCAGCGAAGGCTCCGTCAGTCCAGTCGAGGAAGGTAGAGCTGGTCTGTTCCACAGGGACCGTCACAGCCGAAGGCCGAACAAAACGTTCTGTGTAGAGCGAGCAATTGCTAATAACGTGATGTTTTGTACAGGTGTATAGAATGTCTTGCCTTCGTCTGTTAACCTATTATATTCTCTTAAGTTAAAGATAGATACATTTTTTTTCTATGTTAATATGTGTGACACAATGTTGCTTGGTTCGCCTACAAATTTTCAATTTTAATAACACCTCTTGTAGCGACAACATCCACAATGGAATCTACTATGTCTGCAGAAGATGTGACACCGACTGCAGCTTTCGGAACTGCAGATTGTAGTAAGTTTTCTCTTTTTCTGTAGAGAAACTTTATCGGGCAAAATTCTGCAAAATAAAATTTACCGGAAGTCAAAATTATTTGCACTGATTAGGTGAAACACACCCGTATGTATGTATGTCTCCATTTTGACAATTTTAGCACTGTAACGACGGGCTGCACTGGATTCCCATTCACTTTTAGTACACGCTCGTCGTTAATATGTTTAAACAATTGCGCCATATTGAATATTGCGACTTTCTCTTTAACAAGTTGCGCCTTTTAGCGTTGACTCAATGCGCCTTAATGCGACTCAGTTGAAATGCAAATTAAACTGTTTGGATGGCTATTTTGCTGCAGTGAAAATCAGAGTGGTATTTACAATACTTTTATCCTGTATTTAGATAAAATTTATAAAACGCATGAGAATGAAAAAAAAACAGCAACAGGTTCAAACATCGATAGGTGCATCTACAATTCATTTTGTCTGTACATCAGGTTAAATTACTTTCTACTTTCATCCAAACTATCATTGACATTAATTTTTCTTTTAACGAAGATTCAACTGTTGTGCAGATGATCTATAGCCTAAGACTACAATCTGCAGTATGTGTTTATTCTGTTTGAAGAATCTGTAGGAATCGGACTGGTCATTGGTCTTGGTATGCCTCTCGTCATACTAACCATACTCTTAATAGTACTTGCGGTAAAATATAGAAGGTAAGATTTAGTGACGTTTTTTTACTTTTAAAGGTAGGCTACAGTTTTAAATTATTCTGCTTTTGTATGGAATTATTCGTTTACAATCAGATTTCTAACAGACTTTTCAAGTAAGTAATTTTTCGCTTCATTAGAAGACTTTCACTTTTCCATTTCTAAGTACCTTAATCTTCTTGGTTTTTATAGTTTTCATTTTCCACTGCATCGACTAGAAGCATGCTCCCCAAGGAAAGCCTGATAATGTATATAGTAGCAATTAAAATATCCAAATTCATATAAAATCAGATTTAACTAATTTTCTATTTTCATCAGGCATGAAACATATTTCGTAGAATTTGCAGCCAATCTTGGCGTAGGCCTAACTGATAAATGCTTTGTGTCAATTTACTCTTTGCACATTATGTAATATATGGTCGTAATATTTGTAAAATTTGAATGTGTTAGAAAATTTGTCTGACTGGTGCTGTGTTTGTGCCCTTGTAGCCTCCAGGTTGGTAAACCCTTGGGCTTTGAGAAAAGTCTCTGATGGGTACATGTAATACCCTGCAGCAATTACATAACCCTACACTACATTTCATATCCGAACAATAATATTTGCAGATTGTCGACGGTGTCGATGCAAACACTTCCCAGCCACAACAATAAACTCGGTATAGTTTGGGAACCATCTGCGGGGCATATAAACAATTCGATCACGGACCCCTGTCAAAAGCTCAATCGAAACCTCGATAATTCTTCTGGAAGGATGTACGACAAACTCAGATATAAACTCGGAGCAGTTCGGAAATCATCCACTGGGCAAGTAAAGAAGTTGGCCATGAACCACAATCAACAGGTCATTCCGAACTTGGATAATTCTTCTGGAAGGATGTACGACAAACTCAGATATAAACTCGGAGCACTTCGGAAATCATCCAGTGGGCAAGTACAGAAGTTGGCCATCAACCACAATCAACAGGTCATTCCGAACTTGGATAATTCTTCTGGAATGATGTACGACATACTCAGATTAAAACTCGGAGCAGTTCGGGAATCATCTAGGCCTATTGAGCAAGTTCAGGAGTTGGCCATGAACCACAATCATCATGTCATTCCGAACTTGGATAATTCTACTGGACTGATGTACGGCAATCTGAGAGTTGAACTTGAAGCAGTTCGGGAATCATCTGCTGGGCAAGTACAGGACGGCCAAGGATCAAAAGCTTAATAGGAACCTCAATAATTCTTCTGAAACTATGTACGCCAAACTCTGAGTTGAACCAGGACAAAACTACAAAGAATTTCCATGAAATTGAACTTGAGCTAACAGTGTAATTTTTAATTTTTAATTTTTTTTAAATTTTTGTTTTTATTTTTTACCAATCCGGATTGATTTATGTCTTCAGAACTACACTAACTGTTGTACTTAGGCCTACTGTTAGAACATCGTATATGTTTGTATTTCTTGATCGTAAATCAGAAAACTCTATTAACTTGGACGACAAGACCATCAACTGATCTTTTCCAGAAATAGATCTAATCGCAAAAGCATTGGATAGATAATCATGTTAAATAGCATGCCAAACATCAACAGGGTGCGAAAGAAATACATACAAATCAAGATAATTCCGGTAACGGCATCTGCTGGAGGCTGCTACCTTCATAGATTTATCATGATCCACATTGAAAACATTGCTCACAATAAACTAAATTACAATTTTGTGCATAGTGTGTCTTCGAGATCAGATGTGATCCTTGTTATTTTGCCAACCTATGAAGCGCAAAAATAATACATAAATGCATGCAAACATATTATTATTATTATTATTATTATTATTATTATTATTATTATTATTATTATTATTATTATTATTATTATTATTATTATTATTATTATTATTATTATTATTATTATAACGGTTATTGTTCCTCTAAGATCAGAGTTCTAGGGCCCCATTGTAGCAAGGCATGCGACAGCGTTGAATCGCTGGAACATTAACAGAGATCTTTTGAAAAAGGAAGAATTATTATTATTATTATTATTATTATTATTATTATTATTATTATTATTATTATTATTATTATTATTATTATTTTTTTTTTGTTTTTGAACCTGTAGGTTCGTTTTTTAAAGAAAAATACATCGTGGGGGTTATTTATTTTACCCAATCAAATCGATGCATACTGTAAACGCTTTTCACTTTAACCCGATAGCGCATTAGATAACACACTGGCGTAGAGAGCGAGAGGTACCGAGTTCGAGCACCCCCGTAGGGCGGATGTGCTTTGTAGGCTGCCATTATGTTACGCCGTTGCATTGCAGGCTGTCTGTTCTGTTAGTAGTTAAGATTATTATTATTATTATTATTATTATTATTATTATTATTATTATTATCATTATCATTATCATTATCATTATCATTATCATTATCATTATCATTATCATTATCATTATCATTATCATTATCATTATCATTATCATTATCATTATCATTATTATTATTATTATTATTATTATTATTATTATTATTATTATTATTATTATTATTATTATTATTATTATTATTATTATTATTATTATTATTATTATTATTATGTATTCATTTCATCAGAGTTCAGAGATCGGTGGCAGTGTCCCGGAGAGGCAGATGGCGTTCCCCCGTTGAAGAGCCACTGAGATCCGCTGGAATAGGTATGATGACTCCATTGATCATCGGTTGCGTCATTTGTCCGTCTTCCCAACTCAGAAACGAACTGCAGTCCCTCTCTGCTCCAAGCGCCGCCAGTTTCTAAGGCGACCGCTATTATTATTATTATTATTATTATTATTATTATTATTATTATTATTATTATTATTATTATTATTATTATTATTATTATTATTATTATTATTATTATTATTATTATTATTATTATTATTATTATTATTATTATTAGCATTATTATTATAATAATAATTATTATTATTAATTAATTAATTAATTAATTAAATTTGCAACGACCGCACGGTCACACTGAAATCTGAATTTGAGGTACGGATAGTCAGCCGCCAGGGAAGATGCAGTTAGATATCCAAATGCTTGAATGTCAAGGAGAAACAGTGAGCTTTGAGCAGCTTTTGAAGGAAATGAATTTGAACTACAAAGAGAGAGTTGCGGTCGGTTCCATTCCTTGGGGGCAGAGGCATGGAATGCACGCGAGCCCATAACTATTCTGGTTCGTGGCTCAGCTAATAGACCCGTACTTGATGATCGGCGGCAACGTGGAGAGATGTAAGGATCACTCGTGATTGAAGGTATGGAGGTGTAATGTTGCTGAGGGTTTTGGAGGTCAAACAGGTCAATTAAAATTGTTATTCTGAATTCAACAGGAAGCCAATGGTGACACTGTGGATGTCACATAAACAACGCGTTCGAACACTTTTATGCAGAGGATGCGCCACAACCCAGAGGGTATCTTGCTGCGCTGCCAACCGAGCGGTCGGGGGTTTAATACCCTGCCAGGGCAGAGACTTTTTGCTGGATTTCGGCTCCACTCATGCCTCCCACCCAACTCAGCTATGAGTACAATGATCGTCCATTCTCGATGGGAAGATTATGCAGCAAGGGAAAGGACTAGTCACTCTCATAGAACGAGGCCAAGGAAATGATATCGTTGACACATCGAGACCTCACGGTCGCTCTAGTACGGTCGGTAGACTTGGACCCATTCAATCGGGCTGCAGTGGTGAAGGATCTCACCTGATCAATTCATTGGAAAATATAAACGTGTACATTTACATTTTACTTACGGTGGCAAAAGTGTAAGAAACAAGCAAGCAGGCAAAGTTAGGTGGGGTCTTTCAGTGGGGAGGTTGTAGACGTTATATGGCCTTGGTCTTAGAAGGTCACGTGAGAGCCAAAGAGGAGTCATTATAGTTTAGCCCAAAGTAGAGGGACCAACCACAGCAAATGCCCGGCGTTGATACTGTCTAGTCCTAGGAACAAAAGATCTAGCCAATATTGAGCTGATATCCAAAAATATTTTATATTATTTACAAGATGGCGAACATTTCACCCGCTAAGGTTAGGTTAGATTTTCACTTAAATTTTGGACTTGTAAGCAGCCGACCGCAAGTCTGCTGCAGCTCCTGTACTTAGCCAACCTCCAAGCGCTTGATGTAAAAGGCCGTCTGACGGCCCGTTAGAATTCTGTATAGGATTGCCGCCTATAGGCCCTCTAGTATTAGAAACTTGAGGCCGCCTGGCAGACCGGTTTCAGCAGCCATCACAAAAATGCTACCGACAGCCAGTTTTGCGCGGATGCAAGTCGATCATCCTATGGAGCTTATATTGAAATTGCTCCAGTTGAACTACAAAACAAAACATGCATCGTGGAAGAAAGTACCATAAAAAATAGACTAAACTTAGAATCGTGACAGTGTAATGCCATTCATATATATATATATATATATATATGTATGTATGTATGTATGTATGTATGTATATACATGTGTGTGTGCGCGCGTGCGTGTGCGTATGTGCGCGTGTGTTTCTCTTCTCTCCTCCTTCTACCTGTCTCTATTTCGTCTGTCTCTGTGTTGAATTTAAGCCAATAATCACATTGGCCGTCTTCTGGCTAGGTCGAAGTGTTAGACATCTCTCATGTAGGAAGTAGTTACCGTTTATGCTTATCAGGCTTCTGTTCACTACCTTTGATCGGCTCGTAATCGCTCCAGACGATTTGTTATCTGGTTATGCACCAGCTATTCATCACATCGACCGTCTCTGACATAGGTCGCAGTGTTAGACGTCTTTCATGCAAGAAGTAGTAATAGTTCATGCTTATCGAGCTTCGGTTCACTAACTATGATAGGAAAGTAATCACATAATGGGCACGTAACGTAGATATAAAAATTAATCATGGCGGCCGGCAACTGTATTTACCCAGATTTACAAGAGAGTGGGTTCGTTGACCAGGATAAATAATTGTACTATGAAAAGATTTATTTCAGCAATCGTGCAGTGTCACGACTGCGAACTGATTTATTAGAGAATTCCACCAAGGTTCGGACATGTGACGATGGTTACACTAATGCCGATAAGAGGACAGAGCAGCTTAATCAATTTGATTTTGATGTTTCAATATATCCAAGAAAGAAAAGGAATCAGTAGAAAGCTTTTACTAATTGATCTAGAGGCTTTAATTAATCGCTCCCGTTCATACTGTACGTGGGGTAGAGCACCGTTTAAGTTACGTTCTACGTAAAAATATTGGGACCTACCGATCGTGGTTTTTACCAGAGATTTTAATCTCTGACTGGATAGGTCTTGATACGAGGACCTTAAACGGCGTAGAAACACGTCAAATGCACAGTTGTAGGGAAGGTCCTTACCATATTGCAGTCATTGAAAATTACCACTGTGAAGACAAGCCACTGTGAAGACAAGCCATATTGCAGGTACAGAATGAAGCGTGGATTTGGATTTTTTATTTTTGAAGTTCATAATATGAACTCCAAAAATATCATCATTTATATCGTAGGCCTACGTAACTTTCAGTGCCAGTTACGCAGCAAGATAAGGGTATTTCAAGCGACCTGTGGAATACTTTCTGAGTGGAAAGCCGATAACGGAAACTAACTAAAGGTAAGTGAAGCAAACAAGAATTCACAGGGTCAAAACGTATAGCCTACTATAGGATAAGGTCTCTTAATGTAGCCTATCCGTCATGTTTCACCGCAATTCCGAAAAGGTTTGTTCTGCTATTCGATACACCAGAGCTAATTGTTTCGGGAGATAAACTTATCGTCGCTTGTCATCATCAAGTGGGTCCATAAGTTAACCCATCAGAGTCCTTTAAAATGCCCGACATCAACGCAACTTTCACACATGTGAGCGAGCGAAGAAAGTCTTCGAGAAGTAGACCGTGTGAAGTTAATCCCACATTGTCTTCCTACTTTACTTGACGATATATAGACGTAATTGACTGGAAAACAGACATCATGAACTGCTGGAGTTTCCTGGCTCTGGCTGCCCTTACGTGCTCCACAACTTACACGCAAGGTAAGAGTTTTTCCATTAATTTTCACGACAACCTAAGCCATTAAACTGTCACGTTTAGTCATTACAGCTGCACATTAAAGTCACGACAGTTAGGCTACTGTGTGGTGCATAGTCATGGAATCTGTTAACGAGTAAAGGTAAAGATACTGTCGCGTTGAAAATATCTGATAAACCATGTTACTAATCGAAATCGTGATCGTAAAATCCCAATATCTAAACTGCTGCTCTATAGCTAAACGAAGAGCACAAGCGGTGATGAGTAGTATTCCCTTGGTGAGCAGCGGTTTTACCTTGTGCGGTATTTTATACTACATATTACTTCATTTCCCATGTCTGTCATTTGGCAACGATTGTACTTCTCGATAGAATGTATCAGGCTTAGCAATCTCGTTCACGATTAAAGGCTACTACATTTTCACTATCAAGACAAAGATACAGCTTTAAAATGGGCTTTGTGATTATATTTACAATAAACGTCAATACCTTCATTGAGTTTCAACAAAGCAATGATGTTGCAATTATGTTTTAACAGCAGAATATAGGAGAGTCTGCTACGTGACTAACTGGGCCCAATACACTCCATTGCCCGGCACATTTCTCCCACACCAAACGGATCCTTCACTGTGCTCCCACGTCATGTTTGCCTACGCTGTCATTAACTCCGACAACACTATCATGCCTTACGAGTGGAACGACGATATTCCAGGAGGACTGTAAGTATGCATTCTGTTCGTCTTTGTAGTTGAAAAAGAAACTGTGCACTTTGCAGAATTCGCATTGCATGTAATTGCATTCATGCAATTTATACATACATAATTGCATAAACGCACGGACATGTTTGTACTGTATATGAATATATTCTATGTATATTCGTATATTTCATAAAACAACTAGGCAGAACGCTGTAGGTTAACAGTTAACAGTTACAAACAGTTGACAGTATGGCTACTTATGGATGGGTTGCCTTAGGTACATGTTTTTATATAAGCATTCTTAGGAATAAAGTTCATCGAGTCTTTATCGGGGAGGGTGAAATTGTGTGCCCATTGTCGGAAGTTATATAAAGGTTCACGTTGCTCTGGGCAGAAGCCACGGAGAACATGTAGCTCATTATTCGATACAGCTCAAAGGTGGAGGAGAGGGAGCAATAGGGGTTAGAGACAAAGTGAGTGGGAGGAAAGAATTAAGGAGAGTAAAGACATACAAAGCAGGACAGAAAAAGGGAGAGGAGCAACAAACATAAAGCAGCGCAAGAGATAAAGTGCAATCTATGACCGTCAAAAGAAGCAAACAAATTCTCACGCTGCCAATAAAATTGGGAACAGGATCATTTGCTAGACATGCTCGATAGTGATTAGCGAGCTGGACTGTCAGTCGAGAGATCGTTCGATTCAAATCAACGCCTGGACACAGTGGACAGAAATTTGGTTCGAGATTTATGCTCAGCGTGCGTGCTTAGCCAACTCGGCTATACTGAGAACACTGACGTAAACTGTCCGAATAAAGATTCATTCAGAGGACTTATATATGACCCTCCAAGAGCAAACTACTCAGAGGCGCTCCCAGCCCAATTACGGCGATAGAGAACAGGTTTTGCAAATTCTTGTAAAAGGTGTAGTGGCTATGCAGAGTCTCAAGCTAGAAGAACGGGGTTCAGAAACGATTGGACAGAAATTTGGTTCAAGTTTTGCTCCACCTACGACCCTAGCCAACTCGGCTATAATGAGTAGCCTACACTGACCGTACAATGTCGGTGGAAAGATGAGTAGGTATCATGGAGAATAATGCCTAGTGAGGAGGGTGGTGCTACGCCTCGGGTGAGGACAAGGAAAGACTCGAGCATATGCTGCTTCGGATGCAGAGACTGGGGTTTCTCCCGGTGAATTCACTGACCTTTGAGGAGATGGCAACCAGGGCGGATCGCAGATTGCTTCGCGCAGTGATCCAGAACGAGTTCCACGTCCTACGTGGCCTGTTCCCGCAGGTGGACGAGAGACGCTACAATCTGCGGCCCAGTCAGCACCCGTTTGAGCTGCCAGTAAAAGACAATAAAAACTTCATACCTAGAGTCCTCTATGCTAGTGTTCAATGACAATGCCCAGTCCTCATTCGAACGTTATGGTCATCTGCGCAATGAGTAAAACTAATCACCTATTAATTATTTTTCTCCTCCCTATGACATTGTAGCTGACTGCGGTGTGCCAATCAGAGCTGTCTTTCTCAATAAACGAATATAATTATGAGACGGCAAGAGAGAGGACTGGTCACCCGTTCAAATATTGAGGGTAAGAAAATGAAGCACGAAATCCATACTCATGACGAACCACAGGTTAGCTTAAGGAACCGTTCTGCTTCTTCTTCATTTCACGAACATAAGAATGCATGTTTGGGAATAGCACCTGAATATGTTTTCACTATTTATTTATATTATAATTATTTGCATTTCAAACGAGTTTCGAAAAAGTGCAGCACATATAGCCGATTGTAACTTGATCAATGATTGCAACTTTGAAACCTTATTCACGAGCGTTAGATACCTTTAAATCGCTTTTAATTGACGCTATATAAACCAGATTTTCGTTCACTCGCGAATGAAGACTTTATACGCGGTCCTTGTTTTAATTGTAGGCCTACATTATAATACGAATTGTCGTAAACGGCATTTGTTGCCATAATATGCTGCTAAACCCTCCATACATCCAACTCGCTATTGAGTTTAGCTTCACTTCTGTTTTGAGAAGACGATTCCACAACTGCGAAAACAGTTCAATTTTTTTCTCTCTAATGACGGCTTGGGACTGGCACTACTGCAGGTAGTAGTTGTGTAATCACTGCCTTGTTAATTAATATAGAAGGTAAGGATGAAGTTAACCACCTTGGTTACTCCGCCACTACTGCCAGTCTCAAGCCTGGGTGAAAGACGGCGCTTCACTAATCATCTTAGTTATGACGCAGCGGATGACTAACCCACCAAACGCCTTTCCAGCCACTAACATGTCAAATGCTCAATAATACTGTATTACAATTTCACCGTCTCCTTACACACCTTTAAATCGCTCTTAAATGAAGCTATATAAATTGGCTTTTCGGCACGCATCAGGTACGATTGGCATTGGAAAAAAAGAGGAAAGTGGATTGAAGAAAGTTTTATCAAAATGAACTGAAATTGAATAATAAAGTTTAAAGACGTTAACAGCCGTTGTAGTCAAACTCCTGGATGAAACTACAATAGTAAGAAAAATCGATGGAAAAAGACAGACGAAAAGAAAGAGGGACAGAGAGAGATAGAGAGAGACAGACAGACAGAGAGATATACAGTGAGAGACAGAGAGATACAGAAGGACATACAGAAAGACAGACAAAGAGACGGACAGAGACAGATAGACACAGATGGGTTGACGTCAACGATCCTGGCAGCCTTAAGTTAAAAAGATGTCTTTAAACTGTCCCGACGAACAACGAGCGACCGCCAGTCGAGGATGGGTGGCAACACTAATCGTAAAGATACTGTATACTATCAGAAAAGTCGAAAGAAAAATGCTGAAGATATCGAAATATATACACGTTTTATTCACGTTTTATTCAAGGTAGACAGTACAAAGGCCGAAAGTAATTAATTACTGATAGATGCAAAACAGGCCTACATGAGATGATCAATTCTCTGATCTGACGCAGATTTATCAATTACCTATACTCATCACAAAGTGGTACAAGTTCAATAAGGTAGCTACATCCTTTACCACAAACACTGAGGACACTGTCATTATGACTTCAATTCAGAAATCAACCAAAATGATGAAATGCAATGAATGCACTGCAAAAGAAACTGCAGAATTTAATTCACATAAACATATTTTCAGTCATCCATTGAGCTGATGAAAGCAGTCCAGTACTCTAAAATCCCACAAATTATTTTAAATCCCAGAAGTTTTATATCACCCTAATGTTTTCCTCATCACGCCATCTGTTGGAGGGATTGTGCGGTCATTTGCCCGTGGCGAATGGTGTAGAAGGAGGCTTTGACAGACGGAAGCTGGTCATGTAGAACATGGCCTCCATCCACCAGGACAGCAGTAAAGAGTCTGGAATCGCCCTTAGCACATAGCTGTTCAAAGGAGGGAGTATCCTCAAGGAGGTAATGGAATCGGATAAGGCGGCACATGATGGACTGAAGACGGTTCCTGTCGCCCTGACCAAAAAAGCCACACCAAGCTGGGGAGGCACAAAGCACCCTGGCCATTGATTTGGACCTCACCACATCGTAAGAAGGTAAGGCCGACGTTAACCGACGTTAACCCTTGGCAACTCCGTCATTGCTGCCAGTCTCAATCCTGGATGAAAAAGGAGGCAACGCTAATCTTCTCAGTTATGACGCAGCGGATGACTATTTTGTGTAACCCAGCAAACACCTTTCCAGCCATAAGATGTCGTCAAACGCTCAAATTTATTACAATTTCACCGTCCCATTACACACCTTTAAATCTCTACAAAGTGACACTATATAAAATGGAATTTCGGTAAATGCATCAAATTAAATGTCTAAGAGCGGGAAATAAAGGAACGTCGATGGAAGAAAACTTTTTCAAAATGAATCGAAACTCAGTAATAAAGTTTGCATACAAAATCAATCGAAATATATTGCCAGGAAACCTGAAGGAAACAGACAGAGAGCCAGAGACAGGCAGAGAGAGACATAAAGAGAGAGACAGACAGACAGACAGACAGACAGACAGACAGACAGCAGCTGAGGAACCACCAACCGTCTAAGCTGCCATAAGACGTCGCCAATCACCTAATTATAATAATAATGACAGACAGACAGACAGACAGAAGGACAAAAAGAGAGACATGTAGTACATGGCCCCATCCACTAGGACAGCAGTGATGAATCTGGAATCCGCCTTAGTTCAAAGGAAGTGAGGTCGATCTTAGCCACCTTGGCAACTCCGTCACTACTGCCAGTCTCAAGCCTGTATGAAAGAGGGGCAACGCTTATCATTTTAGTTACGATGAAGCGTTCTTAAACAGTAGCTGAACAACCCACCAACCGTCTAAGCTGCCATAAGACGTCGCCAATCACCTAATTGGGTTGGTAGCCCGCTCTCCACGCCGACGTCCCGGGTTCGATACCCGGTCGGTCGGTTTATCAGAGATTAATTTCTCGGATCTTTACTGCGGGTGGCTCGGTCGCATTATAAACGTGGAGTACAATACAACACACAATACAACACATCACAATACAACTGGTGCGCGGTGGTTTGGGGTATGTTCGGTGCCTTGCAGCTGGAGGGTTGCGGGTTCGAATCCACCTCAAAGTCGCCGCGTAGGGACCCTGGGCAAGTCCTTCACTCGCAATTGCTCACGCGCTTCGGCGTGAAACTCTGATTCAGCGTCCGCGCAGTAGTCGGGAGCGCCTCTGAATGGGCAATCTGGTAGGGGCGCTATAACAAGTGTTCAAATACAATACAATACAATACAATACAATACAATACAATACAATACAATACAATACAAAACAATACAATACAATACAATACAATACAATACATTGCAATACAATCATGTTAGGATCAGAATACACACCTTTAAATTACTATGAAACGAAGTTACATAAGGTGGATTTACCGCAGCAGGTACGGCTTCTTTACTTCGTCAAGACCTCAATATAGTAATAATCCTAAAATCAGAATAAACACCTTTATATTACTACGAAACGACGCTACATAAGGTGGATTTCGATTACCGCTACAGGTACGGCTGTTTCTCCTCTTCAAACAATCAATCATAATAACAATGCTAAAATCAGATGAAACACCTTTAAATCGCTCTGATTCAGCTCTTTGTAATCTAGATTTTCGGATGCCTGAGCTAGTACGAGGTGACAAAGTTTCATCAAAGTGACATAAAGGCTAACTATGGAAGTTAACTTTAAAGGCCTAATAATCCTTCGCAATGCTCGTAAATTTAAAATCAATAATTAGACGATCTCCTGCGTGGCAAACCCATAGACTGCTAGGGGCATACGGAAACGGCGTTTATAACCCTTATTCCACTGTTCCAGGGGATAATAAGTTACCCTATAGTCCTGGTTGGATCCATAAACTGTGACGAATGACAGTTAATTAAGGTAGAATCAATGTCGTAAAATATTTATTAAAAGAAAAATTTAGTCGACGCTGCTTAGACACCTTAAGTTGCATAGTTTAGATGCCAAGTATAAATGGGGTCACTGCCTAATAAACGCTTTATAAAAAACCCAGTTTCTTTTTAGCTGTAATATGCCAAAAAAATAATCTTTGTCGGCGGCAACGGCGTATATGTCATAAGCTGCCGTTAAACTGTGGATCCAATCCATCGAAAACGCTTTTACTGTGCCACTACTTGAACTCTGGTAGCACCCAAGATCTTTCCACTCACAGGTCGGCCCAATACGGGGTCATGGATATGCATGAATCGGAGTGAAGGCGCTGTGACGTCACTGGACCACACGACCAGCACTGCTGTCAGATGCAGCGTTAGCTGACATCTGTTTGCAGTCAAGCCTCTAGCAGTCAACTGACTGGTATAATTATAAGTACACATAAATTATTTCTTTTATAGTCAACTTATCATTTTTGTGTCTATATATTAGAATCTAGATCAGTGGTTCTTAACCTTTTCAAGGGAGCCGAACCCCAAGAGAAATCCACGACCATTCACCGAACCCCTCAAGTTTGACCAATAATATTTTAACTAATGGGAACAAAAGGAAATAAAAAATTGTACCAAAATGTGATACAATATTAATACATTCAATACATGAACTATTAACAGTTAACTAACCGTACCAACAAAATGTGTATGCTTGTAAATCAAGACCAAGTGCTGTTCATCTAAGTCTTAGATGAACAGCACTTGGTCTTGATTTTTCACTCACACTCACTGACCCTGAATATGTACATATTTAAGAGGACCTCTGCCGAACCCCTGGCACTGGCTCACCGAACCCCAGGGGTTCGGTCGAACACTGGTTAAGAAACACTGATCTAGATCCTGAGAGTCACTCCTATATACAAAAGAAGCAAATTACAAGAAGTTAAATCAGATTTTACTCAGCTACTCTAGGCTGTAGCCTATAAATATACGATTTCATATACAACTTCAAACTGAGTCGATGATGCGTGTGTTAAGGAAGCGGAGGACAGAGTGAGACTAAGAATGCTGTTCATTAGACTTGCACCCTCTGAATTCTTGACAAATGACCGATGACAAGGAAATAATTTATTCGTAACCAACGCCGCCAAATGTCCGGCATTAGAAACTGACCCAACATCCAGGCTGTTGCGGTGGACTTGATATCATAATAGCGCCGATAAATAACCGTTTCTCTCTGACAGTTTTTGTTTGGCGATGAGTCGTGCAAAAATCTACATTTACATTTACAATACATTGCAAATTTAGACACCTTTAAATCTAATTATGGAACGCTACAAATAAAGCCGTTTTGTTCGTTTTTTGTTACAGCCTGCGATGCAAACCCTGTAAAAACGTAGAAACGTGATATCTAGTTTGATAAGAGCATTGTATGGACAATGCATAATTAAGTGATTTATATGAATAAGAGATCGACAACAATCACCTGTCAAATCACAGCATCCTGCCAGAAATGGAATCCAAGCCAAGAAGAGAGAAAGCAAACTGATGATAGACAGTATACGAAAATGAACTTAATCCGTCAGAAACTTTAAATACGTCAACATCCTATCAGAAACGGAATCAAAGACGAGAAAAGAGGAAGAAAACTTATGAGAACATTACAATAAAATGAACTGAAATACATCAAAAACTTAAAGACGTCAACAGCCTTTGTAGCTATAGGATGTCGTTAACTATTGGATTAATAATAATAATAAGTGATGGAGAGGCTAAATATGGGGAGCCCTGCTGGAAGTTAATGAGGGCAAGCCATCGCAGGGCAATATCTCCTACAGTGGTCGTAAATTTACAATGTGTAATTAGACCATCGCCCGCATAGCAAACGGAGGGTTAACCAAACACGGCGTTAAGTGTGAAGGAGTAAAGAGTTAACTGGGGTCTGAGGGGACGACGTTTTGACCCTTATTCCACTGCCCCATGATTATATAATAAGTCACCCTAGCCATTGTTGGATGCATAGACTGTAACGAATGACTGTAATTTAAAGTAGAGTCGACGTTAATTACCCTGGTAACCAAGAAAAGTTGTAAAAACCGACTAAAGTCATAATAATTATAGGCGGCGCTGCTTAGACACCTTAAGTTGCGCAATTTGACCGATATATATAAATGGGGTCCCGGACGAAAAAGCAGTTAGTGACGATGCACGTAAAATTAAGATCAACTGAAGGACCGCCACTGCTCATGTTCTGGAAGTGTCAGGCCAAAGTCAAGAGTAAAGAGGAGGGAAACGCTAATTACCTTTGTTTTGACACAGTGTCGTTAAACAGCAACTAACCAATCAACCAAGATCAACTACATTGGTAACCACCAGATGTCGCTAAGCGGTGAATAATAGAATTATTATAAGTAAACAAGTGTAAACTTAGATACCTTTAAATCGTTTGTAAGCGACGAAATATTATTGGAGATTTCCGTTCAATCCATAATTTCTTGAGAGCAGCTCTAATTGTTTTCGCTGTATTCTACATGTATAAATTATTAATGATTTTTCGTCAACGGCCTTTGATGTCATATGACAACGTCTAACTTTCCAACAAGAGTCAAATTTTTGACCAATCGCTATTGTAGAGCCGTATGAAGGAAACAGTTTTTGTCGACATCAACGGCGTTTGTTGCAGTCGACATAAATTTTGTTGAATAATGCATCCTCTGTGATTCAATCGTTATAGTTATTATCATGTACTAGTGTTTAAAAGAATGCTCCCGCAGTTCGGCTACCGTGCTTTGTACCTTATTGAGCATTGTTTGACATATTTTAAAGGTATACTATCATATTACTATGCCAAACGAGAGAGAGAGAGAGAGAGAGAGAGAGAGAGAGAGAGAGAGAGAGAGAGACAGACAGACAGACAGACAGACAGACAGACAGACAGACAGACAGACAGACAGACAGACAGACAGAGACAGACACACAGACACAGACACAGACACAGACAGACAGACAGTAAAACAGACAGAGAAAGAGAGAGACAGACAGCGGGGGCGAGAGGTTAATGTCAATGATCCTTGCACTCAAAAGAAGTCGTTAACCCTTCCTACTGATAATAACAATGGGCGGCCACGAATAACTACTAATTATCAGTTCAAAGGCGTCCAAACCCCGAATAGTTTACAACCTCCTTCGTGTCAAGGAAGGGTCGAGAATAGAACCCCCGACGGATCATCGATGCCATTGGTCGTGTTAGCGGGGTCAATGCTATACGATGGGGTGGAAGGCGTATAGGATTACCCTTCTCACACGACAGTCGGCTAACAGTCTGTTATTGCCCCTTCTACCAATTTTCCTCTGTAGCCGTCAGTTTGGGTTGCACCCCGAGTCGCATATTTTATTAGCTAAAGCCTGTCTTTGAAATGCAGTGAGTGGCTTCTTTCTAAAATTTATCATATTCACTTTATAACGAGAGTCGCTATATAAGTTTGTGTACTAAATTACAAGTAGTTTTAATCACATTAAGTTTAGTTAAATTTGACGCCAACAATTCTGGAGTCACTTTTTATTCAATATGATGATAGCTGTTCGAGTGATATGAAATGGATGGATCCACAGTTTAACGGCAGCTTATGACTACATAGGCCGTTGCCGCCGACAAAGATTAGTTTTGGCATATTACAGCTCTTTTAATAAAAAACGTGTCGTTTATCTGAGGGTAAAATATATTGCTTGCGTGGAAGCAGTTGAAAAGGTGTTTAAGTAGAGCATTGCTTTATCCAATGTTTCACCCTATTACGGGACATCTATGTATTCTATAAAAAGCAACGATCATGTAGTAATTGTAAATTTACAGGTTTTTTTATGGCGACCGTATTATGGCTTCAATCCAGTTAATTTTTCAATGAATTGATCTGGTTAGAATATTGCGAAACAGAAAAGTCGATGGAAAAAATTATATCGAAATGTTGTAAAAGAAAGCTTAGAATTGTTTCACAGTTTTAACCTTCGAACTGACAAAATCGTCTCGATCCTTTACAGAGACAGACAGAGACAGAGACAGACAGAGATAGACAGAGGTCGATGTCAACGATCCTGGCAGCCATAAGACGTCGTGAAACGATCAATTATTATATTATTACTGTCAGTCTGCTTACACACCTTTAAATCACAATTAAACTACGCTATATAACCTGTATTTTCTCTAAGCGTAGCAAGTGCATGGCGAATCTGTCTGTCGTCTTCTTTAACCCACGCAAATACAGGATGAAGCCATAAAAAATATTCTTCGCTTAATTTCAAACTGACACAATGCAGGATGATTACAAATCAGTATGAACGGATGATCACGTTTGAACAACAGATTAAACCGTTTAACTCCGCCACTGTTTGCACTCTGACAGCCGCTAAGGTGACAGCTGAGGGACCCGATAGCGCATTGGATAACACACTGGCATAGAGAGCGAGAGGTACCGAGTTCGAGCTCCGTAGGGCGGACATGCTTTGTAGGCTGTTATTAGCGCCGTGTATATTGCAGGCTGTCTGTTCTGTTAGTAGTTAAGATTTATGTCTTCTGTCATTTATTGTTTCAATTGCATAACATGTAAATGTACAGCGCAGTGCGTTTGTCAGGCGCTTCAATAAAGAAACATTATTATTATTATTATAATTATTGTATCTGCCATGAAACTGGTAGCGACAGTCACACGCTGGTTGTCTCACACCTATCGTTTGAAGAAGACAAGAAGTTACCGTAGTAGACCTCATGGCACTCCGGGTTGGTAATACAGCGGAGTAGAGAAGTAACAACGTGGTGACTCAGCCCAAGCGTTAAAAGTGTTAAAAGTTTCCGGCATTTTTTCACAGTACGCCTACACTTTGACGTTGAACGGATACTCATTGTGAGATGCCGGAACCCACAATTAGCATCCGTTTGCCTCGAATGTATATCTTAGTCGAGTGATGGTAGTAATACCAGGGCTTCTCATTTGAGGCGATCGATCGACTTGGTCGTTCGCCTAGCAAAGGTCTGGTGGATCGGTAAATCGATCGCGCAAATCGAGCGCGATCGATTTACTCCAAGAGGAAACTGGAGCCATTATTTTATTTAGGCCTACCTAATTTACATTACTTTAATTTTTGCTTACTTTCGGCGGCGGTGAATGCGTTCGGAACGCAGCGTTTCGTGACCTAATGACTGCTGAGTGATCGCTCCAATTTCGTGCATTATGATTGGTCATAACAACACGGTGGACACCTCCCGCTTAACGTCATTTGTAAGTTCGTAACGTCACTAATTTCGGAAATTTTTGAAAGCCACAATGGCTGCGACGGTGCCGAAGTGGAATAATAATGTACAGTTTAGCACGCTTCTATCGAGGAAATTATGTGACTCGTTATATGTGGATGTAGTCGAGATAGAAAAGTAGTCAGTAGCATTTTAAAACTTATTACAACTATGAATGATGTGGAACAGATTACAAGCAACGGCGCTCGTTTTCTGTTGCTGGCCCTATAGGACTGGAATGCTGGAATGGCTGTTACGCTCCGTCTAGTGAATAGAGTTCACACGGTCACACCATTATTCTTTAATAACTTTACGACTGCCTTAGTTATCCATGGCTGGACTAAGAGCGCTTCTGAGTCGATCACCTTGAAAGGGTGCAAGAAGAAAACTAATTAATAATAGGCTGCTATCAATAGTGGGCCTAATAATAACGGAACTGAACTCAAATAGTCCTAGTAAATTAGTACTATAATATGCAGCTATACGAATACGATACACACAATATCACGCTGTACATAAAAGCTCTCGAGGTCGATCGCGCACCGATCGCCTACGCAATCCAGAGCGATCGATTTTCAGATCGCCTTCTATTTTCAAATGAGAAACTCTGAGTAATACAAACCCTTATGCACAGAAGCAGTAACTGGCCCAAAAACAGGAGATGGACGAGTCGAAAGCATTAGGGCATCTTCATCCACACACTCTTCATTGGACGCACCATCAACTATCTCTGGTGGCGTAACTATTTCGACATCTCTCTCAATATTAGCAGATACTGCATCTGAAGCCTGTGCTAGGTGAACAAGCTGCTCAGTGTTATCATTGTCTCCATCTACATCAGACTGTATAATGGTGATCGCCTCAGACAAGGAGACCTTTCTTTACACCTGAAAAAGGCATTATATAAGGTGTGATTGCTGTGTAAACTAAAAATTCTAATTTATCTCATATTCTTTTATAAATATGGACAGTAGTAATACACGCGATGCGTAGTTTTCAATAACTCAATGAATTTCTCCATCATGTTCCCAAATGGGAACAGACTGCATCTGTGCCCAATGCAGGGCTGCCGATTGAAATTCCGGGCTCCTAGGCAGAGCAGTCACGGGCCCCTAACTATCCTTAGACTTTATGAGAAAATAAAAAAAAAAAAAAACTGAAATAATAATAGTGCGGGTACAACCCTTCAAAATTATATTTATATATGCAACTATTGTAGTTAAGTGTCCGTAATATTATATTTAAAAGGCATAAATCATAAACTTTGTATAACTGATTACAATATTTTTCATAAGTTGATTGCTGGGCCCAGCCCGGGCCCCTAAAAGTCGCCGGGGCCCTGGGTTTTTGACTTTTTGCCCTCTCGGCGGGCCTGGCCCAATGTTCCCATTTGTTCCCATTTGGGAACATACAAGATTTACTAAACATTTCTACCGCAATACATTTGATTTTTCAATGCATATTTTATCATAGCAGTAGCTACGTAATGTTACACTTAGATCACATAAACACTTTTAAACTTCAAATTCTCTTACCTTATATGCATACGAGAAACTGGAAGCAGCCGAATTTTGAAAAACCCGAAACTTTAAAGATGGCTGCAAATTTCAGTTGAAAAGAAGGCAAACTCAAGATTAGGCTAAAATATCGTAAATGGACTATTTAACAGTCAAAAGCTGCCCACGGTAACTAAATAACATGATACATTTATTTTATACTTAAATTCATCCGCGTATTCCCAAATGGGATCATTGTGCGCTAATGGGTTAATTGCAAAAGTAATCATAATTGTGGAAGTACATCTATAATAGCGTTTACTTTACATACTTGCTCATCCCTCTTTTCTGCCTTCGCCCCATGTCTCTCTCGCTCATGCATAATTGCATTTAATACCATAGACCAAAACGCCTACTTCGCAATGCAAATACGGATGTTATTACCAGAAGTAACTATAATACATGATAGTTACCAGACCGTATGATGGTCATCTGCCTAATCAGTAAACATCTTCAATAAACCTATTATCTAATTTCAAGTAGATCCGTTTTAGGGTCTTGGATTTCCAAAGCTTACCCTCACCCGTCTCTACATTTAACCATGTGATTATTAACACTACACAGAACTTTTCGTAGCAGTATCTGGTACCGAATAATATTATAACTGCCCACGCAACAAAATTTGAACAGCTGGGTTTACACCCTACTAGTATATTCCGTTGAATAGACAACAACAATAATAATAATAATAATCAGTCTGTACACCGTAATAGGCCGTCCATCTGGGCGCTCCACTTTACAACTTGGATGTCTTGAGACCAGATGCTCAGAATTATCTCTGGTCTTGTCCAGACTGGTAAGCGTCACTAAACCCGATGATCTCATTATGATGAATGTGCTCACTCAGCTGAGTCAGCTCCTCTAAACTGATGCACATCCTTCGCTCTCGCCTCTGCTCGGTAGATCCTCTTCTCCTATATTATGAGTCACTGTTGAGAACCGGTTTACAATCGAGAGGATAAGCGAGGCAGAGGAGAGAGAGAGATAGTCAGAGTGTGAAAAAGAGTGAGAGCGTAGAGGAGAGGGTGGGAGTGGCTTAGCTAAAGGAGCGCGAGCGTGCATGCAAGCGATAGTTTCCTCGGTCTATAAATATTCTCCTCATTAGTCTTATATCTTGTCATCTGACAGTAACAGACTAATCGCTCTCATTCGGACGAGTTGTGCAGTCACAACATCCTCATCACCAAGCAGCCATTCGACTTCTTTTCAACTGACCGACCTACAACTCCTCGAAAGATGGCCGACAGTTTCACGACGAACATTCCGAAGAAGGCTTACAATGTTACGGCCAACCTCTACAACAACTCGATTAAATACATCGAACACTCGATCTGGGACTTTCCGCATACGATCGCCTTGTTCTCTGTTTTACCCATCATCTTCGTCGTCGGCCTCATCGGCAACGCCACTTTGATCTTCATCGTGCTGCGTAATAAGTCAATGCGCACGAAAGCAAACGTCTTGATCGTTAATCTGTCGATCGGTGACTTTATCTTCATTCTCGTCTCTGTCCCATTCACATTGGCCAGAGTTATCTCCTACGATTGGCACTTGGGCAGCGCCATCTGTAACCTGAACTACTTCATGCAGACCCTGTCTCTCGGGGTTTCGATCTTCACCCTTGTGGCCCTCAGCGTAGACCGTTTCATCGCCGTCGTCTATCCACTGACCTCGTACCGCTCGCAGTCGTTGACCCGCGTCATCGTCGCCTCAGTAGTCATCTGGGTCATGTCGACCGGACTGGCTCTCATGGATCTAGTGGCTGCTCACACCAGCCCTTGTATGGATTGCGATCCAAAGATTCCAATCTGGTACTTGTGCCAGGTAAAATGGGGCGAGTCGTACAGGAAGTTCCGTATCATATTTCGTTTCGTTGTATATTTCGCCGTGCCAGTGATCGTGATCGCCTGCCTCTACGTCATCATTGCTATTGTCCTCCTACGTCAATCGTTTTCACCCAATTCCCAAATGGGTATCAACGCCCCCTCCTCCTCATCAGCCCCCTCAGATTCCCGCGAACCCAGGCTCAGACAGCCCTGGGAAAGCGTTGCCATGGTGAAGCAAAACGAATCGCGCAAGAAAACCGTCAAAATCGTTCTATCGTTTGTCGTCATCTTCATCGTCTGCTGGCTGCCACATCACCTATACCCCATGTGCATCCTTTTCAAACATGATTTTCAATTTAACATTGGATGGTTCATATTAAGGGTCGTCAGTCTCTGCCTGATGTACATCTATTCAGCCATCAATCCTCTGGCGCTCTACCTACTCAACGCAGAGTACAGGCGATACTTTCATCACTACCTGTTTGGCTGCTGCTACAAACCATGGCGCCTCACAAACATCGGCAACCACGGAAACCGTCAGTGACGTCATCGGGTTGCAGAGGATGATAACAACCACTATCTCTTCGATCGAAGACGACAACCAGAAGAGCGCTGAAATAGATTCTTCGACTCTACTTTAAAAACTAATAATAATACTAATAATGCTCTTCGTTTAATATTTTCATAATAATGTTAGTTGGCTTACAAACCTTTAAATCGCTCTCGAATGAATTTATATAAGCTGTAATATCGGTAAATGCAGCAAATTGACGAACTAAGTGCGGTAAATAAAGGAAAGTCGATGGAAGCAAGATTTATCAAAATGAATTGAAATTCAAATAAAGTCGTCGGATACTGCCACAAAAGTTGCAGAAAACAGACATACGGACACACAGGGAGGCGAAGAGAGAGACAGAAGGACATATAGGAAAGTCAAAATGTTCGTTCAATCGCAACTGAAGATCCTTATTGAGCAAATATTTCTGTCGACGTCAGCAGCCACTGTTGTCATAAGATGTCGCCAAAACTCTCCATCAATAGGGCCTATCAACGCTACTGAGTCTCGGTTTTTAAAAAGTTGCGTCTATAAATGTGAAAACAGTGTTAAAAAAACCTTTCTGCAAATGACGTCAACGGTTTTTAACCGTCCACCTTGGCAACTACTACTGCCAGTCTCATGCCTGGATGAAAGAGGGGGCAACGCTTATTATCTTTGTCATGACGCAGTATTCTTTAACAGCAGCTGACTAACCTACTAACCGCCTTGGCAGCAAGAAGACATCGTCAAATAATAATAAAAATGTTAAAATCAGAATACACACCTTTAAATCGTTATGAAACGATGCTATATAATTTGATATTTTGTTACCGCAGCAGATACCACTTCGATTAGATCAAAAAGAGGAAAGTCGATGGACAACGTTATATCGAAATGTTGCAAAAGAAAACGTAGAATTGTTTCACAGGGAAGGCGTTTGACCTTCGAACTGACAAAATAATGCTAAAATCTGATTACACATCTAAAGATAGCAACTACAGGAAGCTATGTAATCTGGATTTTGGTAACCGCAGCAGATATGTTTCGTGCGATGAAAAAGGCAAGTCGGTGGAAGAAAGTTTTATCAAAATGAACTGAAAATCAGTAATAAATTTTAATGACATCAACTGCCATAGCAGTCAAACTTGTGGATAGAAATACAATCTTAAGATACAGCCAAGAAGTCGAAGGAAAGATGCCGAAGATATCGAATATGTTGCAAAAGAAAACGTAGAATTCTTTCGCAGGGAAGATGTTTGACCTTGGAATTAACAGAATCGTCTCGATCCCTTACGAAACGCCAAGGTTAGGTCGACGTCAACTGCCATAGCAGCCGTAAGATGTCGTTAATCATTGAAATCTACTAACAATGAGCTATCTCATTAAACACCTTTGAGTAGCTATTAAATCAGTATATATATTCAAAATTTCCTTCAAGCAGCAAATGGATGATCTTTCAAGTGTTAAGTAATATGCAATGTAAGTCCTGTGTCAACGGCCATGACAGCCATAAGGTTATCGTCAAACTATTGTAATAAGAGCAGTAGCTTGGAGAACATGCGAATACCAGTAAATACTAATTACATATTTACAGATTTGACTAATATTAAATATATATATATATATAACTATTGACAATAATGAACTAAAAATTTGACCGTTATTAGACTAATTAGATGTTACACTTCGTTTAACAATGTATTTATTGTTAAAGGTTTTAATAGAAATTTCTCTTTTTAATCTAATTGACATTTATTTCTTAATAACTTAGACATGTCTTTTTTATACATTCAGGCAGGAGGAGATTAATAGTCTCCTTGACCTCACAGGTTTCACATAATAATTCTATCGTCTACTGTGATTCGAATATTTGATGTAATCATAGGCGTCTCTCATCATTAAATTTTAGTCTTTGGTTGGTTATACAAGAAATAACAAGTGATGTCTCGATCACCTTGGACTCCCTTAAAAAGCTTCCAACCAACGTTATATAATTGACATTTGCGTTCAAACGTTAATCAGTATACGAGACGACTTATGTATAATTTAAGGTGAACATTCAAGGCTGTGACAGCCACTGAGCCATAAGATGTATTTAAACATCGGTTAATGCAATTCACGTTAGTCTACGTTTGCAAATTACATTTAGGTCATAAATAGATAAGAATAATCTCTTTCATATTTAAGTTCATTATTGCCTTCCGACAGAGTTACCACGACTCCGATCTCAATATGTTATGCTTGTGGCAACAAAACTTTATTACAGAAATAGCAAAAACTAGCACTTAAAAGTAGCACTAATCTACTACTAACACAAAAATAACACTTTAGATGTAAGATGTCGCTGATAATTTAAATAAACTACCAATGAGCGATCTGCTTAAACACCTTAAATAGGCTTTCACAGAGTCTATAAATATATCAAAAATTCCGTAAATAACATATGTTGCACATTGTTCACTAAGTATCTATATTGTTAACCTATGGCATTTTGTGTTTGAGTATCACATGTTTAGTTTGGTCGCTGTATTCGAGTAAATATTACTTTGCATAATAATGCAGTATTGCATATGTAGCAATAAGAGAAATGTAGTTGTAGTTTGAATGTGTTTGGAAACAAACTTAAAAAAAATTGTAATACATATATGTAACTTCATGAAACTTATATTCGAGTGTGTTAGATACCTGAACCGTCTACGGGTAAAAGGCAGACTTTGTGAATTACCTATATCATTTAGTGTGCGTGCTGTTTTTTTTTATCAAATTGTTATTTTTTAAAGTATCATGGTAAATAGTAAATGTTGTTACAAGATGACATTAAAGTGAAGATTTATAAATAATCACTTAAAAAATGCAAAGTAGAATAAGAATCTAACGTCATGATATTATTATACTTAAATTTACATCAAATCATTTAATCACAGTATGCATATCACAGACAGTATCCGATGCATTACTTTGTGTTGATAAACATTGAATTTTGTGACATTGTAAGGATTTATTTTGACACCTTTAAATGGTGTCGTTTGGACGCTTAAGTTTCTCGATTTCATTGTATGTTATACACTGAATAGTCGTCAACAGCCTTTGATGTCATAAGGCGACGTTAAACCTTTGAGTAATAAGTAACCAGCTGCTGAATAAATTTAGACATATGCTGTAGTCAGACTTTGGATCCATCCATCTCCAGCAACTGATTAGTCCTGTCAAGTGTTAAGTATTATGTAAGGTGGACGTCATTGGCCATGGCAGCCAAAAGTTATCGTTAAACTTTTGGAATAATAGCGGTAGTTTGGGCAATATGCGAGGGTAAGTGAAGGACTAATTAAATATATACAGATTTGACTAAGCAAAGGTGTTCAGCAAAGAATTAAGCCTATTTTAAAATTGGGGCTCACAGTTTATAAAACTGTGTACTCTGGCCAACTGCAATACTTAAACTCAGTTCTTAATATACAAGACTTATCATTATTCAACAGGGTCATCTGATTATCATTGTCTGGTCTTACCTAAATCGAGAACTGTTCTTGGTGAACGAGCTCTTTCTGTTCCTGTGCTTACTTTTTGGAACTCTCTTCCTGTGTCTCTTCCTGTGTCTGTGCACTCTCCTCGGACACTTGTGTCATTTTGTTCTCAACTTAAAACTTACCTCATTAAAATTGCTTATCCATCATAGGTTGCCTCACTGTCTTAAGGACTGGTCTTCTGGATATTGACTTGATTACGGATTGGTTTTGGTGTGCAATAGGTTGATACCTTGTGCGTTAGGCCCCGGCGCAATAGAAGTTACAAATTACAATTTCATCAATGCTTCAAGTCATAAACCATTTTGATTAATGTGAAGTAAACTAAATGAACACAATAGCGAGTTGCGATAAAAGTTCAAAATGTTGATTTCTCAAAAATATTTTGAAAATCTATTTTGAAAAGTATTTTCAAAATACTATTTTATTTTGTATTTTCAAAATACTTTTGAGAAGCATTTTGTACAAGTATTTTATTTTGTATTTTCAAAATACTTTTGAAAAATATTTTGCCCATCACTGTAGAGCAGTCGCTACGACGGGTTGCGTTGAGGATGAGAAAGATAGGAGGGCTTAGGATCGGATGGTCCGGGATGGATTAGGGTAGGAATCCTTGAAGAGGTGTTACTTCAATTTGAGTGGAAACCTGTGGGGTGATAGAAGTAATTGTAATTCCAATTGTAATTTGTAACTTCTATTGCGCTAGTATATTATAATGCACCAAAACCAAGCAATAATCAGTTCAATACCAGATGATGTGTACGATAGCCTAAAGTTGATAAGCAATTTTATATGGGCGATGGCAAATGAAACAATTTACAACCGTATGGACGGTTCAATTGACAGCCGTTTGTTTGTTTAATCATCAGTTTAATGACATCTCATGACAACATCGCCCTCCTCCTTCATCCGTGCTTGGGACTGGCAAAGCGTGGTACTAAGGCACGGACGTGTACTAATAGAGAACCGCTCGGCTGCTTTTACGTTTATGGCGAATATGACATTTAAAATAGGTGAATAATTATTTTTTTAACAGTTCTCAACGTTCACGTGACATAATACAGCAATGTTAGGTCGCTGAAATTTATCTTAGAAGTCTTTAACCCATTAGCGCCCAATGATCCCATTTGGGAACACGCGGATGAATTTAAGTATAAAATAAATGTATCGTGTTAATTAGTCACTGTGGGCAACTTTTAACTGTTAAATAGTCCATTTACGATATTTTAGCCTAATCTTGAGTTTGCAAAAATTTCTAGTGGGCGGCAGCCATCTTTAAAGTTTCGAGTTTTTTCAAAATTCGGCTGCTTCCAGTTTCTCGTCTGCATATAAGGTAAGAGAATTTAAATTTTAAAAGTGTTTATGTGATTTAAGTGTAACATTACGTAGCTACTGTTATGCCAAATGTGCACTGAAAATTCAAATGTATTGCGGTAGAAATGTTTAGTAAATCTTTTATGTTCCCAAATGGGAACATTGGGCACAAATGTATAGTCTGTTCCCATTTGGGATCATGATGGAGAAATTCATTGAGTTATTGGAAACTCCGCATCGCGTGCATTACTACTGTCCATATTTATAGAAGAATATGAGATAAATTAGAAATTTTAGTTTAGGGCCTACACAGCAATCACACCTTATATAATGCCTTTTCCAGGTGTAAAGAAAGGTCTCCTTGTCTGAGGCGATCACCATTATACAGTCTGATGTAGATGGAGACAGTGATAACACTGAGCAGCTTGTTCACCTAGCACAGGCTTCCATGAGGTCTACTACGGCAACTTCTTCATATGATAACTGTGAGATGGCACGACAACCAGCATGTGACTGTAGCTACCAATTTCATTGCAGTAGAGCCATTCGAAACGCTGGAGCTCAGCCAAAAAGTATGTGGTTGATATAAATCAACCAGCTGTCATTAGAGAGCATACTCTTCACTGGACCCCTTCATGTCTAGCTATGACCCCGTATTTGGCTCCAAGAAGTGGTGCCACTCTTTATCAACGGTTTGAACATGACTGTTGTTGCTGCCATGGCCTCTTCACGTGGAAGTCTGTGGATTGTCTGATCACCTGGAGTTATGGCGGCAAATTGTGAACAATACTATACAACGGTTGGATAATCCTCCAACAGCTCTATCAGATATCCACTCAGTCAGTGACATTCGCTACGTTTGAAACGATCATCATCTGGGTTCAGAGTGAAAGACAAACAAGATTTTGTAAGAAGAATACATGGCTGTACTGTGCAAAGAGCATGGGTCTACTTCATCTGCACAACGAGCAGTAGTATCATATCATCGCATTTGAGACAGAATATATTGTCAGTCTCCTGGAAGGCATTGTAGAGAAATACCTGGAATATGTTGATACATGTATGTATGATGTGTTCAATCGCAGAATTAGATAATGCTATCGTTGGCACTGCTTTATAACTGCTGAAAACTAGTTACTTCAACATTGATGTGTGGTTTCATTGCTCTAGCAAAGCAGCCTATATGCTGTGCATAAGGTAAAACTAGTGTAGTAACTGAAAACTGCAAATTTAACAGATTATCTTCAATAATGTTGCATGGTGTTCCCAAATGGGAACAGACTCCATATGTGTCCAATGTTCCCAAATGGGAACAGCACGCCATCTAGCGGCTGATCGCGGAATCACTTAAATACAAGTTCCAGGGACCTTACCCTAGCATCATTTCTTATATTCCCAAGTATCAAAAAGATTGGCCATTGGGGGAACGTTTGGGCATTAATGGGTTAAATGACATTTTTATGTATTACCTTTCTTGAACGATATCTTTTGGCTGCATAGGCTGAAGCTGAGTTCCTGAGTTGAGTTCTTGGGACCTTGCCCCTCAAACGTTATTGCTGCTTGTTTGAAGAGTGTAATATTATTTTCGCGTCAATTGTGCTTTATTTGTTAGCCTATAGGAGACTAAAATTATGGTGTGTAAAAGATGCGCCAATGCATTGCCTTCTAGATACTGACAGGCCGTAATCCTGACTAAATTTAGGCGTGTGACGTCACGCCGACGGTCCTTCATCGTTTCGTTGCAAATGTCAACACGTAAAGCGATATTCGTTTATTTTTTACTTTCCTGACTGAAACTTCGAATATCGTTGCAAATTATCGAATAATATAGTTAAATAGTGAGATTTATAATCAAGTTACGCTTTCTTATTCTTTGTTAGAACGTATAAATATTAATAATTGAAGTTTTGCACGTTTGGATTCTATCGTCGTCATCGTCGATAACGTCTTTGGATTGCACTAAAATCCGTTATCTCGTCATTGTTGTACGAGCAAACTTATAGTATCGGGGGCTGAAGGATTTTACAGTATTTCTGGGCGTGCTGCGCGGACGTCGGACGGTAGGGGTTTTTCTAATGACGACGCTAAACCCTAGCCCTGACCCTAACAGACCCTCACGACGCCTAACCTCACCCTAACGGACACTCACGACGCCAGTAAACTTACCCACTATATCCTTCAGCCCCCGATTCTATCAGCTTGCCGACGTAGTTCTAACTACACGCGCAAGAACGAGAAATCAGATTATACGTCAATCTTTAGCATAAGGCTACTTAATGAGTGTAAAGGAAATGAGGAAAAGCTACAAAGCTGCTTGCGACGGATTCCTTCCTTGATCAAGAGACAATTTTCCAGTGAACGTCAATACACAAATATGCATTAAGTATTTTGCTGAAGCATTTGTCGTTAGAATGGACACTGCCATGCGTTCTGATGAATGTGTACTGAGTGTGTCACGAAAGCATCCGAAACTGGCAAGAGATGCGTACCCATCAATTTTTCACAACTGTCCATCATATTTATCATCAGAACCTTTTGTGAAGAGAAAAAGGCCAAAAGATAGACATTCTGAGATGCAGACCAGGGATGATCACGGAGTAGGCTACAACAGTGGCTGAATCTGGACAAGATTACATTGTTTCAGGAGATTTGCTTGAATTTACGAGACACGTTCCGCAATCTTCACTATGGAACTTTAAGGTGACAGATAGTTGCTTGTTGTGCTATATTCTTGATATATATGATATGCCTTGCATTAGAGTCAGTATTCGTGTAACTGATGCTATACAATACAACTGTAATTTGATATAGCCCTTTTTACAAAGTTCAGAAGTGCACACATGACGAAGTCGCAGATACATTATATTGCAGAGCAATTTTGAGTGAAGGACTTGCTCAAGGTCCCTACACAGTTAAACCGCCCGGACAAGGATCGAACCCATAACTCTCCGCGTTACAGGCCGAGCGCTCTAACCAATCGGCCACCGTGCCCCACGATGCTATGTCTGTTGTCATTTGCCGTGGGGCATACAGGGTTGATGGCAGAAACTTGGAGTGGGTGATCAGTGATAATGGAAACTTGATTCCTTTTCAAAATTGACTAGTCTTCTGAGTCATTATCAGGGTTGGGAATTAAGTGGAAACGTTGACTTCAGAGGTAAAGTAGAAATGGCTTTAGTTCTGTTGCTAGATTATGTGAGCTCACTCATCAGTAGCAGAGATCCTGAAGATAATGTTGATGAAGATAGTATCTACGTTATTAGTAAAGTTAAGTGCATTCGTGCTGTTGTCTAGACATGTCATACAGCAGTTGAACTTATTATAGTAATGCAATACTAAATACTGTGGTGATTACTTACACTTGTCATTTCAGGTATTTTCGCTGTCACCTTCTGCATATGGTTTCTTACGTAACAGTACACTAATGTTATCCCACCCTGTTCAGCCTAAAGTCTCATGCAAGGGTGGAACAGTTAAAGGCTTTGCTGCAAATTGTGACCTGACCCAGGCAACCACTGTCCAAGCATTTATTATTTGTTCAATTTTGTCTTACAGAAAAGATATAGCTGCCTTAATGCCTGTTAAGAACTTAAAAGTCAGATGATGTAATAGAATGTGTGTGGCTGCCTTGGCTTCAGCAGATATGATGGCATGTGACATAGTGTTTGTGATTATGGTCATCGATTTTCAGACTTTGTTCAAATTCATGTCATTTCTAGTAAAATGGCCGATATCTTGCTTAACAACTACTGCAAAAATTGAATGATGTTAATAATATCTGTAAAGGAGGAAAAAGTAAAAGTAAGCATAAATTGTCAACACTAAAGACTTAATTATTGTAACAATTCTACAACTGTGAAATGTTATTATGATCCCTGACTTATAGATTATAGAATAACATTCTGAAGCCATCTTAAGGTGCAGCAGCACTCTGGATCTGCTTTGGTATGAAGTGTTAACAACTTCATTTTCTTAGCATCGGCATAAATTATGACAGCAGGTGGCTAATCCTCTCCCTCACCCTCTGAACTTCCCCCGACAGTGTACACTGTACAGTCAGGGTACTCATTATAGCTACAGTTAAGTTTGCAAGGGGCACAGTTGGTGAGAAATCTTGAACCAAATTTCTGCCCTGATTTGAACCCCAACATCTCAATTGACAGTCCAGCACGCTAACCACTATTATAGGGATCCTCAGTGGCCGAGTGGGTTGGTAGCCTGCTCGTCACGCCGGCGCCCCGGGTTCGATTCCCGGTCGGGTCGGTTTATCAGAGATTAATTTCTCGGATCTTTACTGCGGGTGGCTCGGTCGCATTATAAACGTGGAGTACAATACAACACACAATACAACACATCACAATACAACTGGGGCGCGGTGGTTTAGGGGTATGTTCGGTGCCTTGCAGCTGGAGGGTTTGCGGGTTCGAATCCACCTCAAATTCGCCGCGTAGGGACCCTGGGCAAGTCCTTCATTCGCAATTGCTCATGTGCTTCGGCGTGAAACTCCGATTCAGCGTTCGCGCAGTAGTCGGGAGCGCCTCTGAATGGGAAATCTGGTAGGGGCGCTATAACAAGTGTTCAAATACAATACAATACAATATCGAGTCCCCTTTTATATTGAACTTGTATAGAATTTATATAGAACTTACAGAACTCTGTAAAATAGTTTAACATCTAATTGCATGTAATGATCCGAAGTGCTCAGAGTGCCAAGGGGAGGCTATTCCAAGACGATGGGACAACCACAGAGAATGCACGGCTCTGCCTGGCGGAGGTGCGAGCAAAAGGAACAGAGAGGAGACCTTTGCCACTCATCCTCCATTATCAGGCTCCTCAATGACCACCTGGCTTTCCATTCCAAATTGAAATCTCACCGTTTCAAGAATTAATTACCCTTGGTTGCTGTTTAACGACACTGTCATAACAAAGATGATTAGTGTCGCCCTCCTCCTTCTCCAGGCTTGGGACTGGCACTACCACAGGTAGGGTAGTGGCGGAGTTCCTACCCTGACGTATCTGCAGTGGTTAAAGTGGTTTGCGTGAGCAGTGGGAACTCCGAAGAATAGTTTTATTGGAATATCATGGTCCCATTGCATGGTGAGCAGTGGGAACTCAAGCAACAAATGTCCAGAGCAGTGGGAATGCCGTTCCCACAGTTCCCACACCACTTTAAACGCTGCTCATTTGATCCTCTACCTTCTAAATCTATACTGAACGATATCTGCCTTAGCAGCTGCTCTGCCTCCTCTCTTGATCTGGAAACCGGTATCCTTTTAACTCTTTGGAAAACCCTTCTGACTTGACGCAGCGCTTGTGAATAAGCTCATGTCTTGCGCTTATAACTTCTAGTGGTGCTTTAGAAATTTGGAGCTTACAATTACGATTACGCGTCTAATTTCTGTACCCATTCATACACAGTTCAAGCAAGCCCACGGACTTCATTGATGACGTCACACAATCAGCATTACGGTCTGTAGTATCTAGAAGGCAATGGCCAATGGCGTATTTGTGATTTTTACGCAAAACATTTATAATACAACGCTTTAATTGACGAAACTTAACGGCTTATATAAACCAGAAAAGCCTATGTGATACTCAGAACACCCTTAAGAGAATTAAAACGTACGTAGAGCTGTAATATGCTAAAAAAATAAACTTTGTCGGCTGCAACGGCCTATGTTGTCATAAGCAGCCGTTAAACTGTGGATCCATCCATGTATAACGCATTAATTTTATTAGTATAAAAATATGTATGAATGTATGCTAACATCATCAGCCGTTGCCGATCAAAGGACGCGTGCTTGAGACGTCACAGTACTCTCTTCTTTTCGTATAATTAATATGCATTAAAAGTTACTTTAAGGACTCACATTGAAGCACTTGGTTTTCCTGAGGGCGAGAATATATTAAATCTGCAGTAATTGTTTTAAAGGTGTTTAGGTAGAGCAGAGAAAGGCAACGGGAAACCACCTCTCTAATTTCCAAAGAAACACTTGCAATGACGACGAAAAGTAGTTGTTGAGAGGAGGGTTGAATGGGGGCCTGGCGGATGCAGCGGGTTAGGGGAGAGGGCACAGCACGGGGAGGAGTGGCGTCATTGGAAGTTGGAACCTGCCGAAGGGCAGAGAACTTAAAGAAGATAAGGTAGAGCATCGCATTATCCAATGTGATGTGTCACCCTATACCTAGACAATTGTTCAGTTAACAAACGATTATCGTTATTATATTATAGTCAATTTAAATATACACGTTTTTCTATAGCCACGGAACGGCTTCAACCAGTTTATTTTTCAATGAATTGAACGAGTGCGATCCTTCAACGCTGTCCCTTTGGATGTTTGCGACGCCATTTAATGTGATCCTATACAGACCGTGCAATAGGGGTCTGCGGGTATACCCGTACCCGCGGGTATACCCGTACCTGCGGGTTTACCCGTACCTGACCCGTACCCGCGGGTCGGGTACGGGTCGGGTAGACATTTTACGGGTCGGGTCGGGTACGGGTAGGAGCATTACGGGTACGGGTATACCCGGTTTTACCCGTACCGAACTGAAGTTTTGGCGTTACATGTAATTGTGTGTCTTGCACCTTCAAAGATTTATCATAATGGCGGTATACAGTCTAAGTACCATATCCTTGTTTTGACCTATGTCCGTTCGCCTTATTGAGCTTGACATTCATTTATAGATGCTCAATTTAAAGTTACAAAATGGCTTGTTTCAGTTAGCACAATCCAATCGTAATGTGTTACATATCACCTCATCTCATCCGAGTTTCAGGCCCGACAATCTGGGTTAGAGGTCGCTGACGCCGACCCTGGCAGTTCAGCAGCCGTGTTTTCTTTAAAACAGGTTGATGTAGTTACAGTAGTTGAGGCTAGGAATAGTTGAAACACCAAGTCTGTCACCCCTCTCCCTCTGAGAAATAAACTACTCAAATAGCGGTATTTTGTTCCAAACTCTCAGGTCCCCCCAAACAAATTGTTACTATTATTATTATTATTATTATTATAAATAGTTCCATGTGGATAAATTTTAAAGATGTCAATTATCATCATTATTATCATCATTATTATTATGATCAATATTATTATTATTATTATTATTATTATTATTATTATTATTATTATTATTATTATTATTATTATTATTATTATTATTATTATGGAGTGTTGGCTAAAAGTAGCTCTATTATCGATATCCTCTGTTGGATCTGTCCAGAGTTCGCCGCTCGTCGGCTCCCGGCAGCCTTGACATGGTGCCCTGGAAAGCCACCGCGTTGAAGCGTTGGATAATGACCGATAGGCCCTGGAAGAGGAAGCTTGTTTCGCGAGTGTCACCGGTAGTCTTCGACAGTCGAATAATATTATTATTATTATTATTATTATTATTATTATTATTATTATTATTATTATTATTATTATAATAATTTTTTTACTATTACTATTACTGTGATCATCACCATGATCGTCAGACTATTATTATTACTATCACATGCTTTGTAAGACCATTGGACTGGTAGGGACTGAAATTATGGGAAGTCCTATTAATTACGTGGCGGGTACAGTACGGGTACGGGTATACCCGCGGGTACGGGTCGGGTTGGGTAGTAATTTCGAGTACGGGTCGGGTACGGGTACGGGTAGCAGTCCTGTGTTACGGGTACGGGTCGGGTAGGAAAAATGCTCTACCCGCAGACCTCTACCGTGCAAGCCAGAGATTATAATCTCTGAATTAAGACACCATCTGTAGGCTATGCGAACCGGCAACTCACGCACAGAGGCGCATGGGACGCAATCACAATCATAAACTACAGAGCGCTGCGTCGTATCAGAGGGGTTGTCCAGTGGAGGGTGGATGGGATGGATGGATGGACGGTTAATCATTGAAATCTCCTAAATAATGTGCGACCGGCTTAGACACCTTCAACTACCGTTTCAACGACTCTAAATATATAAAAATTTCGGTGAATCGTTAATACTCGTTAATGGATGTTTTAATAATAATCGTCAAAAAATATCGTAAATATCGTAATATCGTAATATTATATTATATAATAATATTATATTATAAATATCGTAATATCGTAATATTATTAAAAAATAATAATGGATGTTTTAATAATAATCGTAAAATTTTGTAAATGGATGTTTTAGTGTGTTTTTTTAATGCAACTAGTTTTATATCTTACTCAAATCTGTAAATATTTAATTACTCTTTTACTAATACATTGTTATTATGCAATTACATGTATGTACTGTGTTGCAATGCTGGTTACCATATTATTATTATTATTCAACTTTGGTTTTCAATAATACATATTACATGTGGTGTGGTTTGGTTATTATATCACAGTAGATATTATGTTGCATAATACTGCAGTACTGTGTTGCAATGCAGATTATTGAAATATTCATAAACTACTTCTTATCAACTGTTGATTATTGAATATGTTATGTCAAAATAACAAGAACTGATGTGAGAAAATTTTAAATATTACCTATTGGTAAATGAATGTCTGTTATTACCATATTATTGTTATTCAACTTTGGTTCCTCAATATAAGATATGATTTGGTTTGGTTACTGTATTACAATAGCTACTATGTTGCATAATATTCAGTAATGTGTTATAATAAGAGATCTGTGATTATAATTTTAATGTATTGAAACTATACTTTAAACAATTATAATACATGTATGCTATGTTATTGAATGAACTTTTATTACATGTATAGTATGTTAGATACATGAACAGTTTAAAAGAGTACTTAGTAAATTTTGTATATGGATCAATTGCTGCATAGTTACATAACATTGTTTAATTTGCATGAAATCTTTTGTCAGAATATAGAAATCATAGACAGAATAAGATGAACTACCTTATGTTAAAAAAATATTGAATATAGTGAAATTGTAAAGCTCTGTTTGACACATTTGATGGTGTCATACGGATGCTATAAGTTTCTTGTAATCATTGAATTGTATCTTTCCTGTATTGTCGTCAACGGCCTTTGATGTCATAAGACGACGTTAAACGTTGGATTAAATAAATAAAAAATCGTTAATACCTGATTCGGAGCTCCTTGTTTTAACTTCATTGTACATTATTGACGAATTGTCGTATGACGACGTTTAACATTGAAATTTAAAAATCCCAACTGTGAACGTAAACATTTTCGTTCAATCGCTATTAAAGAGCCGTATTAAGCACAAAATTTTCGTCGACGTCAACGGCCTTTGTTGTCATAAGATGTCTTTAAACTCTGGATCCATCCAACCAGTTTTGTTGTTGAACGAAACTGTGGAATATATAGCGCCGGCTGTAAACGATTTCACTGAGAGTTGTATTAAAATGACTTCTGTCATTGACTTTTAAGATGTCACAAGATGTCGTTAAGGTATCGGTCCATCCAAATCGATGTTTGAGTTTGCTTCTTTTTAAAAAGAAGAGTCTATCACTGTGAAAAGTTACGACGCAGCAAACGACTAACCCACCAAACGACTTGGCAGCCATAACATGTCAAAACCTCAATTATATTATAATAATGTCACCGTGTGCTTACACACCTTTAAATCGCCAATAAACGAAGCTATATAAAATGGATTTTCGGCAAAAGCATCAAGTGGGAGTGGGAGCGTAAGAAATCAAAGTAAAGTCGATGAAGAAAGTTTAATCAAAATGAATTCAAATTCCAAAAACATCGATTTGGATGCTCAGTGCTCATCAAGGTTTATGCGTAGTCAGATCGAGGTGAACGTCAACTGCCTGACAACCTCACTTGAGCTGTAATATGCCAAAAAAATCTTTGTCGGCGGCCACGGCCTATGTTGTCATACGCTGCCGTTAAACTGTGGATCTATCTATCTCAGTAACCAAATTAATAAGTCGAAGGAAAGATACAGAAGATATACTCGAAAATGCAATGAATGCACTGCAAAAAATGTAGAATTGTTACCATAGGAAGACGTTTAACATACAGACTGGCGAAATCGTCTCCAATCGCAAGGTTAGGTCGACGTCTACGGCTATGGCAGCCGTAAGATGTCGCTAATCATTTAAATCTACTAAAAATGTGGGATCTGCTTAGACACCTTTAAGTAGCTTTACGCCGATTCCATATAATATTATTCACAACGTAACGTTTAAGCAGTAACCAAGTCATTCTTCATTTGGAATAATATGTAACGAAAGGTCGACTTGAACGGCTGTGGCAGCCACAAGATGTCGTTAAACAACATGTTATACAAACTCCATTTTGACACGGTTTTGAACTTTTTCATTTGTGTTATATATTCAGCAGTCTCGTTTTCCTGTAGCTATGGTGAAGACGCACACTCCGCCACTGCTCGTACTCTGGCAGTGCCAGTCCCAAGCCTTGATAAAGGAGGAGGGCGACGCTAATTATCCTTGTTATCACACAGTGTCGTTAACCGGAAACTACTAACTGTAGCTTTATAAGGCTGTATTAAGCCAAAGTAATTTCTGTCGACGTCAACGGCCTTTTCTGTCTAAATATGCCGTTAAATTGTCCACCCATTCATCCCATTTAGACACCTTTAAAACGTGGTTACCCGATATTATATGAAGATGAAACGCGGTAGATTCCTTACATAAAACAATGACGTAATTCAATAACTTAAGCCATGGAAAACACAATATCAAGCCACTTAATCAGCAGATTAAACGATTTCGTTTAGAGATGAAGCCACATAATGCAATGGAGATGCGTGATTTAATCCATTCAGTCAACATATCAAGCGAAATAGAAATGTTGCAAAAGAAAACGTAGAATTCTTTGCAAGGGAAGACGTTAAGCTGTGTGCAGTGAGCCTTGAGGCCGCATGTATTCCACTGTAGAATAACTAGTCCCATATTGGGAAGTTCGATTTATTTGTATAGTTATTAAAGTAAAAGAAATTTAGTTGTGGATATCCCTCCAGCAGAATTTTATATTGCCACTAAAAAGAAATTCCGAAGCCACTCTACAAATGATCGTCTTATTATTATTATTATTATTTTTTTTTCGAACGAGGTAGAAAGAATCCCTCAGGCTCTAAGAAACTAAGCATAATTGTGTTTTTATTATTATTATTATTATTATTATTATTATTATTATTATTATTATTATTATTATTATTATTATTATTATTATTATTATGTGTTATTATTATTATTATTATTATTATTATTATTATTATTATTATTATTGTTGTTGTTGTTGTTGTTGTTGTTGTCATTGTTAAAACACGGTAAAGCTTAGTGTTGTTGAGGTGGACGCTCCTCAGCGCCTGGCAACCTCGACATGGTGCCCTGGAAGGCAACCGCGTTGAAACGCTGGACCGTAACCGACAGGCGCTGGAGGATGAATCCTGTCTCTCGGGTGTCTATTATTATTATTATTATTATTATTATTATTATTATTATTATTATTATTTTATTATTATTATTATTATTATTATTATTATTATTATTATTATTATTATTATTATTATTATTATTATTATTATTATTATTATTAGGCTATTATTATCATAGTTGTAAAAAACGGTTTTTTCGTTTTTATTTTTTTCCAAAAAACGTCGTTTTTTTCGTTTTTTATTTCTCGTCTCTTTATTTTTTTCCGTTTTCATCCCTCTGCTTATTTTTTTTATGTAACTTTATTTATGTATTAACTGTCTGTTACAATTTGTTTAATTTTATTTTTGTCTGATATCCCTTACGTTGTCTCCGTCCTTTCAAGGATTCATCTAATTTACGTCACTATTTAGTGTCATCAGTTGAGAAATAAACAGCACTGTACAGGAAATAAAATTTATAAAAGTTTTTGAATTTCTAAGTTATCCAAAATGCGAAATGTTGTCTTTGTACTCACTAATCTCTGATTGACTGATAAACTGACGGATATTACTCCATATCAAATTCTTATATAAGTCAGAATTGTAAGTAGACCTACAATATTTAATTAAAGTACAGGTAGCCTACATTCTATACTTACAACGTTTAGTTTTTAATTCCTTATGTCAGCAGCATGGATTTATGTGGACTTATGTATACAATTTAAATTTGAAAAGATTTCAATAGTTTTAATTTCTCAATTTCTTTTTAAGCCAAACTTATGAAAAAGAGAATAATTGTTGAAGATTGCTGCTACTTGGTGTTTACTAATAAAGTTATGTTATTTGCTGATTAAAATTAAATTGTGTAAAAAAAGGTTTTTAATTTTAAAATGCATTAAAAGATGTAGAAAAGTCAAATTATTTTCTTTTCCGTTTTATTCTCGTTTTTTTCCGTTTTTTATTTTTTTCAATAAAACGACGTTTTTCCGTTTTTTATTTTGATTTGACCGTTTTTAACAACTATGATTATTATTATTATTATTATTATTATTATTATTATTATTATTATTATTATTATTTTTATTATTATTAAATGATGTTCTTTATTGCGGCCTTAGTATCTTGCTTGTCTATAGTATTCAAACACCCAAGGACAAATGTAATGATATTTGCAATCACGAATATGGCTGCCTTCAGCCAAGACCTGTTGGGGTGTGGTATAAGTAACCGATCTGTAGCCTACTTGTCTGCGTTAATGCTAAGAAACTAAGATTCTCACTACGCCACTGTATTATTACAGGCTACTATGTGTATTCAAAATAGCGCTAGGACACTCATTCAACTAATAGATCTTTAGTTCTTTATGTAACTGTGTTATTGAAAATGTAAAAAGACGGATTAAAACAACACCGACTTAATCAAATGTAACGTAACAGCCCTTGGACTGCTACCAATGGGAGCAATGGACTTGACAAATGTCCGAAGTAAGTAAGTAAGTAAGTATATTCTTTATTAACCAATTGCTAATCGCACTTTGGTGTACAGACATCTTTATAAACAAAGTTAAAAAGTATAAAGTTTACTGACAATTAACGTTTTTCACATTAAGTAAGTTAGTGACAATATCCCTTAATAAACCAACTGCACCTTGGTGCATAATCATTATAGTCCCGCAAATATCTAAGAAGTCAGCCAATCTTTATCAGATCTTATATAACATCCTAGTGGTTAAATTTTTACGCGTCAAATTATCTGCAGGAGGAATGATACGGTCATGAGCCCTGGGGCGCAGGGAATACTTAGAAGTTTTAATTGGGGGAAGCAACTCATGTAAAACATGCCCATTATCCACCAGGATCGATGAAAAAAGGCGGGACTCAGCCTTTATGCATAGTTGCTCAAAAGACAGGGAATCTCCAGGAAGATAGTGATAGCGGATCAAGCGACGCATCAAGACTTCAAACCTGTCTTTGTCACGCTGTCCCACGAAGACAATGGGTGAGATCCTTCACCACCGTTGCCCAATTGAATGTCTGCCACGACATTTAAGGTCGCCTTCATAAAGCTTTTTCTTTCTTAGCGATATCTTGTAGTTGACGTTGACACCTCTAAACAGGAACGAGGAGGTTAATCATATAAAATCCTGCGGTTGATGAATATATTGCATCGGAAGATAACGTTTTAAAGGTGTTTAAGTAGAGTATTGTATTACCAAATGTGTAACACTATATAACTGGACAACTGTTCTATTAACAAGCGATTAAATAACAAACGTAATTTTAAGCGTTTTTCTATTGCAACCGTATGGCCTCGACCCTGCTCATTTCTAGGTAATCGGGTGAGGTCTTTAACCACGGCTGCCTCTTTGAATGGTTGTCCCGTCATTTAATATATCCCCGTGTATGGACCGTTCTAGGCCCGAGATTTTAATCTCTGAATTAAGACACCATCAGTATGCGAACCGGCAACCTCATGCACAGAATAGCATGGGACGCAATCGTAATAAGAAACTCAACTTTCTAGAGCGCTACTCTAAAACTAAGCCAAGGGCAGAAGCTTATTTACGAGCGCTGCGTCGCATCACGGGGATTATTCAGAGAGCGATGTCCAGTGGAGGTCCGAGTCCAGAGAGAACAGAGAGAGGAGGCAGAGCAGCTGCTTGGGTGGAGGACAAGAAAGCTTGAAAAGCGGAGGTTCGGATGGATGAGGTATTCTTCCAGAGGTGAGACTTGAATTTCGAGAAGTGATAAGTAGAGGACCCTGTGGAAGATGATGGATTAGTGATGGTATTGGTGGAGCAACTGAGAATATGCGAGACTGAAGATATGCAGAATTAAGAATTAACGATTCAAATCCTTTAAAAAAACAGTGTCTACTTATATACCTTTAAATCGCTTCTAAACAACGCTATATATTCGACATGTTCCTTCCATCGCAACTCACTCATACAGTGATTACAGTCCCGTTTACAAGCGATTTAAATTAGATCTACATGTATTATATTAAGCCAAATATAAAATTTCTGTCGACGTCAACGGCCTATGATGCCATAAGATTTCGTTTTTTTATTCCAATTCAATTGCTGCCGTGTAATCTTTACCTAGTTAATAAGTAGGGTCGACATTGGCCAGTATGGCAACTCCGCCATTACTGCCAGTCTCAAGACTGGATGAGAGAGGAGGGCAACGTAAACCATCTTGGTTATGATGCGGCATCCTTAAAAAGCAACTGACTAACCCACCAACCGTCATGGCAGCCATAAGACGTCGTCAACCACTTATTATACTAACAGTCTGCTTACACACCTTTAAATCGCTTTTAAACGAAGCTACATAATCTGGATTTGTTAACCGCAAGCGTATGTAGATTATTGCTATGTCGCTGTCCCCGCATCAGGAATCACTAATTGTCATAATGAAGACTTTTAACTTTGGAAGAAAAAATCCACTAAACGTCAACATTTACGTTCAATAGCTATTGAAGAGCAGTATTAAGTCATTTCTGTCGACCGAAGATGTAGTTAAACTCTGGATCCATCTCTGCAGTTGCTATTGAACAAAAATGTTGAATATATAGCGCAGTTTGCAAACGAACAAATTTAAATACCGGTATATGTATTTAGCTTAAGCCATATAATACCTGTCGACTTCGTAGCCGCTGATATGTGATCACTACCTAGTTAATTAATATAGAAGATAGGATAAATCTAAGAGAAGAATATACTTTAATTGACCACTTGCATTCCGCATTTAGTATACAGATAGGGTAATAAGCATAAACATATTTCCAGTCATCCATTGAGCTGATCATATCAGTCCAGAACTCTAAAATCGCGCATATTATTTTAAATTTCCTAATTTTTATATCACCTTAATATTTTCCTCATCATGCCATCTGCCGGAGGGATTGTGTGGTTATAGGCACGTGGGCGCAGGTGGTATAAGGCGGCTTTGACCGACGGAAGCTGGTCATGTAGTACATGGCCCCCATTCAGCTGGAACAGCAGTAAAGAGTCTGGAATCCGCCTAAGCACATAGCTGTTCAAACGAGAGAGTATCCTCAAGGAGGTAATGGAATCGGATAAGGCGGCCCATGATGGTCCCAGTCGCCCTGGCCAATAAAGCCCCATAAAACTGAGGCATATATATCATCCTGGCCATTGATTTGGCCCTCACCATATCGTAAGAAGGTAAGGCCGACGTTAACCGACGTTAACCCCTTGGCAACTCCGTCATTGCTGCCAGTCTCAAGCGTGAATGAAAAAGGAGGCAACGCTAATCTTCTCAGTTATGACGCAGCGGATGACTATTGACTAACCCAGTAAACACTTTGGTAGCCATAAGATGTCGTCAAACGCACAAGTTTATTACAATTTCACCGTCCCATTACACACCTTTAAATCTCTAAAAGTTACACTATGTAAAAAGGATTTTCGGTAAATGAGTCAAATTACATTTCTGAAGGAGCGGGAAATAAAGGAACGTCGATGGAAGAAAACTTTTTCAAAATTAATCGAAACTCAGTAATAAAGTTTAAAGAGTCAGATAACAGACGGAAACAGAGAGAGAGAGAGAGAGAGAGAGAGAGAGAGAGAGAGAGAGAGAGAGAGAGAGAGAGAGAGAGAGAGAGAGAGAGAGAGAGAGAGAGAGAGAGAGAGAGAGAGAGAGAGAGAGAGAGAGAGAGAGAGAGAGAGAGAGAGAGAGAGAGAGAGAGAGAGAGAGAGAGAGAGAGAGAGAGAGAGAGAGAGAGAGAGAGAGAGAGAGAGAGAGAGAGAGAGAGAGAGAGAGAGAGAGAGAGAGAGAGAAGAGAGAGACAGACAGAAGGACACAGACAGAGACAGGTACGTATGTAGTACATGGCCCCATCCATGCACTAGGACAGCTGCAAGAATCTGGAACCCGCCTTAGCACATAGCTGTTCAAAAGCGGAGGTAAGGTCGATCTCAGCCACCTTGGAAACTCCGTCACTTACCGCCAGTCTCAAGCCTGGATGAAAGAGGGGGCAACGCTAATAATATGTGACCCAAGGGATCAAAATGAGTCGCATGTCGGAAATTTTAGAATATGAGTATTTTACATATTCTTAAAGACCACATTTTTTGCTTTAAAATGACACCAAAAGTTTGGTTCTACCTTACTTTTTGACAAAGTTACGAATGATTATGTGTTTTTTTGTTGAAATTTTTTTCATTTATTTTAATATATAATCACAAAAAATAAAAGTATTCTCTGTACAAAATCCTGAAAATACACATTAAAACAACGAATTTCATCAAATGTGAGATATCAGAAATGTTTAAAAAAATGTTTTTTCACCCATTTCCATTAAAATTTGAAAAAAAGGAAAAGTGACCTCTGATCATATTTTGCTGTTTTTCTAGCAATGTAAATTGCCGACATCCGACTCATTTCGATCCCTTGGGTCACATTTCTTAAACATCAGCTGAGTAACTCACCAACCGTCTAAGCTGCCATAAGACGTCGCCAATCCCTTAATTATAATAATAATGTTACGATCAGAATACACACCTTTAAATTACTATGAAACGACGCTACTTAACCCTTTGTAGGTGAGGTGGGTATGACAATTATAATTAAACAATTATAATACATGTATACTTCTTTGGATAATGAACATTTTTATTATAGTGTTTTTGTAAGATACATGAACAGTTTAAAAGAATACCTTAATCAATTATAATACATATATGCTTTGTTAGTTAATGAAATTTGTCAGTACATAATTATCATTGACAGTATGAGATGAGCTACTTTATGTTGCAAAAATATTGAATATTAGTGAAATTGTAAAGCTTCGTCTGACACCTTTGATGGTGTCGTTCGGATGCTATAAGTTTCTGGTTATGATTGTATTGTATATTTTCTGCATTGTCGTCAACGGCCTTTGATGTCATAAGACGACGTTAAACTGTGGTTATATTTATATGGGTATGACAAACCCCATAGCTATTCTACGCTGCCCTTTCTACGGAAAACGTAGAACCAGCTTCGATTAATTTTGTCTACCTTAGTGAATGTGAAATACGGACACTTTAGGACACTTTTAGGTACTTTTGGACGCCATTTTTTTTCGACATTATTTCTTGCATATTAAAGTGAAATTATAATATTTCTCGTATACATATTGATTTTAATTAATTAAAAAAAGTAAACGGCACAGTGCCGAAAAAATTGTGCGATTATAAGATATTACTGCATATAGTGTTGCATCGATGCAAAATTGATCCATTATTACGGGTATTATGTCACGTGTTCCCAAATGTTACATGTTTCGAGGGTCACAAAGATGCCATTGCAAAGGGCCGCTTTGATTTTGAGCGCCACCACGCTGGCCATATCAATTATGATTGAAAACTGTTATTTGTTCCTGAAAATCACCAGTTTAGCCGCTAATTGGTTACATAACTATAGTTTAGCTCACAATTTATGTTATGTAGTTGATATTGCGACTTGCAAGTAATTATATGTATTGGGTATGTCAGACCCCACCTCACCTGAAACGTTACAATGCTTCACCTCACCTCCAAAGGGTTAAGGTGGAAATATCACAGCTGCATATTCGGCTTCTTTTCCTCGTCAAGAACACAATCATAAAAATAATCCTAAAATAAGAATAAACACCTTTAAATTACGATGAAACAACGCTACATAAAGTGGGTTTCGACTACCGCTGCAGGTACTTCTTGCTTTCTTCTTCAAACAATCAATTATAAATAATTGTTATTATGATTCATAATAACAATGCTAAAATCAGAAAGCACACCTTTAAATCGCTGTGAAACAGGTAGATTTTCGGTAAAATGTTTGAATGCAAAATCCAAACTAATCTTTGTCGACGGCAACGGCCTATGTTGTCATAAGCTGTCGTTAAACTCTGGATCCATCCATCCAACAATCGTAAGACACTGCCAGGTAGGTCGAAAGAAAGATGCTGAAGATATCGAAATGTATAAGTGCATTTTATTCACCACCACGAAGGTAGTAAGTACAAAAACAAAAACGAAGTACAAACAGATGACAACTGGCGCACACGAGGCGATGACTTCTTTGATCTAACGTAGATATATCCCTCTCAAAGCCCTACCTGCACCTCACCGTGGTGAGAGGGTGAACAGCCAAGTAGGGGATAGCCTGGTGGGGCTATACCATCAGTGGTGAAGACCTTGGTCGAAGACCTTGGTTGAAGAACCACCTTGGGCGTTTCGCGAGGTGGAAAGGCTCACCAGGAACCCTGAAACAGCTGGCCAACGCAGGAGGCAGGTGTTGGAAGGACACCTCAGACCGGAAGAGGCCAGAATGGCCCAACGATCTCCTTACCCTACCAGGAGAGGACTGGTCACCGCCTGGCAAAAGACCAAGAAACTCTAACAAAATGAACACAAGAATAAAGATTACAGATAACGACGTTAACGGGGCTCCCCCGAAGATACGGAGGAGCACCGCGTCCGGCAGGAACGGAGGAGGGAACCGGGCCGTTCAGGTCGTCATCCCGAGAAATCCCGGAACCCAGAGGGAAGACAGAGGATGGGACTTAAGAAGGGCAATAGAACTCGCAAGAGACCGACCGAAATGGAGAAGTTTTGTTAGAGCCTCATCGTCAGCGAATACTTGACGGAGGAGAAAGAAAGAGAAGAAGATATATCAATACCACACGCATCACAAAGCGGAACAACTTCAATATTGTAGCCATATCCTTTGACAAAAACATTGACGACACTGTTCAGGACCAAATGATGAAATGCTACGAAGATATCAGCAATAGACTAAGATCAGAGGTGCGGAAAGCAAAGAAAATTGACGGAAGAAAGTTTGTCAAATGAACTGAAACACAATAAATTAAGGTTTAAAGACGTCAACCGGACTCGGACATCCTTCTGACTACTCTTTGGACAATCCCTCTGAATCGACCCAGCGCTCGTGAATAAGCTGGTACCCTGTTACAAAGACACTGGAAAGAAACCGCAGAATTGTTTCCCAGGCCCAACGTTTTACCTTGGAACTGACAAAATCGTTTGGATCCCTTCGAAACGACAACGGCCATGGCAGCCTTGAGACGTCGTTATTCAATGATATCTCGTAAATTTTGTGCAATCGGCTTAGACACCTTAAACTAGGTTCTCACCAATTCTATATATAAGAAATTTTGTTCAAGCAGTATAATTAATTGACGTCCATTCTCAATAATTATGCAAGGTAAGGTTGACCACAAGATGTCGTTAAACTTTTGGAATAAAGCGGTAGCTTCGACAACGTGTACAAACAATGCAGAGAGAGAGAGAGACAGAGATAGAGAGAGAGAGACAGATAGACAGACAGACAGACAGAGACAGTCAGACAGACAGATATATATATATATATATATATATAGACTATTAGTCAAAGACAGACAGAGACGGATAGAATCAGAGAGACATACAGAGACAGACAGATAGAGGCAGAAAGAAAGACAAAGAGAGCGGGGAAGAGCAGTAGTAAGATGTCGCTAAACTCTCCCAAGGGACAAGAACAATGAGCGGTCAGCCCATGAATAGCAACTAATCATCAGTTCAAAGGCGTCCAGACCCCGAAAAGTAACAACATGCCTGGTATAAAGGGTCGAGGGTAGAACCCCGACGGATCATCGATGCGATTAGTTGTATTTCGGGGCAGAAGCTAAACGACGGTAAGAGGGTAGAATTACCATTCTCACACGATAGTCGGCTGAGAATCTCATGCTACCCCTTCCTTCTTCAAGTTTTCCTCTGTTCCTCAGTTTGGGGTAAACTATGATTCTTTTCCAAAATAACCTTGTTCACCTAAAGTCTGTCTTTTAAATACAGTGAATTGTTTCTTTCTAAAAGTTATCATTTTTTATTACATTTAGAAGTTCTTTTAATTACATGAAATTTTGTCAGATTGCATTTTTTCGTTACAACGCATTTCGCATTAACCCTAGAACAACCAGCATTTTTTGCACCCACTGACTACCATTGGGGTCAAAATGACCCCATACCATTTATCGTTGTGATGCATTAATAAAAGTTATTTTTTAAAATTTTGTTTCCTTTCAAGCTGTGATAGTTTCTATTCAAATTGGTCTTAAAACCTGCACTGTCCTATTATTCTGTGTCCTGGAATAATGCAGTACAAAACATACCACTTTAGCGGTTTTCGAACAGTGTGAAATCAAGTGTTTCGAACCGCGAAAACGGGTACAGTTTTCACGACCTTTGGCATCCTAACTCAGGCTGAAGTTTCTTATAGTTCTTTAATGTATTGTATTTTCTATTGTATTCAAACATTTATAAAGCGCCTCTAGTAGCTTATTAGCGGTAGGGTGTACCGTTCAGAGGAACTCCTAGTGCACAAGACCCAGTGGCGTAACTAGGGGTTCGTGCGCCCGGGGCAAGAATTTCCTGAAAATTTTTTATGACTTCCGCCAATTTTTTTTTTTTTTTGCTTTTCCCTCTGTTTCTCTGTTTTTAACAATAAACTTGTCAAATATCATTTCATTTTGTGCCCCTTGCCCGTGCGCCCCCAGACTCACGTACAAAAAGTTACTTTTTAACCTATTTTTCAATTTTTACCGGATTTCTTTAACAAAACACATTTTCAGACCTAATTTTGCGCCCCTGTCTGCGCCTGGGGGCGGCTGCCCCCTGCCCCCCTCGTTACGCCACTGACAAGACCACGAGAGAAGAAATAGATTTCGAGAAAGGCATAAGAGGAGGAGGGGTTACCAGATAGACTTTGAAAGCGAGTAGAATGGTGCCTAACTGAGTCATCTGGTCTTGAGACAACTCCTGCACCAGACCAAGTCTGGCAAGATGTTGTCACAAATAAAGTTTCTACCTGAACCTTGCAAGTCTTGTACAACGTAAAAAACCACACGTTCTCTTTGGTTTTGCTCTCATTCTCCCAGTGTAAAATTTACAGACGATAAACATACGATGTCTTGCTGTCAGAGGCTTAATTCTTCTCAAAAAGCATTTCATATTTACATATTTTTAACAATTTCTATAAGGCAAATTTAATTTCTATTCAGCATCTTCATTTGGGGTCAAAATGACCCCAATGGTAGTCAGTGTTGCAAATCGTTATGAGCGCCATCTGGTGAGATAAAATGGTACAAATATTACAGAATCTTACAAAGAATGGTTAGATGTACAAAGTCAGAAAAAATCATAAAAATGCTTCATGTTATGCGGGAGTTGTGAGGAACGGAAAATCGTTTGGGGTCATTTTGACCCCAGTGGTAATTCCAGGGTAAATTACACCAATAATGCATGAGAATAATAATTGTAGCTTTGTTATTATTACATTACATTATTTCATTAAATTTTACGGTGTAGTAAGTTGCATATTACAAGTATTTTTCGTCTCTATACTTAATTTGACTCCAATTCTGGGTCATTTTTCGTTCAAAGCCATTTCTGTTTAGATAGTTTGTATTCTAAGTGGATGGATGGATCTAGAGTTTAACGACAGCTTATGACAACATAGGCCGTAGCCGTCGACAAAGATTAGTTTGGCATAATTATTACAGTTCTGATGACGACAGTAAACGGTCGAATTTCTAAGTTGAAGGAATCGAAGAAAAAGGTGTTTAGCGTTAATCTTCAAGCGGACGACGGAATCTGCCTTCAAACAATAAACAACACATGGATCAAGAGAACAGAACGAGGATTAAGACAGAATTTTATTACATAATATTAGGAAGTTTAGTCCGCGGATTCACTGTAGGATCAAGAGATCAAAAGCTTTAACCATTTGATTAAGTTATGAGTGATGGATTAAGCCAATCAATTGATTAAGCTATTCAATGGATTAAGCCACTCGATGGATTAAGTCACTCATTGGATTAAGCCACTCAATTGACTAAGTCACTGAATTGATTAAGTCACTCAATGGATTAAGTCACTCAATGGATTAAGTCACTCAATTGATTAAGTCACTCAATGGATTAAGCCACTCAATGGATTTAGTCACTCAATTGATTAAGTCACTGAATTGATTAAGTCACTCAATGGATTAAGTCACTCAATGGATTAAGTCACTCAATTGATTAAGTCAATCAATGGATTAAGCCACTCGATCAACATATTAAATCACTCGATCAATATAAAACCATTCAACCAACAGATAACTTGATCAGAGGATTAAAAATCACTCATTTGATTAAGCCACTTGAGCAATGGGATTAACCAATCTATCAAGCGATTCCTTAATCTAATCAACAGAATTTAAGTTGCTCGATTAATTAAGCTATCATAAATACAGTATGATGCCATTTATTCAACAGACTGAACTATTTGATTCAGAGAGTAAGCCACATAGTACTTGGTCAACTACTTACATCTACACGATTGATCAGAATGCAATGGAAATGCATGATTAAGCCATTCAATCAACAGAATTAGCCACAAAGTTGACAGTTATTCAAATCTCCAGCTTTTACAGATAAGAATTTAACGCAGAATAAATTAAATTGCTTCTATGTAATTCTACAGAATTAATACAGCTATATTTACAGTTGCACAATTGTTCATTAATTTAATTAATTTCAGATATTTATATAGCGCCCCTTCAAGATTTCTACTCAGAGGCGCTCCCGACTAGAGCGCGGACACTGAATCGGAGTTTCACGCCGAAGCGCATGAGCAATTGCGAGTGAAGGACTTGCCAGGGTGCCTACGCGGCGGCTTGAGGTAGATTTGAACCCGCAACCTCCGGCTGCAAGGCACCGAAAATACCCTAAACCACCTGCCCCCACGTTATGTAAATGCAGTGCAATAAAGACAATCCTATAAATGTGCAATGGTTTTGCGGCAAGTTCTAGCGTCTAGTATGTAAGGCATCGACTGATGGCGTAAAATAAAGTAACCTAGCTGAAAATTAATCCATTATTGGGTCAATAGATTAGGCAAATTGTGTAGACATTTAAAGGCACGGTCTTCAAGTCCCAGATTTTAACTTCGTATGAATGTATGTACCTGTATATATATGTATGAATCTAAATACTTAATATAGCGCCTTTTGGGGACCTCATTAAAGCGTTGCACACGTGACATCCACTGGAGCTGTGTTGCTGCCTCTGTCTGGGAAACTATTATAAAGTGTAACTGTAGACGTTTTTCTACAGCGACCGTATAATTATGGCCTCGACTCTGCTCTCTCTCTCTTTAATGATTTGATCTGGTGAGATCCTTTACGACCGTTACCCATTTCAATGGGTGCCACGCCATTTATTGTCCCCGTATACATACCGTCCTATAGTAGAGTATTGTTTCTTTAGCGACATCTTGTGGCTGCCTTGGAAGTTGCGCCGATTTCAATTGGAAAAGAACAGGAACTCAGTCGTTTTTGGACCGTTGATGAATATAATTATTGCGTACAAACATACCGTTTTAAAGGTGTTTAACTAGAGCATTCCATTATCCAATATGTCACCCAATAACAGGACATCTGTTCTATTAAAAAGCGACTATGTAGTAATTGCAAATGTATTCGTTTTTCTGTAGCGACCGTATCGACCCTGACAATAATTACTGTCAATGAATTGATCAGGGAAGATCCTTAACCACCGCTGCCCCGTTGAATGGGTGCCACGCTATTTAATCGAATTCTTGCCTAAATAGAAGCTGGATTGATGAAAAGAATTCTCGCCAAAGTAGAAGTACATTTAGGATTGATGGCAAATAATAATGCTACAACTGGCTAATAATTCAATAGGCTAAATGCAGGATCACCATTATCATTATTATTATTATTATTATTATTATTATTATTATTATTATTATTATTATTATTATTATTATTATTATTATTATTATTATTATTATTATTATTATTATTATTATTATTATTATTTCTATTATTATTATTATTATTATTATTATTATTATTATTATTATTATTATTATTATTATTATTATTATCATTATTATTATTATTATTAAAAAGAAAACCATTGTCCACTTAGATACCTTTAAATCTTTTGCAAGAGATGCTATATATTAGATATTGTCGTTCAATCGTTGATTCTTTTTCATTCTGTCTCCTTGCTTTAACTGTTCAGTACTTGTCATCAACGGCGTTTGAAGTCGTATGATGCTGTTAATTAAACTTTGAAATAATAAAATCGCAACTGGTAACGTCAACATTTTCGTTCAATCGCTAGTAAAGAGCTGTCGACATCAACGGTCATTTTTGTCTTAGGATGTCGTTGAATCTAGTCTAATCGCTGTGTACTGTGTAGTTTATGTTTAACGAAACTGTGACGATTAGCGTCTCCCACCTTCTTCTTCAGTTTTGGGACTGGCACTGCCACAGTTAAGGTTGTGTCATAGGGTAGTTGCTGCTGTGTAATCACTACCTAGTTAATAGAGATGGTAAGGTCGACGTTAAACACCTTGGCAACTCCACCACTACTGCCAATCTCAAGCGATGATGAGAGAGGGGCAACTCTAATCATCTTTGTTATGACGCAGCGCATGACTTACCCACCAAATACCTTGGCAACCATAACAAGTCAAACGCGCAATTGTATTATGTCACCGTCTGCTTACACACCTTTAAATATCTATCAAACGATGCTATATAAAATGGATTTCTCAAAACCCAGCAGCTCGCTGAGGACTAAAAAACAAATTAATGTCGATGGAAGAATGTTTAATCAAAGTGAATTGAAACTCTGTAATAAGTTTTAAAGACTTAACGGCCGTTATATTCAAACCACTGGATTCAAATACAATAATTGCAAGATACTGCCAGAAAAGTCGAAGGAAACAGAGAGAAAGACAGACAAAGAGAGGCAGAGAGAGACAGAGACAGAACGGGAGAGACAGAAGGGCATAGAGACAGAGAGACATAGACAAACAGAAGGGCATGGAGAACCAGACAAAGAGACAGATAAAGACAAACAGATAAAGACATACACTGAGACAGAGAGAGGTCACGTCAACGATCCTGGCAGTCGTATGATGTCGTACATTCTCCACCTACGGACAAGATCAATGAGTCCAGTAATAACTTGGGAGTGGCGCTAAGGCACGGACGCAGAGTGCCGTAGTTGTCGTGTACGAACCGCCTTTTTGGTTCTTTAGTGACATCTTGTGGCTGCCAGCGCCGTTGGCGTCGAATTTACGTTTTAGGTATTACAACACCCAGCTTGGATATTGATATGTCATTGTGTCCACAGGGTGTAAATATGAATATATTGCATCTGTAGAAACCGTTTCAAAGGTGTTTAAGTACAGCATTACATTATCCAATGTGCCAGCGTATAACTGGACAATGCATACCTGAGAGGCGCTCTACAAAATTAATGTTTAGATACGATAATGATACGATGCATGGCTGCCGTAGAGTGAAATTCGACTCCATTAACAATTTGTGATCATCCGTTCATTCAATGACTTGTAATAATACTGTGTTCATGTCACTAAGAATTAATAAACGAAGATTACAATTACTATTATTGTAAGAAAACCAGTGTTCACTAAGATACCTTTAAATCGTTTGCAAGTGACGCTATATATTTGATATTTTCATTAAACGTTAGTAATGAAAATGAACACTGATGACATTTTAATATTATGTTTGGACAGTCTTAAATGGTGTCTTTTGGACGCTATGAATTCATTTTCACTGCACTGTATATGTTTAAATTGTCGTCAACGGCCTTTGATGTCACATGACGACGTTAAACCTTGTTCTAAATAAAAAACGTTAGTAATCGAATTCTGCCGGGCTAAACAATGTCTTAACTGTATTGTACATAATAATTACGGAATTGTCGTCAACAACCTTTGATGAAATATGACGACGTTTAACTTTGGAAGAAAAAATCTACTATTATAAAAAATTATCTAAAAGCTCGTTCTATCGCTGACTCTGATGATTGTCTTCGCACTCTATGAATTCTATACAATTTGGTTTTCACTATACAGTACATGTTTAGGAATTTTCGTTAACGGCCTTTGAAGTCGTATGATGAGGTTAGCCTTTGGTATAAATAAACTGGAGATATTAATAAGCTTATTTTAGTTCAATCGCTATTGAAGAGCCGTATTAAGCAATTGATGTCGACGTCAACGGACATTGCTGTCATTGCTACTGAGTTTAGTTTTTTTAAAAGACGAGTCTATAACTGTGAAATCAGTGCAATAAATTTATGTGATTGACATCAACAATTTGATACCCTATAAGATTTCGTTAACCAGTTGTCGTAGGATGTCGTTGAAGCTAATCCAATCGCTGCTGTGTGTGTAGTTTATGTTTAACGAAACTGTGACGATTGGCGTCTCCCTCCCTCTTTCATCAGGTTTGGCACTGGCACTACCACAGGTGGGTTAGTTTCGTAGGGTATTCGATTCTTTGTAATTACTAACCATTTAATTAATATTGAAATGTAAGGTTGAAGCTACCACCTTGACAACTCCGCCACTACTGCCAGTCTCAAGTCTGGATGAAAGAGGAGGGCAGCGCTAAACAGCTCAGCTATGATGCAGCATTATTAAACAACTCATGACTTACCCAACAAACGCCTTGGCAGCCGAAAGATGTCGTCAAACTTTAATTTACAATAACAATGTTACGATCCACTTGCACACCTTTAAATCTGTGTGTAAGAATGCTATATAAAATGGATTTCGTCAACCGCAGTAACTTTAGTTTAAATCGCGCTCAGAATTACAATGCAAATGCAGGTAGATGGATTCCAATACGTGACTATTGTATTGTATTGTATTTGAACACTTGTTATAGCGCCCCTACCAGATTGCCCATTCAGAGGCGCTCCCGACTACTGCGCGAACGCTGAATCGGAGTTTCACGCCGAAGCGCATGAGCAATTGCGAGTGAAGGACTTGCCCAGGGTCCCTCACGCGGCGGCTTTGAGGTGGATTCGAACCCGCAACCCTCCAGCTGCAAGGCACCGAACATACCCCTATACCACCGCGCCCCAGTATATTGTGTTGTATTGTGTTGTATCGTATTGTACTCCACGTTTATAATGCGACCGAGCCACCCGCAGTAAAGATCCGAGAAATTAATCTCTGATAAACCGACCGACCGGCTTTGACTAATGACTAGATCTGAATGGTAGGCTTCGAATAATCGAAGAAAAAGGGTGTTTAGCGTTAATCTTTAAAACCGGACGACAGAATCTTCCGTTAACCAACAAACAACACATGGAAAAATCGTCGGAGTATATGCCATGTCGTTAGCATTAAGCCACTCGATGAATTAAGCCACTGGATGGATTAAGCCATTCAATGGATTAGGCCACTCGTTGACTTAAACCATTCAATGGATTAAACCACTCAATGGATTTACCAACTCAAAGGATTTAGTCACTCAATGGATTAAGCCAGTGGAACTGCTGCGATGATGTCAATGGATCACCCAGAGAAGCAAGGCGATCACCAGATTAAGCCAATCGATCAATGGATTGCGTAATCAGTGGATTAAAAGTCACTCAACTGATTAAGCAATTCCAAAATCAACAGAATTGAGCCCATTCAGTGAATTAAACCATGGGAAATACGTAATCAAGCCATTTGATCAACAGATTAAACCATCCGATTTAGAGATTAAGCCACAAAGTACATGGCCAATTACAAACAATACATGATGGATCAGAATGCAATGTAGTAATTAGCCACTGGAAATACGTAATAAAGCCATTCAACGAACAGACTAAGCCAGTGGAAAGTTCTTCAAATCTAATTAAACGCAGAATTAATTTAATAAATTCAATTCTGCAGAATGAATGCGGCAATATCTACAGCTGTACAATTGTAATGTAAATACAGCGTAATGCAATGAAGACAATACCATAAATGTGCTATTGTTATTCAGCAAAGTTATATAGTGCCAGTGTCTAATGCACAAGGCATCAACCGATGGGGCTAAATAGAAAGTTACCTAGACGACCTAATCCGGTATTAGGTGAATATTGTAAGCATCACGTGCAGACATTTCAAGAAACTGTCTCCACACCCCTATTTGCACCAAGAACATTAACATAGGCAGAATTACTACTACCATTGCCACCTCCGCCATTACCAACAATGCCACCATCGCAACCAATACCTCCAGCTTTTCAGTTTATATGTAGCCTATATATATATACGAATGCATGTATCTAGATACGTAATAAAAAGTGCCTTTTGAGTATTATCACAAAAGCGCTGCAAACATAGCTAACGTAATAAATAGGCTTACGTCATCAATGCACAGAAGTTTTGTTACCGCATTTGTCTACAGAAATATTGTTAACGTGTAAAATTAATGTAGACGTTTACCATGGCTTCGACATTGTTCAATTTTCAATGAATTGATCGGGTGAGTTCCTTCACCACGGCTTCCCCTTTGAATGGGTGCCACGCCCCTTGTACGAACCGTGTTATAGTAAGGTTTTCTTTATTTAGCGACATCTTGTGGCTGCCAGCGTCGTTTACGTCCGCGACACAATGCATCATAAGTTCACTTTGAGTATGTCGTTTTCCTGCCCGCGAAAATATATTGCATATGAAGGAACTGTTTTAAAGGTGTCTAAGTAGAGCATTGCATTATCCAATGTGCCATTCTATTATTGGATATCTGTTTTATTACCAAGCGATTATGTAGTAAATATACACGTTTTTCTATAGCGATCGTATATGGCCTTGACCCTGTTTATTTTTCAATGAATTGATCGGATGAGATCCTTTACCACCGCTGCCCTTTTGAATGCGTGCGACGCCATTTAAGGTCCTCGTATAAGGACCGTGCGATAGCAGAGTTACCAGAGTATACTAGCCCGATATTAAATCTCCTAATTTATACACCATCGAAATGATAACCTCACGCACAGAGGCGCATTGGACGTAATCGTAATCATAAACTCTAAGTATCTAAATAGCTACGCTAAAGTTAACACTTTCAACACTGGGCCAAGAAGTGTTGTTGACTGTCACCACCACATTTTTAAAGTGGGAGTGACTGGACATCACCGTCACAATAGAAAGTTACGCTAAGTAAGTAAGTAAGTAAGTATATTCTTTATTAACCAATTGCTAATCGCACTTTGGTGTACAGACATCTTATAAACACAGTTAAACAGAATAAAATATCCTGACAATAAACGTTTTTCGCATTAAGTAAGTTAGTGACAATATCCTTAATAAACCAACTGCCAACTGCACCTTGGTGCACAATCATTAGGCTATAGTCCCACATATATCTAAGAAGTCAGCTAATGTTAATCAGACCTTATATAATTTTACGCATCAAATAATCTGCGGGAGGAATGATACGGTCATGAGCCCTGGTACGGAGGGAATACTTAGAAGTTTTAATTGGGGGAAGCAATTCATGTAACACATGCCCATTATCCACCAGGATCGATGAAAAAGGCGGGAATCAGCCTTCATGCGTAGCTGCTCAATTTTCAGAGAATCTCCAGGAAGATACTGATAGCGAATCAAGCCACGCATCAAGACTTCAAACCTGTCTTTGTCACGTTGTCCCACGAAACCCCACCAGGCTATAGTTATCCCGATTCCTCCTCTTCCTTTACCTCCCTCGCCGCTTAAATTCTGACAACCCCTCTGACTCGACGCAGTGCTCGTGAATAAGTTGGTGCCCTGCTCTTAGCTAATTTCAAGTGGCGCTGTAGAAATTTGAAGTTTACGATTGCGACTTTTTGTAAGGAGGATAATAACCTTTGCTGAATAAATTAGGTATTGGACGAATGAATGCATGAATTAATGCATTCGCAGATGAATGAATGAATGAATTCAATAAAGATGATTAAAATATAATGAACTAACGGAAATACAAAATAGTGTTATTTACTGTAGGAAGAAGATCAGTCCTCTACGCTAGCCCTGTAGCAACCATGAAATGTCAGCGACTTCATTTTCTTAGCCTCGGCATTTGAGCGCAGATGTGGATGTATCTAATCCTGGCTGTATTGCTGACTGGCACAATGACTGGCTTAATGGAAAACTCTAAACCTGCCCTTATAAACTACCGCATCGTCAAGTTTTTTGTAACACAAACACCTGTATAATGAGTCAATTCATGCCTCGGTTTGTGATTCGGGCCACTTCAAAGAGTCCCTCCATGCAGTTGATATTCCTTCACAGTTGAAGTGACGGAGAGGTTAGCTATGGGGAGCCCTGCGGGAAGATAAAAAGGGCAATTCGTCGCAGGGGTCGTGAATTTACAATCCGTAAATAGACCACCGCCTGCGTTGCAAACGGAGGGTTAACCAAACCCGCATTAAGTGTGAAGGAATGAAGAGTTAAATGGGACATACGGGAACGACGCTTTTGACCCTTATCCACCGCTCAAGAGAATAACGAGTCACCCTAGCCGTGGTTGGATGCATAAACTGTGACGAAAGTAAGTAAGTTATAAGGTAGAGTCGACGTTAATTACGTTGGTAACTACGAAAGTTGTTAAATATTGATTAAAAGTAAAAGGGGCTCTGCTTACACACCTTAAGTTTTGCATTTTCGATTCTATATAATTATATATACATGGTGAAAACAAGGAGATGATGAAGCCCCAGAGTTAAAAAATTAACGAAATTGTGGAATATATAGCGTCGCTTACAAACGATTTAAAGGTATCTTAGTGGACACTGGTTAGCTCATAGTTATTCTATTATTCAGCGTTTAGCGACATCTTGTGGATAATATTTAGCTGGGCTTAGGCCATTTTAAGACTCTCCCTTTGATTCCAATATCTTCTTTGTAACATATTGCATCTTTCCGCGGCGAGGCTTATCTGCAATAGGAGAAAGTACGACCACATCACGCCGCTCCTCCGCGATGTCCTCCATTGGCTGACTGTTCCGTTCCGAATCGAGTTCAAGCTCTGTCTGCTTGTCTTTAAATCACTACACGGAGCTGCGCCCGAGTACCTGCGCGATTACTGCACTGGGACTCATTCCTCCGCGTCCGGGCTCCGGCTCCGATCGCTTGCGAAGATTGATCTCCGTGTGCGGAGGATGAGGACGCGCTTCGGTGATCGTGCTTTCTCGGTCGCCGGTCCTCGATGCTGGAACAGACTTCCTCCTGCTATCCGATTGACCGACTCATTGGACTCTTTTAAATCGATGCTAAAATCACATTTGTTCGCCAGGGCTTATCCCGACTGTTGTTAGTTGTCTTGTAAGGCGCCCTTGTAACGGCATGGCGCGTGTTACGGCGCCATATATAAATTGTCGTAATTATTATTATTATTATTATTATTATTATTATTATTATTATTATTATTATTCAAAACCGTCTTTGTTCGGTTTCAATAAAAAGTGTGGTTATGGTTCGTTATTGTTATATTGCAGTTGATCTTGGTTGCTTAGTTGCTGTTTAACGCCATTGTGGCAAAACAAAGATAATTAGCGTCGCCCTCATATTTTCTCTAGGCTTGAGACTGGCATTACCAGAGTACGGGCAATAGCTGAGTTCCAGTTGATGTTAAGTTGAAATACATCATAGTTGAGGGCTTTTAAACAGAGGGCCTTTGATGTCAATATAGCGACGTTTAACTTTGGAATATTCGTTCTATCGCCACTGAAGAAAAGTTTTCTGTCGACGTCAACGGCCTTCGATATTAAGCTGTCGTCAAACTCCGGATCCATCCAATTGCTATTGATTTAACTTCACTTCACTTTATAAAAAGATAAGTCTATATCTGTAAAAACAGTTTAAAACATCTGCATATGACGTCAACGTTACGGCCTTCGATGCCAAAAGATTTCGTAAACCAGTTCAATACAATCCAATCGCTGCGGTGTGTGCAGTTTATGTTTAGAGACACTGTGATGATTAGCGTCGCCCTTCTCCTTCTCAGGCTTGGGACTGGCATTACAACCGTCAGGGTAGTGTCGTAGTTTAGTCGCTGCTGTGTCAAGTCTTAGTTGCAACGCAGCGAATGACTAACCCACGAAACGCATTTACAGCCATAAGTGGTCGTCAAACTCTGAATTATATAATAACGAAGAATAAAGAAGAATACACAGAGAGACAGACAGAGAGACATGCAGAAGTCTGAGGTAGGCCGATGTCATTGCAGTCGTAGATGTCGTAAAACTCTCCCTACGGACAGGAACAATGATTGGCCAGTCCAGAATAACTACTAATTATCAGTTCAAAGGCGTTGAATAGTTTACAACCTGCTTCGTATCAAAGATCAGAGAGTCGAACCCCGATGGTTCATCGATACGATTGGTCGTGTTAGCGGGGCCGATGCTAAACGATGGGGTGGACGGCAGGTAGTATTACCCTTCTCACACGACAGTCGGCTGAGAATCTATTACTACCCCTTCTACCAATTTACCCCCTCGTAGTCAGTCTGGGTTCACCCCGATTCGTGTATTTTATAACCTATATAGTTCAGCTAAAGTCTGGCCTTGAAATGCAGTTGCTTCTTTCTCAAATTCATCATATTCATTTTATATCGAGAGGCGCTATATAAGTTTGTAGGTTAAGTTTCAAGTATTTTTATGTTACATGAAATTTTTTAGATTACATTATCACGTTAAATTGCATTTCATATTAAACTGTGCAGTAAATTACATAAATAGGAATTCATAGTTTATTACATTTAATTATTAGATTAAATTAACTGTGTAGTAAATTACACTGCGTTTTATTACAAAATAGGATTTAGAAGTTTTTCGTCTTCATATTTAATTTGACGCCAATATTATTCTGGAGTCACTTTTCGTTCAACGTGATTTCTTTCAAGTAATACTAAGTCACCTGAAAATAATGATGAGCTGGAATTTCATTGTCGAAGGAATCGAAGAAAAAGGTGTTTAGCGTTTATCATTAAACGGACGACAACAAACATTACATGGATTAAGACAACAGAACGAGGATTAAGCGGATATAATTACAGATTATGAAGTTAAGTCAACGGTCTCACCAAAGGATCAACAGATCATGATCCTTAATCATTGGATTAAGACATAAGTCATAGGTTTAAGCCGCTCAATGGTTCAAGCCTCTCAAATGGATTAAGCCACTCGATTGATTAAACCACTCAATGGGTTTACCCATTCAACCAATTAAAGCCACCCAATAGCTTAAGCCAGCGAAACTGTTGAGACGATGTCACTGGATCACCCAGAAAAGCAACTCGATCAACAGATTAAATCTTAAAATCTCCGATTACAGGTAAGAATTTAACGCGGAATGAACAAAATAAATTCAAGCTAATTCTTCCAAATTAATACAGCAACATTTACAACTGCAACGTCATCTAATGAAGACAATTCCATGAACGTAGGCTACTATAATATTGTTGTTGAGCACGTTCTATTGCGTCGATGTCTAATGCAGAAGGCATCAACCGATGGCGTTACATATAAAGTAACCTAAATGAAAACTAATCCTGTGTAGATATTCTGTCTCTGTCTATCTGTCAGTCTGTTTCCTCTTGCTTCAGCCTTTCAGTTCATATGTATATGTGTGTGTACGTATGCATGTATGTATGTATGTGTAGTGTAGTATGTAGGTGTACGGCACCCAGTGAACGCTGATAGATTACGACCTTATGTTGATCGCCGTGATTTTCTGGAACAGGATGGCATTCCGTCGGAGTCTCCTCCAACTGTTCCGATTACTGATAATGATTTGTTGCAGGATTCGTCTGGCACGATGCCTACCGGTGATCCATTACCTCAGCCTTGGCTTGAAGCTGATTTGTTAAGTGGTATGAAATTGATCAACAAGCAAAGGTATTATCGTGTGGTATATAAAGATAAGTCTGTGCGACCAGAATGGATACCTGAAGGTGATGTGAGTGATTTTTTGAAACGCCAGTTTCACATTAAACGAACTATGACAGGGAAAATTCGTAAACGTCCGACTCCTGTCAGATTTCAAGCTGAGCAACTTACGTCCGTTCATGAAGGGATCAATGATTAGTGTGGTTGGATACTATAAGCCAGGGTTACTCTATGATTTTGCTAGGATGATAGTTCTCCTTGGAATGACTTATTATTACGTCCGGAGACTATATAACTTCCTCTTGTGCTTTGATTCAGCCATTGTGTATGATATGTGGTGCTTGCATGCTGTGGTTACAAGAGAGGTTATTATTAAGTGCTTTTCTTGTTACGAGTATGTTTCGTTCCGACTGGCCAGTCATCTTATTGGTATATTTATCACTTTAGATAAATTCAGCACTAATTAAATCGACTATAATGTCGTGATTTTATATTTTAATTCATCACCATCATTTGGCTTTTATTGTTGATAGTATCCTGAGTTGTGCACATGTGGTGGGTTAGCCGCAACGCAGCGACTGAGAGTTCAAGTCATCTATACTTTCGTTTTCGGTATTATGACCTTGGCAATGGTTGTGGGCGTTATTTAAGTATAAGGTGTTTTGTTAGTCACTTTTTTTTAGTGTATTTAGTTGTATTGCGTGATCGTTGCTTGCTTCGATATATATTTGTCATTGTTTATGGTCTAGTTTACTCTTTGATTGGCAAGTAGCTGTGTTACATAAACATTCGCAGATTCGTGTTGTATTGCCGCAGTCATTAAGAATTTCCTGCTCCACAGCTGGGAGATTGCGTCATATAATTGGAATTCATAAGCGTTACTACGTGAAACTTTTTATATCCAGTGCTGAATTCACTGTTCCTTTGGCTTTGGATGTATCAGCTGATTCTTCTCCTGTTCCGTATTCACCTAGCATTGAGTTGGTTGATATTCAGTCTTTATCTAGTTAATGTTTTGGTTGAACTAATGGATTTTGAGTTACATTGCATTTTATTGTAGTTTGCTTGCTTTTGCTTATTTGACATTTTTATGAGTTGGACTTGATATTGGTTAGCATATGTATGTCGTGGTTTTTTGTTTATTACTGTATCTGCATCGTTATAGTTACGCTAAGTTGTCATTTTATGATGTGATTATGATATATATCAATGACCGCGGCACGGTCATTCACTTAGGGGGGCATGTAGTGTAGTATGTAGGTGTGTAGTATCAGCCTAGGTGTGTGTGCAGTGACAGCGGCTAGCAAGCAGAGTTGGTAGCCTGAGTGGTGTGTGCAGGCAAGGGGTTATCTTGCCGGGGTATAAAACCAGTGTGTTTTGCGGAGCTGAGTTAGCGACCGGTTAAATATACGAGTGTGGCTGCTGCTCACCTAGCATTGTGTAATCTGTAGCTTAGTGTATTATGATTAATAAAGGTAAACGTTCTATGCACAGTGTTGAATTGTATTAGGTAGCGTAAGTCTAGAACATCCGACAATAGAGACGCTACATATGCATGTATGTATGTATGTATGTATGTATGTATGTATGTATGTATGTATGTATGTATGTATGTATGTATGTATGTATGTATGTATGTATGTTTGTATGTATGTATGTATGTATGTATTTATGTATGTATGTATGTATGTATGCATGTATGTATGTTTCTATGTATGTATCTATATATCTAGAATTCTAGATACTTAACATAGCGTATTTTAAGTACCTCACAAAAGCGATGCAAAGGAGCTATGCTACCATTCTATATGGAAAAATACGAAGTGCAAATGTAGACTTTTGTCTGTTGGGATCCTGTGACCTCGACCCTACTCATTTTTTATTTAAATGATCGGGTGTGCTCCTTCAACATAGCACCCCCCCCCCCATTTGAATGGGTGCTACACCATTTAACGACCCTGTGTACCGATCGTGCTACAGTAGGTTTTTTCTTTATTTAGCGACATCTTGTTGACGTCCACCTTAGAATGATAGTTGGATAAGAGAAGTTAAACTAGCACATTGCATGCGGGTGAAAATATATTGCATCCGTAGAAACAGTTTTAAAGGTGTTTAAGTAGAGCGTACATTCTCCAATGAACTGCTATTAGACAGAGACGAATGTTCCATTAACAAGCGATCGTAATCGTAATCTCGAAACTTCTAAAGTGCCACTCGAAAGCCAAACGCAGGGCACCAGCTTATTAACGAGCGCTGCCTCTGGTCAGAAGGGTTGTCCAAGAGGGTAGTCCGAAGGAGGTCCGAGTACGGTTTCCAGAGGATCAGAGGGGTCAGAGTAGCTGCTCAGATGGGTGTCGTTTAGGTCGAGAGTTGGAAGGTATCATTTGAGTCTAGGTAGGAGTTCTTGAAGAGGAGAGACTTTAGTTTCGAGTGGAAAGCCTTGGGGGTAATGGATAGAGGAGCCTGAGGCAGATGATGGTGGGTGATTGGCGATGATGGTCGAGGAACTGAAAAAGGTCCACCGTATGTGGACCATGGTATAATAGCCTTTACTTTCTTTAGCGATATCTTATGGCTGTCTGGTCCGTTGACGTCGACCCCGCTGAATAAGAGTTTATAGACACGGTAAAGATGAATATCTTTACCATAGCGTGGTTGTGGGATATATCGCATCGGAAGAAAATGTTATAAAGGTGTCTAAGTACAGCACTGCATTATCAAGTGTTCCACCTATTATAACCAGTTTATAATAATAATAATAATATCTTTTTCTTTATTAAGCGCCTGACAAACGCACTGCGCTGTACATTTACATGTTATGCCATTGAAATCTTAACTACCAACAGAACAGACAGCTTGTAAATACAACGGCGCTAATAGCAGCCTACAAAGCATATCCGCCCAACGGGGGCTCGAACTCGGTACCTCTCGGTCTGTGTGCAGATGTTATCCAATGCGCCACCCCCCCACTGGACAACTGTTCTACTAACAAGCAAGTATATAATATTATTACATGTAAACTTACACGTTTTCCTATGTCGACCGTATGACCTCGACCCTGCTCATTTGATCGGGTGAGATCCTTCACCAACGCTGCCTCTTTCAATGGGTGCAACGCCATTTTTAAGGCCCCCGTGTTCAGTAAGTCCTAGCCTAAGATTATAACCTCTGAATTATTAAGACAACATCGGTATACGAATCGGCTCCTCGCATACAGAGGCGCATGGGACGTAATCTTAATTTGTAGTTTCAATGTATGATAACAAAGACCATTAGCGTCGCCCTCCTCCCTTAATCCAGGCTTGGTACTGGCACTGTCAGAGTACAAACATTGGCGGAGTTATTCGAGGTAATCTTAATTTGAAACACCGGCTCACTGCAGCTCGAATTTGATTGATGAATGAATCGAAGAAAAAGGTGTTTACCGCTATTCATTAATTCAACGGACGACAGAATCTACTTTTAAAACAACACACAAGCAAATGAAGCCCTGCATTCCCTCTATAGAATGGTATTTGTGTTTCTCTTCTACGAAGAAAACTGAATAAGCTATGGTCGAAAAACTAAGGGGAGGGTGGTAAACTAAGTCCCCCTGCCCCTGGTACTTCGGCTACTATAACTTTTGAACGGCGTGAGGTACCATCATGATAATTATTTACCTCAAGATGTGCGCCAATGAATCTGCTACAGCTACCTAAAACGTAAAAATTATATTCCATATGAATAAAAAAAATTATGCATAAAAAGGTAGGAGGGTGGTGTTAACCATCCCCCCTTGGTAGCCCGAGGGTTAATTAAACGGAAGAGAGAATCTATCTTTGAACAACAAACAACACTATAACAACACTATAACAAGTGTTCAAATACAATACAATACAATACAAACACATGGATTAAGACAACGGAACAGGGAACGAGGATTAAGAGAATCTGATTTCAGATTAGGAACTTTAGTCAACGATTTACCAAAGTATCAAGAGATAAAGATCCTTAATCGTTGGATTAAGTCATAAGTCAATGGACTAAGCCACTCAGGCAGATTAATACACACAGTTGAAATCAAATCCCCGGTTTTCATAGGTATGAAATTCAAGCAGAATTAATTAAATTAATTCCATTTCGTCCTGCAAAATTAATAGTGCATCATTTGCAACTGCACAATTGCTATGTAAAGGCAATGAATACAGTCCCTTAATGTGCTATGGTTATGCAGCAAGTTATATAGCGCCAGTGTATAATAGGCCTACACAAGGCTTCAACCGATGTCCTATAAAGTAAAATAACTTAGTCGAACTACTCCAGACCTCGGTCAATATTATTTAGACATTTAAAGATACTATCCGCACACCTGAATCTTTCAGTTCATGTATACAGATGCCTGTATCTAAATACTTAATATCGCACCTTTTCAGAACACGACTAACATTACAAGTATTCCACCAACGCACAGGAGCGTTGCTACCCGTCTCACTGGGAAAATATGAAGTGTAAATGTAGACGTTTTCTTATAGCGACCGTATAATGGTCTTGACCCTGTTCATTTTTCAGTGAAATGATCGGGTGAGATCATTCACCACCGCTGCCCCTTTGACTGGTCATGCCATTTAAAGATAGTACGGAGAGTTCTATAGTTAATTTGTCTTTAGTTAGCGACATCTTGTGGCAGCCAAGGCCGTTGACGCCCACCGTACAACGCGTGGAAGACTCGAAGTTTAACACGCGGTTTTGCCGAATATGAAAATATATTACATCGCTTAACTACGGGTGAGAATATATTGCATCCAAACAAACCATTTTAAAGGTGTTTAAGCAGAGCATTGCATAATCCAATGCGTCACCCTATAACTGGACAAATGTTCTATTAACAAACGAATAGATAGTAAATTTAAATATGCACGTTTCCTGTAGCCACGGAATGGCTTCAACCTGTTTATTTTTCAATGAATTGAACGGTTGATATCCTTCAACACCGCTCCCCCTTTGAATGGGTGCGACGCCATTTAAGGTCTCTCCAATACACACCATTTATCGTAGTGAGAAGAGTCTGTCAATACTAATTTCCAAGATGGCGGCCAAGATGGCTCCCAAACGCAGAAATATGCATATTTCAGCTCATAGGTAGGCTACAATGACAAATGAACCCTCGAATTTCATAGTTCCGAGGTCAAAGAATCCATTTATCGTAGTGAGAAGAGTCTGTAAAAACTAATTTCCAGAATGGTGGCCAAGATGGTTTCCCCAAACGCAGAAATATGCATATTTCAGCTCATAGGTAGGCTACAATGACAAATGAACCATCCACTTTCATAGTTCCGAGGTCAAGGAATCCATTTATCGTAGTGAGAAGAGTCTGTAAAAACTAATTTCCAAGATGGTGGCCAAGATGGCTCCCAAACGCAGAAATAAGCATATTTCAGCACATAGATATATAGGCTACAATGACAAATGAACCCTCCACTTTCATAGTTCCGAGGTCAAGGAATCCATTTATCGTAGTGATAAGAGTCTGTCAATACTAATTTCCAAGATGGAGGCCAAGATGGCCCGCCAAACGCAGAAATATGCATATTTCAGCTCATAGGTAGGCTAAGACAATGACAATGAACCCCCGACTTTCATAGTTCCGAGGTCAAAGAATCCATTTATCGTAGTGAGAAGAGTCTGTAAATACTATTTTCAAGATGGTGGCCAAGATGGCCCCCAAACGCAGAAATATGCATATTTCAGCTCATAGGTAGGCTATAATGACAAATGAACTCCTCGATTCTTCATAGTTCTGAGGTCAAGGAATCTGTTTATCAGTGAGAATAGTCTGTCAATATCACTTTCAAAGATGGCGGCCATCCCTTAGAGGTAAATTAGTACTGACAGACTATTCTCACTACGGTAAATGGATTCCTTGACCCCAGAACTATGAAAGTGGAGAGTTCATTTGTCATTGTAGCCTACATGTCCTTCTTCTGTTTTGAAATATGCATATTTTTGTGTTTGATGGCCATCTTGGCCGCCATCTTGGAAAGTGGTATTGACAGACTATTCTCACTACGATAAATGGATTCCTTGACCTCGGAACTATGAAAGTGGAGGGTTCATTTGTCATTGTAGCATACCTATGAGCTGAAATATGCATATTTTTGTGTTTGGCGGCCATTCTTAACCGCCATCTTGGAAAGTGGTAGTGACAGACTATTCTCACTACGATATATATGGATTCCTTCACCTCGGAACTATGAAATTGGAGGGTTTATTTGTCATTGTAACATACATATGAGCTGAAATATGTATATTTTCTGTTTTGCATGCCATCTTGGCCGCCATCTTGGAAAGTGGTATTGAGAGACTATTCTCACTACGATAGATGGATTCCTTGACCTCGGAACTATGAAATTGGAGGGTTCATTTGTCATTGTAGCTTACCTATGAGCGGAAATATGCATATTTTGTGTTTGGCGGCGGCCATCTTGGCCGCCATCTTGGAAAGTGGTATTGACAGACTATTCTCACTACGATAAATGGATTCCTTCACCCCGGAACTATGAAAGTGGAGAGTTCATTTGTCATTGTAGCCTACATGTGCCTCTGTTTTGAAATATGCATATTTCTGTGTTTGGCGGCCATCTTGGCCGCCATCTTGGAAAGTGGTATTGACAGACTATTCTCACTACGATAAATGGATTCCTTCACTCGGAACTATGAAAGTGGAGAGTTCATTTGTCATTGTAGCATACATGTACCTCTGTTTTGAAATATGCATATTTTTGTGTTTGGCGGCCATCTTAGCTGCCATCTTGGAAAAGTAGTATTGAACAGACTATTCTCACTACGATAAATGGACTCCCTTGACCCGGAACTATTAAATTGAGGGTTCATTTGTCATTGTAGCTTACAGTACCTGTGAGCGGAAATATGCATATCTTCTTAAAGGTTTCGGCTCATATTGGCCGCCATTATGGAAAGTGGTATTGACAGACTATTCTCACTAGGATAGATCGATTCCTTGACCTTAGAACTATTAGAATTGATACTTCATTTTTATTGTACCTACCTATGAGCTGAGATATTAAAAATTGCTTTGGGGTAAAAAATTACCCCTCTTCGTCCTCCGTGTATTGTAAAATGTCTTCGTCCTGCGAAGGTTAAATCTCTCAACTAATTGTTTTAAATGGCGCTATATATTTTATAAATTTACTGAATAGCATTTGTTGATCCAGAGTTTAACGACATCTTTTGACCAGTAAAGGCGTTGACCTCGACAGAAATGTTCTGCCTAAAAGTCTTCATTTAGTCATCAATAGCCATTGAACGTAAATGTTGAAGTATCCAGTGGCGATTTTTTTTATTCTAAAGATCAACGTCAACATTTGACTTCGAAGGCCGTTGACGACAATTCGGAAATTATTATGCACACATTACATAAGCTACTAAGGACGCATTAGTGGTTTAGCAAAAATACCGTATAAATAGCATCGTTAACAAACGATTTGAAGGTGTCCAAATGGACACTGGCTTCTCTATTTTCTAATAGTAAACCTAATAATAAAATTAATATTCTTATCTTTATCGAAGCGCATGACAAAACGCACTGCGCTGTACATTTACGTGTTATGCAATTGAAATCTTAACTACTAACAGAACAGACAGCTTGCAATACAACGACACTAATAGCAGCCTACCAAGCATATCCGCCCTATGTGGAACCTACGGGACTCGAACCTCTCGCTCTCTACGCCAGAACTGACCCAAAGCCCTATTTAACGCTTAGCGACAGGTCCTCCACTTGGAATGGCCTCCTCCTCTACGGGCTAAGTTTCATGTCTGGTATTTCACCCATCGGTATCTTGCTCTTTAAAGGCGGTTTCTTTTCCTTGGGGCTTCCATGCTGAATGCGCCTCTGAATAGTCTATGCCATATGCCTAAATTCTTTTAGGATTACTGATTACTTGATTCTTAGGATACGGATCTTTGGCAAATTACCATTTTTGCAGGCTGATCTTGGGTTTGATTTTGGTTAGTTGCTGTTAAAAGACACTCCTTGCCTGTGATAAAAGATTTATTAGCGTTTGCCATCCTTCTTCTTTGAATTTGGGACTGGCAATTCTTTAAGTAAAATTATGGCAGAGCCTGTTAAAACCAGTTTGATAAGTTTGTTGTCTTACGACATGTCAAATATGTGTCAGAGATAATGTCGTCCTCCTTTCTCCAGCCTTTGAGTTTGCACTTCCACATTACAGGCGGTGCTGGAGGGGTTTCAGTTTATCTTAATCTTACCAATACACGGGTCAGGTTGTGATTATTTTGTAGAATTGGATTGGATTGGATCCTCAGTTTAACGGCAGCTTATGACAACATAGGCCGTTGCCGCCGACAAATATTAGTTTTGGCATATTACAGGCGGTGATCCCATTTATATATAACATTTAAACTGCACAACTTAAGGTGTCTAAGCAGCGTCGCCAAATTTGTCCTTTTAATCAATATCTTGCAACTGTTCATAGTTATCAAAGTAATTTACGTTGATTCTACCTTAATATGAACCGTCACTCGTCACAGTTTATGGATCCAACCACGGCTAGGGTAACTTATTATCCCCTGGGGCAGTGAAAAAATGGTTGAAAACGTCGTTCCCATATGCCCCAGTTAACGCTTCATCATTCATACTAATCGCGGGTTTGGTTAACCCTGCGTTTGCCACGCAGGCGATGGTCTCATTACGGAATGTAAATTTACGACCTCTGCAGAGAATTGTCCTTATTAACTTCCAGTATGGGTTCCCTATGTTAGCCTCACCGTCACTAAAACTGTGAAGAAGTATCGACTGGTTTGTGTGTATTTAAAGCGGAGGCCACATCACAAACGCAAGTATGAATTCATTCATTATATAGGTGTTTGAACTTTGAGCTACAACAGATTTGACGATACTGTAGTTATAAGCGCGTCTTGGCCCGCCATTAAGCCATCCAATCAGTCAGTAATACTGCCAGGCACGTACCAGTCTGTTAAAACTTTTTTGGTTAAATGTCTTCCCTTTTCCAGGGAAGACGTTGGTACTTGTCGGTTAATTCACCTCATTTCATTTTTAGAATGGTAATGACTTCCCCACGTAAAATTAATTCACCCCATTCAACTGGTGTCTAAAACTCAGCACGATATGGCTGGGTACTGTTGAATTAATGCAGTTAGCAAAATATTCAGATCTTGCGATTCATTCTTAAAGTCAGTCACTGTTTTTTCCATCAGTAGCACATAGCAGGCAAGCTTATAGAATCGGGGGCTTAAATATATAATGCGTAAGTTTACGCCAACAATTCGCCTTATACACGGCATATTTAGGAATGTTGCCATTGGCCGCAACAAAACGGCAGATTTAAATGGGACATGGAGTATATGTTACACATGAAATACTTCCACTATGCTATATTTACCCCGTGTATATTCGAGGTCAACCAATGACAGTTTCTGTGCATTAGAAAACATGGATGACACTAACCCTAACCCTGACCCTAACTGACCCTCACGACGCGTAACAACGACGCATCAGCTTAGCCTAACCGACATAGATTATAGAACTTTTTACATCGTGAGGGTCGGGTAGGTCAGGGTTAGGGTTAGTGTCGTCATTAGGAAGACAGATATTTGATTAAATTTATTCCGGTGCATGAACCGGCAAGGTAGACGCAAGAATGAAATGGGGTGAATTAACCGACAAGTACCAAGACGTTTTACCATGGAATTGAAAGAATCGTCTCTATCCTATACGAAACGCCAAGGTTAGGTCGACGTCAACTGCCATTGCAACCGTAAGATGTCGTTAATCATTGAAATCTACTAACTATGTGCGATCTGCTTATAGAGAGACAGACCGACAGACAGACAGACAGAGGTCGATGACGATGATCCTGGCATCCATATGACGTCGTTAAACGCTCTATTATACTATTATATTTAGTCTTCTTAAACACCTTTAAATCGCTATTAAATGAAGCTATATAGTCTGAGTTTATTTACCTGTAGTGAGTACAAGGCAATCAAATCATCTCAGAATTAAAAAGCAACGGTAAATAGATGAAGGAAACTTTTATAAACTTTGAACCAGGTTGTACTATGCCAGAGGAACGGTGAGAACTGTTCCAAAATAATTTCTGCGAACGTCAACGACCTTTTCGCCATTGAGATGTTAAACTCTGCATCCATCCATGCAGCAACTCATTGCTTTATTTGAGTTTATGTAATGTAAGTAAGTAAGAATATTCTCTTATTGAGGAGCATTAGCAAACGCACAGCACTGTACATGGCAAGATTAATACATTCAAACAAAACAAACAAATTTATACAAGCAAAGATCGACGTCAACGGCCATAAATTCCATAACAGCTTTAAGATGTCGTTACATTTTTTACAATGATAGCGGTAGCCTGGACAAAACGTACGTACAAGTAAATGAGTAATTGAATATTTACAGATTTTGACTAAGATAATATAATATTTTAGAATAATAAACAGAAATAACTTTTTACCATATTTCACCTTAAGTTATCAGACTAATTAGCCTATTTGTTACGTTTAGATATCGCTTGGATAACATGTGCGAACAAGTAACAGATTAATTAAATATTTACAGATTTTGATTAAGATATACATCTTACAATAATAAACAGAAAATATCTTTTTACCAAATATGACCTTAAGTCAAGTTTGACCTTTAGTTATCAGACTATAAATAGCCTATTTGTTACATTTAGAAATACATTTATTAAAAGGGTTTTGATAGAAGTTTCAATTTATGTAATTGACATTTATTTCTTATATTTTAATTTAAAAATACCTTCTATCTTACGTTGAGATACGAAGTGATTAATAGTAGTGTGTGTGTGTGTGTGTGTGTGTGTGTGTGTGTGTGTGTGTGTGTGTGTGTGTGTGTGTGTGTGTGTGTGTGTCCACAGTTTAACGGCAGCTTATGACAACGTAGGCCGTTGCCGCCGACAAAGATTATTTTTTGGCATAATTATTACAGCTCTGATTAATAGTCTTCCTGACCTCACACTATTATAGGTTATGGTGATTCGATCCCTTTAATCTAGTAATCGTGGTTAATGATTCTGTAGGATTGGATCCACAGTTTAACGGCAGCTTATGACAACATAGGCCGTTGCTGCCGACAAAGATTGGTTTTGGCATATTACAGCTCATAAATCTGTCATTCAATATCTATATAACATTATTTACTAGCATGTTTTTAAAGGTGTCTAACCAAGGTGCTCTACAAATCATCAAACCTATAATAATAATAATAATAATAATAATAATAATTATTATTATTATTATTAATAATAATATTAACTAATAATAATAATAATAATAATAATAATAATAATAATAATATTATTATTATTATTATTATTATTATTAATATTATTATTATTAATATTATTATTATTATTATTATTATTATTATTATTATTATTATTATTATTATTATTATTATTATTATTCGTTAATTAATTCAAACTGACAAGTAGGCAGTAAGATTACATGACATAGTAGTAACAGATGATAACAAGTTTAACAGGAGTCGAATTTAACTTATGGCAGCCTGCAACGCGCCCATCTGTCCTACTGCTCGACCCATAGGGAGTTGAAGGCTGAGTCAACCTTATGGGGCTAGCGGGTCTCGAACCCGCGTCCTTCTGATCTCTGTGCCAGCGTGTTACCATTCAACCATCTCGATTCATAATGCTGTGCATAATCTTCAACAACCTACTCCAATTAAAAACTCAGAGAAACACAATTTTATTCTCTCGTATCCTTTGGACTTAAAAATGCATGTTTAAATAACGCAACTAGTGAGGAACAATGCAACTTTACATAGGAACTTATTTTGGTCTTGTTCTTGAAAAGGCAGGTTGGTATGTGATTTGGCAATGTCACAATACACGTTAAAACCCTAAGAATACCAACGTAATTTAGTAGCCAAAACAGGTGCCCTGTTGCTATTGTTGCCTTTGCACTTCAGTCGATAGTCCTTTCAAATCCTGATATGACGCTACTGAGTTTCTAAACATTTTGTGTAAACAATAAACAAATTCATATTTTCAGTTTCAATAATAATAATAATAATAATAATAATAATAATAATAATAATAATAATAATAATAATAATAATAATAATAATAATAGTAATAACAATAATAATAATAATAATAATAATAATAATAATAATAATAATAATAATAATAATAATAATAATAATAATAATAATAATAATAATAATAATAATAATAATAAATAAAAGCTCTGGGCCTACAACTAAACCGCACCAAGTGCGAGGTAATCTCCCACGTCTCGGGACTGGCGACCGAACACACCATTGTGGGCGGCTTCGCTCTGGTCAGCCCCGGGAAGGCATCACTGCTCGGAGCTCCTCTCTCTAACCTAGAGGCACTAGAAGATGCACTTAGGACCTGCACGGCGGAACTCGAAAATGCGTTTAAGAAAATGCAAGATATTGCCAGACATGACGCCTTAACCATTCTGAGATATTCGCTGGGTGCTACTAAGCTGCTCCACACTCTGCGGTGCTGCCCCTGTTCGGGACACCCGGGGCTGGAACGTTATGACACGGTCCTGCGCTTGGGTCTCAGCAGAATCCTCAACCTGCACCTCACGGAAGAGGCATGGCTCCAGGCAACGCTACCAATCAAGGTGGGCGGACTGGGGATTCGTTCGGTGTCGCAGCTGGCACTTCCCGCTTTTTTGGCTTCCGCCGCGGGCACCGATCGGCTCCAGTCAACCATGCTGAGCAACATGGCCTCCCCAGACCCACAATGGGAGATGGCACTGGCCCGATGGCTGGAGATTGGGTCGTCGCAGCGCCCGGAAACTGGCCTTGCCCACAGACAATCGGCATGGGACAGGCCCCTGCTGGACAGGATCATAGCGGATCTTCGGTCTAGACTCCCCGACCCGGGACACAGGGCGCGTCTCGGAGCGACCATGGCCCCGCACGCCGGTGACTGGCTGCTGGCCCTCCCCGTCGCCAATTGCGGGCTGAAGCTGGACGACGAGGCAATCAGGGTGGCGGTTGGCCTTCGGTTGGGGACTCCCCTATGCGAACCACACAGATGCCCATGCGGCGCTCTGGTGGCCTCTGATGGCCTGCATGGGCTCTCGTGCACTTTGGGCCCGGGAAGACTTCCTAGACATGCATCTTTGAACGACCTGGTCTATCGAGCGCTGGTCCGTGCAGGCTTCCCCTCAGCGAAGGAACCCCCGGGTTTGACGAGAACGGACGGGAGAAGACCTGATGGCCTCACCCTAGTCCCGTGGCGGGTGGGCCGATGCCTAGTCTGGGACGCTACGGTGACTGACACCTTAGCCGCATCTTACTTACCAGACACCTCCCAGACAGTCGGAGCGGCGGCCGAAAGAGCAGCGTCTCGCAAACACGAGAAATACCTTCCGCTCTCTTCCACGCACGTGTTCATCCCTCTGGCTTTTGAGACTATGGGTCCGATAAACGATGAAGGTCGAGACTTTCTATCCGAACTGGGACGAAAAACAAGCATGATCACGGGGGACCAACGAGAAACTTCCTTCCTCTTTCAGCGAATATCATTAACGATACAACGCTTCAACTCCATCGCATTTCGGGGCACCTTCGCCAGCCAGGACAACGACGAGTAGGGTCATTTCCAGACAACCCCATCTACAATAGTAATATTCAAGTCCCTGAGGGATCATGTATACCTCGGGCATAAAAAAAAAAAAAAAATAATAATAATAATAATAATAATTAGGTCAAACCCTGAAGACGAGGCCTGACCCTCCAGACAAATTTCCTGCTCCTTATAGCAATTTTTTCATAAATCCTGAGGGATCCTTGATACCTCGGGTTAAAAAAAAAATAATAATAATAATAATAATAATAATAATAATAATAATAATAATAATAATAATAATATAATAATAATACGGAGAGCGACTTCGCTGGCACTTCCGGCCTTTTTGGCTTCAGCTGCGAGCACTCTCCCTCTCCAGACCCTCATTCTAAACTCTCTCAATCTCACACAGGACACACACTTTGAGACCATGACGTCCGAGTGGCGATCCAAGACGGATTTCAACGATTCAGAAAACATGCCAACAAACAAGCAGGCTCTATGGGACAAACCACTTTTGGAACAGACACTCAAGACACTGTTTCATGACACAATAGACCCATACAACACCGCGCGATTGAAAGCTGTCTCGTCACCACACGCCAGCGACTGGCTACATGCCTTACCAATAACAGCATGTGGGCTGCGACTGGACAACGAGGATGTTCGGGTGGCGGTCGGCTTGCGCCTTGGGGCCACAATATGCGAACCACACACATGCGCTTGTGGAGCCCGAATCGACGCCAGAGGTAGCCACGGCCTTTCATGTTCTCTAGGCTTCGGCCGAATAGCCAGACATAACACTATCAATGACATTATACATCGCTCCCTTTCGAAGGCTGGAATTCCATCAATAAAGGAACCACCAGGTCTACTTCGCACGGACGGCAGAAGACCAGACGGCCTAACAATGATCCCATGGCGCGCGGGTCGCCATCTGGTGTGGGACGCGACGGTTGTAGATACCCTTGCACCATCATACATCCAGGCCACGGCAGCGACGGCGGGCGCGGCAGCCGAGATCGCCACGGACAGGAAAATGACCAAGTACAATGCACTTTTGAACACGCACTTTTCGTGCCTCTTGCTCTCGAGACCTTAGGTCCAATTAACACCACTGGCCAAAACTTTATATCAGATCTAGGTCGTAGTCTGACGCTGTCCACACAGGAGACACCAGAGAGAGACCTGCTTCTTGCTGCAGCGTCTCTCTATAACTGTGTCCAGCGGTTCAACTCGGTGGCTTTCCGCGGCACTTTAGCGGAGCCAGACCTAAGGGAGATGTGACACAAACGGCATTTATGACGTTAATTTCAGACGACAGGTTGTCTATTGATGTATTGATGTTGATTGATTGAGAGAATAAATATTGTTGAATAATAATAATAATAATAATAATAATAATAATAATAATAATAATAATAATAATAATAATAATAATAATAATAATAATAATAATCTTTCTTTATTAAGCGCCAGTAGCAAACGCACTGCGCTGCGTATTTTACATGTTATGCAAATTGAAAGCTTAACTACTAACAGAACAGACGGCCTGCAATACAACAGCGCTAATAGCAGCCTACAAAGCATAAATTATCCGTCTCTTACGGGGCTCGAACTCGGTACCTCTGGTCTCTCCACGCCAGATGTTATCCAATGCGCTATCGGGCATTGTTTGACAACATTCTAAAGGTATGCTATGCCATAGGGACACAGACAGATAGAAACAAAGACACAGAAACAAACAGAGAAAGAGAAAGAGAAGACAGAGGAGAGTCGTCAACAATCCAGGCAACTATAAGATGTCGTCAAACTCTCAGTAATAATAACAATAGTAAAATATTGTGTACACACCTCTAAATCGCTATTATACTATGGTATATAAACTGAATTTGTTTAATCGGATCAGGTACATGATACCATAGTATCAGAGGTAAGAAGCAAAGGAAAATAGATGGAAGAAAGTTTTATCAAAATGAACTGAAACACAGTATAATAAAGTTTAAAGACGTCAACAACCGTCGGGCCTCCTTCTGACAGAAGAGTGGACAGGATCTCTGACTCGACACAGAGCTCATGAATAAGGCAATGCCCCGCTACAAAGACACTGGAAAGAAACCGCAGAATTATTATTGTTTCGCAGGGAAGTCGTTTATCCTTGGAACTGAAACGCCAAAGTTTTCACAAGTATGAATTTAATGCAGGATTATTGAATTAATTCAATTTAATTCTGCAGAATTAATACAGCCACATTTGTTCCCCGTGTTAGGACCACAATGGCTCAATCCAGATCCTTGCCTTTGTGTCCATAGGTCCCTCTCTATGCAATAAGACTTACTCCTTCTCTACGCTCTGCAATACTCTCTGGTATCTCTTCCTTTCTCTCACCTTAAACCAGTGGTTCTTACTTTGACTAATAAAGTTACAGTTATAGTTAATGGTTTTATTTTAGTTATGATCACATGTTATTACAGGAGTAGAATTTTAACTGTATTCGGCAGCCGCAAGGCGCCCATCACGTCCTACATCTCATTTTACCAACGCGCCATCTCGCGAATGATAGGCTGAGTGGACCTTTTTGGAGGGTTGCGGGAAACGATCCCGCTTCCTACTGCTCTTCACGCTAGTGATGCTACCCTACCCCTGTAATTCCGATGTACAGCAGACACAACAAAAAGTGAAAGGAGAAGAAGGTGATGATGCAGGAGAAGAAAAAGGAGAAGGAGAAGAAGCAGATGGAGCAGCCCAGAGTTTTTAATGAATGAGTTTAGCGATTTATTTTATCAGCGTCGGCATGCGTGTGCGGGTGTCCAGTCTTCTCCCTCGCCGTTTTATCTTCCAACTGACAAGTAGGCCTACGGTCAGTGCATTCATTATAGCAGAGTTGGCTAGGGGGACGCAGGTGGATTAGAAATCTCAAAACACTTATTTTTTTTAAAATTTAATTTGGAACAAAAATTTGGGGCAAAAAAAGAAAAAAAATTCTTTTTTAAAAAAATTTTTTACAGCACAGAAAAGCTTTTTTTCAAAAACTTTTTTTAGGCAAAAAAGATATTGACACAGACCAAAAGGGCTTTTAATTTTGGGAAAAACCAAAATGGAAAAAACCATACCCTTTTTGGAAGAAGATGTCCCGGGTAGAGAACTAAAAAAAAATGAAAAGGTGTTTAAAATAGCCTATAAATTTTTCCCTTTTGGTTTGAATGCCCCATACACTGCCCCATGTTTTTTTTTAAGAAAGACAATTTTTTGAACATAATAAAAAAAGTAAGAAAGCCACTTACCACTAAAACAAGTAATGGAAAATCTTCATTTTAACAATTTAAATAGTTCATGTTCAGCCGAAAAAAAAGATTCTCAACCTTGCATTACGAACATTAATACCCCATATGGTAAATCCTGGTTTTAAGAGGGTTTTAAATTTTCCTGAAAAAATTAAATAGCTTAAACACTAAATTTTTACCAATAATCAAGTTTGATGAAACCCGGGCCTAAAAGGGCTTTTAAACCTCCAACCCAATTTAACGAAATCAAATTAATTATTTCTAGGGAAACGTTTCTCTTTAAATTACTACTTTGGATATTTAACCGATTGGTTGTATTAAACCCCATGCAGAAAACAATTTCCCAGTCATTATAATGAAAACAATTTTGACCCGGACCAAATTTTTCCCAAAATATGTAGAAAATGAAGATAAAATATTTTCATAAAACATTCAGAAAAAAAAAAACCACGCCTGGCATCCGTTTATTTGCAACGTCATCAATAGTCAGAGCAGGGAGTTGAACATAATTCGGGCACAGTTTACCGTGGATTATTATTACTCACGATCTTAAATAAATAGATCACGGAAAAATACGCTGCATTAAGGTGTTAGATATATGCATACACAAATCCACATACGTATTATACATAACACCTACATACCTAACTATATAGGCTACTGAAGAATGCTTCTCACACAGATTACATGTTTCCAAAGCATTTACATCTTCTGTTATTTGCACGCAATGTACATGCATACATACATACATACATACATACATACATAGATACATACATACATACATACATACATACATACATACATACATACGTACATACATACATACATACATACATACATACATACATATTACATACATACATACATACATACATACATACATACATACATACATACATACATACACACATACATACATAAATACACACATTTATGCATGCATACCTGCATACAAGTGATACATACCTAAACTTATTCAAGACTTCTATTATGTTGCGTAAAATTACACATACATACATCCACATCCATACATACATTCCAGATGCGGAAGTAGATACACGTACATACTTGCCTGGTCCGTGAAAGGTCTATTTTTCAACGAAGTCAGATGGAGGCTGCTTTGGTGTGGGATGAAAACATTACAGATTATTTTAATTGTGACTCAGCCATTTAGCCTATTAAACGCCAGACACACTAAGTGTACAGTATGGCGTCCATTATCAGTCATCTAAAAGCTGTGCTATGCAGTGCCAGTTGCATCCTGCTACTTCCCGGATTACTTGCTTGTTTACTGTTTAACGACCACTGTGTAGTTACAAAGACCATTAGCGTCGCCCCCTCCTTTATCCATGTTGGGACTGGCACTGACAGCATCCCGGATTAATCCTCATAATGACCTTATAAAGGATCTTGTTTGTGTCGTACTGTATCATCGTCTTTCTCCCTCTATCCTACTCTTTCTCTCGCTTTCTCCTATCGTATCGTATCTGAGAATTTATAATGCACCTCTTACAGTACGAGCCATTCAGAGGCGCTCTCAGTGTGACAGCCCTGAGGAAATAAGAATGTCTTCAAGCAGCAAAGACATGAGGATGCGTGGTCCCCGACCAAAATCTAGCTACGGACTGAGGGTGAAGGTCGTACCATAGAGACAGGCCCACGACAGCAAAGGCCCGGTGCTGGGCCATGGCAGTCCTTACCGGGTGCACAAAGAGCTATAGACGATCAACCGACCGGAGAGGACGGGAGGAGTGAGCAGAGAGAGGTTTGCGCATTAGGTCTCCAAGATATTTAGGAGCTAGTCCCTGCTGGATCCTTGAGACAAAGAGCAGTGCCTTCTATTTGATACGAGAGGCAACAAGAGGCCAGTGAACGAGATCAGTCATATAAGTCGCAATGTGAGAGAAACGAGGAAGAGGAGCAATGAGTCTGCTGCCGAGTTCATAACCAACTGAAGGAAAGATAGGCGTACTTTGGGAAGCCCTGCAAACACTGAATCGCAGTAGTCGATGCGACAACCAATGAAAGCATGGACAATGGTAGTAAACACGATAGAGGAAACAGATCTTCTGGGGCTCTTAGCTCAATCTCTCTTCACTCTTGTTCAGTAAGAAAAGTGAAGAAGAATACGAAAAGGAAGAAGAAAAAGAATGCGAAAAGAAGTAAGGAAGGGGAAGGGAAGAAAGAAAGGAGAAAAGAGGGGAAAGAGGAGGAGGAGGAGGAGGAGGAGGAGGGAGGAGAAGAGGCTGTGTAGAAGAAGATGCAGACATAGAAAAAAAAAGAAAAGAAGACGAAGAATAATATTATTATTACAAGAAGAAGCGCAGTTTCATAAGCCGAAATTTTATACCTAGAGTACTTTATGGTGTATTGGCTAAACAATAATTTTCTTTAGCAATAGGTCTCAGTCACTAATACATTCCTAACCATCATTTTTCGTCTAATCGATATCTAAACTGTTGATTTTGTAATCTTGTTGCGTTTGTGTCAACTTTTTTTGAAATAAAGGAATAGTAGTAATAGTAGTAGTTCCGTGAGAGGGCTATACAGCTAGCCATTGGGATAAATAGTCAGGGTATACGTGTAATTAAGGCGTCTGATCTACCCACCAACAGTGTACGTATTGTATAATATAGCTTGCTAACGGTGTCGGAAGAAAAGAAATTTCGAAACAAAATCAGCGTTGGCTGTGTTTTGAACCGCTGACCTCTCGAGCTGGTACTTCGTTGGCATTGATATTATTTTATACATGTATATTACGGAACCAAAAGTCATCGATATCAACCTTTTGTGCATGTAAAACTGAGTGCAGCCAAATTTACATAACCTCATACGAGTTTTTATCTGAAGAACTGAACCTGATATTTGTCGGTATACATTGACTTACCCTTACATTTGTTGGTTATCATTACACTATTAGTTATCTGTACTATACTTGTTAATTATTACTGTACATATTATTAGTTATCAGTGTGCATGCTAATTATTACTGTGCTTGTTCATTATAACTGTACTTATTAGTAATCAGCGTACTTGTTAATTATTACCAAACTTATTAGTTATCAGTGTGTTCGCTACTTATCAGTGTACTTATTTGTTATGCGTTTACTCGTTAGTAATCCTTAGGCTATACTTTAGTCTGTGCACTGTTCGCGTAGACAGAGTCCACCAGTGAGCTATTGGCGTATTCTGATTCCGGTACAGCTCTTCCCAGCGTATTTCCTTTCGATGCCAGATCGAGATCCTCGTAGAAGACTTCATTCGGAGTCTTTTCCGAAAGAGCCCGAACTGGTTCGCTGGTCCTATGAGCAACCTTTCTTTTCGGTTCCAGATCAAGGTCCGCGTAGACGGTTTGATTGGATGTCTTTTCCGAAGGAGATCGAACTGGTTTGTTGTTGTCTGGCATAACCACAGCGTAGACCGTGGTAGGAGCGTCATCATTGTACGTCGTAGGAGGCGGGGAATTCCCGTGCCTTGGTCCAACATCACCAGAACGGCTGTTTTAATATCATACATAGAAATACATAGATAATATAAATATATATATTTATTTGTATTTGTATACAATTATTCATGTGCGTACACAGGACCCATAGACATACATGCATAGGCCTTACTACGGCTTTATTTTGGTTCGCCATCGATCAATGCTTTGTGCATGATACACCGATGCTATAAATTATGAGACTTAGTGTAAACAACGTGCGCATCATGATGTTCATATCGACAGTAAAGGCATCCAACAACTGTTTTGACGATATCCTTAAAATTTGCTGACGTTATATGAAGCAAACCGCACATATAAATGGGAGCCAACTATTTGTTACTCTATGGCACTATTTCCAAACGTCCGCAAAATTTGACTCAAGACAGAGACAAGATTGACCACCTATTCAAGAGAATGATCCGTTGCGGTTTCCTGCCTGCCACTGCTGAAGGAGCTGCTCAACTGTCCATGAAGTCGGACGAGAGGCTCTTTCAAGCAATCATGAGAGAACCTTACCATGTTCTCCGAAATTTACTCCCCCCCACCCCGCAATAGTGGACATAACCTCCGAGCTATGACGCATAACTTTACCCTACCTGGAAAAGACGATCGCAATTACATTTCCCGCATCCTGCACGTACACCTACTGACTTAGTCTCTTAGTTTATACTGCTCCCATAGAGGCTCCGAACCATTTGTAGAAGTTGCGTTTGTGTCAGCTTTTGAATTTCAATAAACGACTATTGTATTGTATTGTAAGATATCAGTTCCACTTGCGCCCTAGAGATAACTCAGGTATAATGAGCAAACCGTCTATTAAATTAAATATTAAATATTGATAATATAACACAGCGCCTAGACAGTTGAAGCGAGGCATCCAACCGTCACTTTTTCAGAACAAAGTTTCAGCACAATAGAGCTGGAAAAACTAGCTTATTTTAGAGACCTAGCAGAGTTCATGAATTACTTAAATTCGATAATTAGACTGTATAAAATCTTTTAATCGAACCTGCGTCGGTTCTTGATGAATACGACCACAACGATGACGATGATGAGAATCAGCAGAAGCGCACTTCCAACGCCAAGACCGATAAGCATTCCTTGAGTCAATCAAACATATTGCAAAGTATTTTATTAAAATTGTGGCTAATCTAATTCGGCCTTATGAAAACTAGTAATTGTTCTGCATACAGTTATTTCTGGACCATTTTCAGTAGGGACGTTGACTTGACAGAGAAGATTATTTCGGAGAAGTCGTAATGAAGACAAAAGGAATCGAGATTGAATTAGCACACAGAACATCCTATGCATCAACCGGGAACCTATTTGTATATGTAACATAGTCTTACGACGATTTATAATAAATGCGAAAGAATGTAAAAACGATTGTAACTGCTCTTGCGCTATTGTCTAATGCATATCACACCCGTAGGCGTAGCTACATTGAGGCACGAGGAGGCAGTTGCCGCCTCTTACTTTTTTATAAAAAAATACTGGAACTTCGATTGACTAATGACCCCAATGACAGGATTTTGCCAGTGGTCTGTGAAGTTGCCTCCTCTTGAATTTAAGTCTCGTTACGTGCCTGATTTCACACCAACGATGGCACACCGAAACCAAGTCGTGATCAGGTCACCATCAAACAAAACTCTATTCGGGAAGGCGGTTTATTCGCCTCTGCAAGAGAGATTTCATTATGCGCTACTAAAATCCTTGATAGACCTAGACGGTATTAACTACGGTGTTTTATAGTGTCTTACCTAAATTTTCAGGGTTTTTCATAACCGATGGCTTTTCTGACTCCTTGCCCTCGAAATTGGTGTCCAGTGATTGAGCAGAAGTTGACTGGAACTGAGAAGTCGAATGGATGGCAGCTAGCGTGGATTGAGTGGTCGTCCTTGTTGTCGTTGTTGTGGTCACATTTGATGCTAAACAGTAAAAATAATAATAATCATCATCACATATTCGTTTATTTCAAGAAAAATCAAGTTGACACAGGCGCAACTTCAACAAGCAATAGTGCATTATGCGGAATATTCTGAGGCGGCTAGCCAGCGTGGCCTAATATTGTGGGCTTCACAATACTGTCAGTAAATTTTCTTATACAGCATTCTGGGAATAAAATTCCTATCATCCTTTGGAGGCAGTTTGTATCCGTGGACTCGAGTTATAATCTTGGTCCTCTCTTAGCCGCTCTTTCTGTGCTGAGCCAGTCTTATGCGGATGACCTGCAGGCGTATTTGCACTGTCCTGCGTCAGCAGCCATTACCGCAGTCCGGTCCATGAACCTGGCAATGGAGGCTCTGGAGGCCTGGATGTCCTCTAATCGGCTACTGATGAACTCTTCTAAAACCCAGTTTATTTGGTTTGGCACGCGCCAGCAGCTTGCCAAGATTGACCTGGAGGCCCTTGCCCAGGAGTTCCCGCAGTTTACCTTCTCATCCTCTGTCCGGGACCATGGTGTCACTTGGACCAAGAACTAACCTTCACGCGGCATATCAACCTACTATGCTGCGATTGCTGCGTCAGCTTAGAGTGGTCTTCCGTTCTTTAACCTCTAATGCTGCCTTAACGCTTATCCACTCTTTATTGTTTCTCGCCTTGCTTACTAAAGCGCCCTCTATGTGGGTCTTCCGGCGGCTCGGGTTGGGTGCTTGGTCTAGGTCATGCGAGCGGCGGCACACCTTATTGGCCGCATCGCAAGATTCGGCCATGTCAGTGATTACATGCGGGATGTCTTGCATTGGCTCCCTTTCCCGCAGCGGATAACTTACCGGATCTCCGCCTTGGTCTGGCGCTGCCTCGCGGGTGTGACCCCTGTTTACTTACAGGAGCTCTGCTGCTCCACCCTGAGCGTCCAGCGCCGTGGTTCTCTTCGCTCCTCTAATCAGGTTGTGTTTCTTGTTCCCCGGTCTCGGACAACTATTATGCAGCGCCGTGGCTTTTCTGTTGCTGGTCCTGCAATCTGGAATGGGCTCCCTGTGGATCTACGCCTAATGCCTCGAGCCCTTGCGGCCACATTCTTCTCTAACCTCAAGACTGTTCTCTTTAGCCAGGGTTGAGTCGGGAGCGCTTCTGAGTAGATAATCTTGAAGGGGCGCTAAATAAATCTCTTAAATGAATTAATGAAATAATAATAATAATAATAATAATAATAATAATAATAATAATAATAATAATAATAATAATAATAATAATAATAATAATAATAATATTAATAATTTGGCCTAAAGAAAAGTTGACCGCGACCGCAACTCTCGTAAATTTCAATTTTTCATAAAATCATGGCCTAGAAAATTCGACAGACCTGTGTAATCAAGCTTTCCTTTTTGTCCTAAGAGTAATCATAAACCATATAAAGCTAAACTCATTCCATCAGCTTATTTGCAAGCGCTACATCGTGTCAAAGGGGAAGTCCAGATATGCCAAGTGAAGAACAAAGCCCTGCTGGCTTAAGACCAGAGGGAGAAGGAAGCAGAGGATGCTAAAGCGGTTTTAGTTCATGATGACAGAGATCGGAAGGTGGAAAATATTTAAGGACGGCCCCTGGCTATAGAATTCATTAGATTTAATTAGAGAATGACATGAGGTGACTGGGTTGTGTTCATAGATTAACTGGATAACGAAAAGAATGTAAACCGCTGAATTTTCAGTGGCATGCAAAACAAATAATCAGAGGTTTCCCATACGCTTTGATCAGTCTGAGCCGTTATCGAGCATACAGCATTACGAAGGCGTCGCCTACAAACATACTTACATGCTTTAATATCTGACTGGCATTTGGCATGACACTTGCTTCTCACTTAGCAAGTATTTTGTTCCCTTCGTCGGTTAGTTAGTCTGATTGACTGACTGATTGACCGGCTGACTGGTTGACTGATTCAAAATGACTGACTGACTTATTTACTTGCTGATCGAATAACAAAGAGCGAAACAGAAAAAAAAGAGACTTTAAACATGTTATTATTATAATAGCTATGCTATTTTCTGCGCATGTAGGTAATTGACAGAACAAAAACATTGAGAACATTCACGAGATACATTGGCCCAATAGTTCAAGAGTTGTAGGAATGTAGGTTCAGTGTGCATCTAACTGTACTGTTATTCTGTAAGCTATTAGCGATCAGACGCATGTATATTCACATGTTGAATAATAACCTTGTATGCAAATATAGCGATACTTCTGTAAGCAATCGCAGTCTGTCCACTTGCCAGTTGTTACTCGTAGACATAGGCAGTTGCCTTCTGTGGCGCTTGGCTTTTCATCTTCCCAGTTGGAATATTCTATATCAGCATAATATGCTAGCACAACAACACACTGCCTTAATGATTGCTGATATCCGCATTAATTACAGAATTATTATTATTATAATTATAATTATTGTTTTTCATTAGTATCATTCATCATCATCATCATCATCATCATCATCATCATCATCATCATCATCATCATCATCATCATCATCATCATCATCATCATCATCATCATCATCATCATCATCATCATCATCATCATCATCATTATTATTATTATTATTATTATTATTATTATTATTATTATTATTATTATTATTATTATTATTATTATTATTATTATTATTATTATTATTATTATTATTATTATTATTATTATTATTATTATTATTATTAGGCCTACTACTACTATTATTATTATTATTATTATTATTATTATTATTATTATTATTATTATTATCATCATCATCATCATCATCATCATCATCATCATCATCATCATCATCATCATCATCATCATCATCATCATCATCATCATCATCATCATCAGCATCATCATCATCATCATCATCATCATCATCATCATCATCATCATCATCATCGTCATCGTCATCATTATCATTATCATTGTTACTGCAGATACATAATAATAATCTTCGTTTAATTTCAAACTGACACAACGCAGGATGATTACAAATCAGTATGAACGGATGATCACAAGTTATTACAGGAGTAGAATTTAACTGTATTCGGCAGCCACGCAAGGCGCCCATCACGTCCTACATCTCATTTTACCAACGCGCCATCTCGCGAATGATAGGCTGAGTGGACCTTTTGGAGGGTTGCGGGAAACGATCCCGCTTCCTACTGCTCTTCACGCTAGTGATGCTACCCTACTCTATGGACCCCCTGTAATTCCGATGTACAGCAGACACAACAAAAAGTGAAAGGAGAAGAAGGTGATGATGCAGGAGAAGAAAAAGGAGAAGGAGAAGAAGCAGATGGAGCAGCCCAGAGTTTTTAATGAATGAGTTTAGCGATTTATTTTATCAGCGTCGGCATGCGTGTGCGGGTGTCCAGTCTTCTCCCAGCCTGCTTTATCTTCCAACTGACAAGTAGGCCTACGGTCAGTGCATTCATTATAGCAGAGTTGGCTAGGGGGACGCAGGTGGATTAGAAATCTCAAAACAACTTTCTGCCCTGGCGCAATATTAAATTTTATTGTTTCATCAAATGCTAAGTATAGAAAAGAATTCTTGGTCCGCATTTATAGGCAAAACGTATTTTAGTGTCTACTTACTCTGTCCCGTCTTCCAGATCCATCTTTCTTTCTGCAGTCCAATCCAATATGCCACACTGCGTCGCCATTCAACGGTTAGCGAGAGAAGGCCATCTTCGAAAGTCGCTAGGTCACTTCCTTCTTCTTTGAGGCAAGTGCTTCTGGCGTCAAACCAAGTGACTTCTTCGTTGTGCATTTTGTAGCAACTCCTTCCCAACTTCTGATGACCTTCTGGACAACTGGGGCCTGAAACATTTACACAGCGATTGCAGGACATGCACAGTTATCGTCTGCTAACTGCCACGATCTAGACCTTTAGGCCAAGGTGCATCTCAACTGATTATTTCTCACAGTTTGTTAACTTTACATCTACGAAGAACTGTACTGCGTACGTCTACGGCCATATTGGTTGTCATTCTGCCTCTCATTCTGTCATTGTCTTGGGCAAAACACTTGATCGATATTTCTCGTGCGTTCGAATGCATACCGCGGCAAATACTGCGCATCGAAACTTTCTCGACCTTGTCATGATGGTTCTCATGTGCTTTTGACGCAGTTTCATCCCATGAAATCGATTCCAAGACCAATTCAACCCATCTAACATTCATGGATTGACAGGGTTCAGATGGTCAGGAGATGGTCAGATCAGACCTACGCACATAATGTGCTGTCTGTAGGCCTATCTGGGAAAATGTTGAATTCGTCGAAGGATGACCAAAAGAGTCTTTGGAATGACGTCTGCCGGAGGCGACGCAGGTTTTCTTCAATCACTCAAACACATGTTCTGTACATACATCCGGGTTCGAAAGTTGATCGGACGCTGCGTCGCGACCAACTGCGAGGAGATACTGGACGGTGAGGCAACCGTGTGTCCAAGATAGCGGATCATAATTATGTCGTTACTCATCCCCGATTCTTCGCAGTCAAGGAACTCTGAGCACAACGTTGCCTGTCAATTTTGAACAACAGTCTGGCGGTTTGGCTCCTCGTATGTGCGGGACCCTCCACTGGATAAGTGTCTAGTTATCTGCTGGCTAACTCATTGAACTCGTTGTTCCTGATGGCACTTTGCTCACTTTGCGATTAGTTTCTGTTGCAACTATACAACTGCAATAACAGTTGCGCTTGAGAGGAAACGAGGTCGACTGATTATGTTTTAACTTATATAGCTAATCTTAAAATAGCAACTCGCCTTAACTAATCTCATAACTAATCTAATCTAATGAATTCTATATCGCCCTTGTCGTAGTTTTATAGCAGATGAGATAAAATGTAAACTGGAGGATTAAGAAAGCAGCCAAGCAACAACTTGGCGAACTCTATATCTTAAGGACCCCAGAGAGGATATTCCTAAGACAATCTTCCATCTGACTTTTATTTTCTATCATATTCAGTTTCATTTAAGACCCATCACCAATGGAATGCAGTTCAATGAGAAATTTTATGGCTCATTTTCAGCAGAGACATTCTGAAATTCTTACCGTGGTTGGGGAAGGAGCAGATGAATTTTCTTTTGAGAGTCGCTATACGGACGTATGAAACAACATTTCTGTCTGTTGAGACTACTAAGAAAGCGTAGCGATAGTAATCATAGTTGTTTTGATTCGGATAAATACCTTCAAAAAAAGGAACATAGTTGAATTAAAATAATTAACTACGAAAGCACTCACGTACTCATGTTGTTATATTTATACGTATGTAGGCCTACGTACGTACTACATACGTGTGTAGGCAATGTATGTTAGTATGTACGTATGTATATATATATGCAATAATGCAATAATAATAATCATCGTTTATTAATTCAAACTGACACGAACGCAGTAAGATTAGATGATATAGTAGTAACATTATGATAACAAGTTTAACAGGAGTCGACTTTAACTGCATGACAGCCTGCAAGGCGCCAATCTGTATCGAACCGCGTCCTTATGATCTTCATGTCAGCGGTAGTTCAACCATCTCCCCGCCCCATATGTATATATGTATGTATATATATATATATATATATATATATATATGCATGTATTTATTTAAGTAAGTAAGTAAGCTAAGTAAGTAAGTAAATAATTATATCCTTTATTCAAGCAACTGCTAACCGCACTTTTGGTGTACACGAAAGTTTTAAGTCATCCTGAATGAATCATCCTTATTATAATAAGTAATCCAGATTATAAATGTTTTCCGTGCAGTTTTATGGGAGTTAACAATTCCTGCAGAAATGCGCTAGGTTATCAATGACGCTTGAGAACAGACGGTAGTCGATACACTGACAAAGCTGTTCCGAGCTTTGCTGAGAGTCGTAGTCAGAGCTGTTAGCGTTACATTGTGCATTTTGGTGCTACAAGCAAAAAAATGATATTTTTTGTGTGCAGGAAGAAATTCTGATCAAAACCTGATATTGTACCAGTTGAAATAAAATAATTTTTTTTGGAGTTTTTTTTTAGTTTTTACGTTATTATATGTTAGCATAACATTGTGCAATTTGGAGCTACAAGCACAAAAAGGATATTTTTGTGTGCAGGAAGTAATTCTGAACAAGACCTGATATTGTGCCAGTTGGAAAAATTAGTTTTTTTTAGTTTTTTCACTTTTTTATGTCTTTTTTTATCAGTTGAGCTTTGCTCAACTAATGCTGAAAAAAAGTGAAAACTAAAAACTTTTAAAAACTAAAAACTTTTTTATGTTTTTTTATCATTCTCAGCATTAGCTCAACTAATGCTGAGCAATGTAGCCGCCTGGCTTAGTAAATTCAAAAGCTTAACAAAAATGCTATATTGAATAATATCTGATATTGTGCCAGCTGGAACAAATTAATTTTTTTTTATAGTTTTTCACTTTTTTACGTTATTTGATGTTAGCATAACATTGTGCATTTTGGTGCCACAAGCAAAAGAGAGATATTTTTGTGTTCAGGAAGAAATTCTGAACAAAACCTGATATTGTGCCAGTTGAAAAGAGACATTTCTTCTCGAATTTTTAACTTCTTTTTCCGATATTAGATATTAGCATAACATTGTGCATTTTGGTGCAACAAGCCAAAAAAAGATATTTTTCTGTTCAGGAAGTAATTCTGAACAAACCTGATATTGTGTCAGTTGAAAAAAAGAAATTTTTTCTCGATTTTTTTTACTTTCTTACGTTATTAGATGTTAGCATAACATTGTGCATTTTGGTAAAAAAAGTGAAAATTCAAAACAACTAATTTTTCAACTGGCACAATATCAGGTTTTGATAAGAATTTCTTCCTTTCTCGGACTTGACGGTCCAGCTGTTTGTAGTAGGTATATCAGAAGATGCCAGTATACCTGCATGAATTCAGGTATATAATTATGCATGTATCTGCGTATGTATGCATATGTAGGCCTATAATATATATATATATATATATATATATATATATATATATATATATATATATATATATATATATATATATATATATATATATATATATATATATATATATATATATATATATATGTATGAATGTATATATGAATGCATAAATGTGTGTATATATGTGCGTATGTGCATATATGTATGTGTATTTGTAAGTAATGGAATTGTAATCGGACATCTATATAGCACCGTTCAATGAACAAAACAAATCCGCTCTAGCCCATATGACGCATTTGAAACAAGACTATTACAGCAGTTAAACTGGAAGAGTCACCTGTGGCGTCCCCACGCGCACACGTGACGCCAACCTACGGATTCTCGTCGACAGTTGACAGATGGAATGACATCCGTTCTCTACATCTATGTTGCAAGAGATTGAAGACCATTCTGCTTGATCGGTGTCTGGTTTTATGAAGTCAGGAGCTAACCCAGGCGCTATATAAATGTGCAATTACTATTACCATCAGTCGTGTAAGTATGCTTGTATGTGTTCATGAATGAATATACATGTATGTATGCACGCAGGTATGCTTGTGTATATATATATATATATATATATATATATATATATATATTATATATATATATATATATATATATATATTAACGCCCTATAAACAAACTCTTCGTCATTATGATGATTGTTATTAATGTTGATTGTTAACTTAAGATGTTTTTTATATTTTTATTTTTCCTATTTCTTCACTTAGTTGAGACTACGAAGATATCTACATCAATGAAACTGTTAGCCTTCCACCTATGACCATCACTGAGTACCCCGGACAGCGGGACTTGTCATTTGGGGTTCCATCTAATGTTCTCAACGGTGAATTTTTCTTTCTGATAATATGATCCTACAGTACTTGCTTGTATAACATCAATGTATCTTACCGAGGTTAATTCGCAGCTCTGTAGCCTACTATTGTCAATTGTTGCTCCTTTAATAAACAGCTTTGATTTGATTCGATTCGAATGTATGTACGTACGCATGTGTGTATGCATGGATAGGTGGATGAATAGAGGAATGTAGGCCCTATGTGTGACTGATCGACTGACCAATTGCCTGTTTGGCCAGAAGCAACAGAGAATTGTTTTGTTCAGATCAGTTAACTATTTTAAAAATCCACCTGAATGTCTTCCATTGGTCCACCTCCAAGTATTTTCGATGTATCGATATCCATTTATAATAACATCCGAATCCAGTTTGGCAGATGAATCGTTAACAAACGCTTCTATTGCGGATTGAACCGTTTCATTTGTTATGATGGCCAGCAATGATGAGTTCTCTTTGCACCATTCATCGGCTCGATACTGAGTTAATTTTAACTTGCTTTCATCGACCGTGTTTGTAATCAAGCAAAGTGAAAATTTATCGTAACACTGTCTGTAATAGGCATCGATGTCTGCGACAAGATTCGCTGAAGAAAAGCAAGTACAATATTTAGGCTAATTATATGGTTGGTCCACCACCACTGCAACACATTCAGAATAAACGCTCATTAAAATAGTAATCGTAATCGTAATCGTAATCGTAATCTCCAAACTTCTAAAGCGCCACTCGAAAGCCAAACGCAGGGCACCAGCTTATTCACGAGCGCTGCGTATAGTCAGAGGGATTGTCCAAAAAGAGTAGTCCGAGGGAGTTCCGAGTCCGGTTTCCAGAGGATCAGAGAGGGGACAGCAGATGTTAAGGCGGGTGTCTTTTAGGTCGAGGATTGGAAGGTACAGGATCAGATGAGTCAGGATAAGAGTTCTTGAAAAGGAGAGACTTTAGTTTCGAGTGGAAAGCCTTGGGGTGATGGATAGAGGAGCCTGAGGCAGATGATGGTGGATGATTGGCGATGATGGTGGAGTAAATAGTAATCGGTCTCACTTGAAGCACCTCTGAGTAGTTTCCTTGAAGGGGTGCTATATATATTCCAGAATGAATGAATGAATGAATGAATGAATGAATGAATGACTACTTTATTTTGTATAAGATTCTATGACAAAGTACATTCCTTTCAAAATATCATTTACAGTATTTACCGGCGTAGAAGGTAAAACCAAGTTGTGATTTGTAATAAACATCAATGAGCAAACACACATCACCAGGGCCAAACTTAGCTTGTGGAGAAGATCTATCTTTGAAAGAAGATCGTATAAACCAGCGGGGACGAGTTCCACCCTTCTTCCATAGATCGTACCATACTTCGGTCCTTATGACTAAAGGGGAAAACGAATCATTTGATTAAATTGAGAGCTGTTTGAATTTTTCATTTGCGCTCCTCTATGTCCCAGTACAATGCACGCATGTTTTACTTTATTAAGCAGGGATAATGTTTTAAAACACAAGTAAAGCAAGGTAGCTGTATGTAGTTAACAGAAGGTCACTTACCGCACAAAAATAAGCAAATGGGAAAAATCTTCATTTTCAGTAACTTAAGCAGTTCCAATGTTCAGCCGATCAGAAAGATTCTCAACTCTTGCGATTCACTGCCCAGCGTATAGATATTCCATATAACGCCTTATATACGCCGTCTAATCACCTTCTCATGAATAACATCCTGGTATGCTTACTCTGGGAGTAGGTGAACAGCACACAGGCCTAATATACTACAGAGAGCGTCTAACCTATTAACCAACTACTGAAGTACCGTAACGTTAACCGATATATTTCCAAGTTCTAAGCGTTTACATCCTGCCAATTATCTGTGCTAATGGACATGTAGTGCCAGATTCGCTGTAATTGGCGCAGATGTACATGAAAGCAGCTTCTCTATAATTCATCAGTTCCAAAAAATTTCCCATGTCACTTATCGATATGTACAGATATCTGGTGCTCACGAGGAGCCAACTTTTAGCCAGAGTTCGTGTAATGAAAACTTATGATGAGCCCATGCTTAATCAAACACCTACAGCAGCACAATTTAATAGCAAATATAGATGTCAGCCGAATCATATTCATTATCAGAAAGCCACGCCTATTATCCTAAAGCTATGTTAGCCAGCGCCATCTACAGTCAAAGAAAGCAAAGGAACTGAACTGGATTCGGACACAGTTTACTGTGGATTTTACTGCAGTAACTAACAGCTTGAATAGATATATATATCAGACAGGAGAGATACTGAAAATGCGCTCCATAAGGTGGCTAGATTATACGTACACACATACATAATTATACTGGCTATCTTGAGTAAATATGTTAGTATAAAAGTTCTTAAAACTTTAAACGGTATAGCCAATGCCTACACTTGGCCCTATTTTTTTAATCGCATGGCGCTCTGACAATGTGTTAACGAATAAACGAAGATTCTATTCTATTCTATTCAAACATAGATTGCATGACATATCTTCTGAACCACTTAGCAGCTCTGTAATGTCATGTAATATGTAATACTTTCATGCATTCATGTGTAGGGGTGTGTATGGCCCACACAGGAATTTGAGAGGGGGATAGATTGAAGACAGACAGAGACAGGCAGACCGACACCCTAATATACAGACAGACACAGAGACAGCCAGACAGACACATTGATATACAGACACATACAGAGGCAGAGAGAAGGACAGACAGAGATACAGAGCGAGAGTGAGACGTCCAGACAAACAGTCAGACAGATAGACAGAGTAAAGAGAGAAGGCAAAGACCTGTGCTATGCGTAGGCGTAGCAGGAATGCACTATCGTGCGTAGCCCAGGTGGGGGAATCGTGCATGTGGTTAAGCCTGCACGTGCAAACAATTATGTAGACCGAGCGACGCCGACCGAAAGACTACTTAAGTGTAGAGTTGACCTGTAAAGAAGTTCAGCTCAGTCGGTCGGAGTCGCTGCTGGAAGATGCGCTGCTGGTGACGAATAAACGACTCAACGTCAACTGAATGTTTCCGCATTCTTCTGTTGGTCGACAACCCCAATATCGGACGACCAACCGACGTTACACATGCTTATATATATGTTTACAACTTTACATATATACATATAATGCCATACATGCATCAGGCAATCAATCAATCAATCAATTTTGTATTGTTTCAAAACATAGGCTAGTTAAGATAGCAGCAGAACTTGTAATAATGTCATGTCCTAAAGGGCACAAAGAAGAACCCAAAAGGGACCGAAGTCCCGCTGGTAAGGGCCAATTATAATGTACATGAATGATTTTGGCTGACAGCAGCTATTGCACTGATTCAAGTTCTCTATGTCCTGTTCAATCATTGAACTATTACACACATCATGTAAGAAGAACTTTATCTAAACTAAGATACATACATACATAGGCTACATACTTAAACAAATATATAGATACATGCATACCTAGACACATGCCTACGTACAAACACGCACACGCGCATACATAGTTAATTCCGCGAGAGCTGTATTTCCAAAAACGTCATTTGTCGGTTTCTTTGGGATGGTATATAAACGATACAGGGTTCATTGAACACTGACTCATCCAATCAGCCAATTCAACGCCAGACTAATTGAGTTGACGCCCGTTGACAGTAATCTTATAGTCGTGCGAGGCAGCGCCAGCTACATCCTGCTACATCCCGGATTTATCCACGTAATAACCGGGAACTAGACCTTGTTTGCCGATAGTTGCACACACTAGCATTGCTATCCAATATAAGTTGAAGCCTAATTAGGTATGTATTTAGGTTAAGTGCGGTACAGATGGCTTGAATCTGCAAGGGAATTTCTTACTGTACGCGTATGGTGACTGTATCTCCGTCTTTCTTCCTCAATCTCTGTATGTCACACTCTATCGCTGTCTTTGTCTCTTTATTCAGCTCTTTTTTCTCGCTCTCTGTCTGTCTTCCTCTCTCTTGTTCAGGAAGAAAGAAGAAGAATACGAAAGAAAGGAAGAAGAAATGAGTTAAAGAGGGAAATGGACAAGAACCCAGAGGAAAAGAGGAGGAGGAAGAAGGAGAGAGGAGGAGGAGGAGGAGGAGGAGAAGGAGGAGGAGGAGCAGAAGGAGGAGGAGGAGAGGTGTCAGGATGCAGAGGGAGAAAAGAAGTGCAGAATAAAATACAGCCCGTAAAACAAAGTTTTTTTACTATATCCATCTAGTATCCTATAATGCGGTCTTATGAAGCAGTTACCTCTACAAATATATAGTCCGCGTTCATTTTACGACATAGCACGTTTAATGAGGCAGCGCACCCGTTTCTGTTGCGGCCAATGGCAACGCTGGCCAATGGCAACGCTGCGTATGGAAAAGGGGATTCCCCGATTCGAAAGTTGAGTCCCCGATTCTATAAGCTAGCCTTTTTGGGGGGCTGAAATTTTTATAGAATGAAGTGTCTGAGAGGTCGAGTCTATCTGCCAAGTTTCACGACGATTGAATGATTTGTAAGTGATCGAATTAGTCGTCGCAAGATTTGACTGTTTAGCCTGTGGCTCAAGCAAGCAAGATTTCCGTTCGCAAGTTAAACTAGATGGATAAAAGAAGAAAACTATCAAACAAGAATAATAAGAAGCAGAAGAAGAGCAGTTCCACAAGCCTATCTCTAGAGGCAGTCATCGGGATAAATAGTTAGCCTCGAAGTATAAAGGCGGATGGACATTGAACAGTCTTCACCCTCACCGTCTGATCTACCCGCCAACAGTGTACTATTGTATCATCGAGTTTGCTAAGGGTGTTGGAAGAACAGAAATTTAGAAACAAAAATCATCCTTTGCTGGGTTTTGAACCGCTAACGTCTGGAGTTTGTACTTTCATAACAGCATATAATTTCATGTATTTTGTGCATTATTTCGTGTATCAGGGAACCAGAAGTTGTGACTTTTATCTATTAATGTATCACTTCATTGACTATTTGTTTAAGACGTAGCTAAATCACCTAAAAACAATTAGCTTAATGTCTGTTTCGCCTCTCTCCATAAAAATAGAAATAGATAAAAAAAAAGTCCTAACCAAAGTAAAAGCTGAGAAAAAAGACATCCGTACTGCAGTCTATCAGATTTGATGGTTTAGGTTCACTTTTCTCGATATGTCGCCTAACATCCTGTCATACGAACTCCTTGGCTTTTTTAAATTGGCCTGTTTGACCTACAAAGCCCTCAGTACCAGCATATGCACTACCTATATTCATGCACTACTAACTCCTTACATCCCTCCTCGTTGCCTGCGATCATCAAGTGCAGGTCTTCTAGCTGAGCCACGATGCAGAACAGTTATGGGGCTATCGGGCCCATTCCACGCCTCTGCTCCAAGGGAATGGAATTGACTACCAGTTTCTCTTCGTGGCTCAACTTCACTTCCTTCCTTCAAAAAGTGGCTCAGACGACTCACTGATTCTCGGTTGTCGTGTTTGCAAACACTGGTCTAAGTAGATCTGTCCACTGGCCAGTAAAAGCCAATCGCGCCTCAGATTCACATTTCGGTGTGACCTTGCGCGCGTTACAAATTTATTTAATAATAATAATAATTGGCTATTCGTTGCCCCTCTTGCATGAAGAGTTGACCAACCATTCTATTCGGTAGAGGGCGTTTCCGCGTAGACTCTAAAGTGTCGCCATTTAAATTTGCGATCACAATTAGTCATTGTTAGTAATTTGTTACAATCTGCAAAAGACAGGTGAACACACGATTTCAATGCATGGAGCAGTTCGTATTTGTTCTACATACAAAACAAAGAAAGATTTATGCATGTGCTAAGAAACGAGAGTTGATCAAACATCTATGAAGTACAGTGATCCCAGTGAGTGATCCCACTGACTTGACGTAGAAAGGACTGGGTTTAGTAGTACGTTGTCCACCAGTTCCAGGCAGAATTGGCGATCTGTGCTGATGGACTGAATCCAGCTGAGTGGCTGTTCAACTCGCAGGCGTTGTCGATGGGACGGTGATTCTTAAAAATTAAAATTGTTTCGGCTTAACGACACTTTTTCATATCGAAGATGATTAGTGTCGGAGGCAGAAAGCAATTCGTACTCCACGTTTAAAATGCGACCGAGCCACCCGCAGTAAAGATCCGAGAAATTAATCTCTGATAAACCGACCCGACCGGGAAGCGAACCCGGGGCGCCGGCGTGACGAGCAGGCCCCAACCCACTCGGCCACTCAGGATCTCTGGACGGTGATTCAAGGAATCGCATCCATTTATAGCTTCCTGGCAGAGGACCATGCAGTCCAGAGCACAGCTGACAAAAGACGTTGAGCTGACGTAGTTCTTCAGACGAACACCAGATTCACGTTTCCACTGAGACACTAAACAATGAGCACAAGCAGACTAATTGTACATTCTGCGAGGACTTTAAACTGATTTACCATAGTACTAAAAATGCTTATTGAAGGTAATAATTCGACCAGGATTTTCCATTGGGCTATTATTTTCCATTGGGCTATTATTTTCCATTGGGCTATTATTTTCTATTGGGCTATTATTTTCTTTCTGAAATAGGTTGCCTAGCAACATCCGTAATGAGCTACTTGGTCTTTCCTTGCCCCTTTTCGGCAGGCGTTTGAAACCATTCTTTTCGATCGTGGTTTGTGTTGTCAGGTCGGGAGCGCCTCTGAGAAGTATTTCTTGAAATGGCGCTATATAAATTTACGATTACGACTACGATATCACCTGAAGCAATCATCGCCTGATGCCTGCCGTATTACGAGAAGCATTTGGGTTCATGCGTAAAAAAATTAACGACAGCCAAATTTAAACCTTAGAAGCACGGCAGGGTTTACGCCTTAGAGACAGCGAATAGACTAAACTGCATAGACCAGAGCAGAATCAGCAGGATGAGAGTTGATTACAGTTAATTAGAATTTAACAGGATGCACAGGATGTATTTTATTAGATTATGAACCATCAACAATGAGGTAATAATTATTCATATTTGTGTGCTTAGTCCAGTCTTCAATTTCGCAGAAGCTAAGAATCCCTGTTTCTGGTTGTTGGATGATTAGATGTCTAGCGGGAGGGGAGGCTGGTACGCATTGGACTGAGGCATTTAAGGACTCTGGGACATGTCCTGGATAAATTCCCCGCAGATGGGGTAACTACCTGTGATGACGGTATTGAGGCTGGGTGTCACGTTTGTTATTCCAACGATGAAGTTGTTCAGTCGCGTTTCTACGATACATTGAAGAAGTCACTGGAATAATTATTAGAGTCCTTCCTATCAGTACTTCTTGGAAAACATAAAGGAGCTAAATAAAATAATATTAACTTAAATTATATCACATTGCGTGACATATTACTGTAGGCCTATATATTGTATTAAATTACCTTATAAGCTTACAATAAGTTACAAGATGCCGTCTACTGTGCATAAAACATGCTATTTATTAATGAGATGCACAGCTTGTGTTCCGATACACTGGTTAAGTATAATTATCGACGAAGAGAAGAGGTGCAGTACCTTGACCCCGAGAATCACCCACGTCATGGGTATGAAAGTAAGTGACTTCATTTTTCTTAGCCTCGGCTTATGAGGGCAGACTGTCAGTCCATGCCATCACCGTCTGATCTTCCCATAGACAGTGTGCGGTCAGTGTACTCATTGTTATAGAAAGTTCGCAAGTGGAGCATAAGTCTTTAAATGTCATCCTCTTGGTTGACAGTCCAGTAAGTTTACTTATAATATTCTTTATTGAAACAATCCGGTTAACAAACCGCAACCGGTTACAGTATACAATTATGCAATTGAAACAATTCACAAGAACACAAATGACAGAAGACATAATTCTCAACTACTGACAGAACAGACAGCCTGCAATACACTACTGCATCATCTGTCGTCTCATTGGCGCGAAAACAAGCGATCGTCTGCTTGGACGAAAAGTGGCGTCAATTACATGATCGCCATCTGGCGACTACGCCGGAGGAATTGCATAAACATAACCCGTGTATTATTGTATTACTGCTTAACGACACTTTTTCATATCGAAGATGATCAGTGTCGGAGGCAGAAAGCAACCTCGTACTCCACGTTTATATTGCGACCGAGCCACCCGCAGTAAAGATCCGAGAAATTAATCTCTGATAAACCGACCGACCGGGAAGCGAACCCGGGGCGCCGGCGCGGCAAGCGGGCACCAACCCACTCGGCCACTCAGGATCTCTCCCGTGTATTATTTAAAAACATCGACTAAATACGTTATCCCCAACCTATGCTCAGTCGTTGCCCCAACTCTAATACCTCTAGCGTAATTCTATTTTAGTAACTAACTGTCAAAGCAGAGACTATTTTTGCTACCTGTTACTTGTTACAAGTTGCTATCTGTCATCTTGCTACTGAGAATAAAAGACATTGTTTGATTGATTGATTGATCGATTGATTGATTGACATTTTCGTCATTCGGTCGAATGATGAGCAAACGAAGATTGGGAAGTTTTATTTTTATTAGAACACTTAGATAAATTGGACCTCTGCTCCACGCCATGTATGTGTGTCTGTGGTGCGTTAGTGGGTGTGTGAGTGTCAGTGTGTGGTTGTGTCAAAAAGTCTGCCTGTGTGCATGCTCTCCAACGGACTACTAGCGCTACAAAAGTCTACCCTACAGATATTTATTTGCCTGGGTGCATTTGTGCATGCATGCATGTAAGTCTGACTCTGTGCGTGTAGCCTATATTAATACTGTATGTATGCATGTATTGTATTGTATTGTATTGTATTGTATTGTATTGTATTTGAACACTTGTAATAGCGCCTCTACCAGATTTCCTATTCAGAGGCGCTCCCGACTACTGCTGTAGTCGGAGTTTCACGCCGAAGCGCATGAGCAATTGCGAGTGAAGGACTTGCCCAGGGTCCCTACGCGACGGCTTTGAGGTGGATTCGAACCCGCAACCCTCCAGCTGCAAGGCACCGAACATACCCCCAAACCACCGCGCCATACATGTATGTATGCATGTATGCAGGTATGCATGCCTGTATGTATATATATATATGTATGTATGAATGCATAATCATGTGCCTGCATATATGCTTGCATGTAAGTAGGTAGCCTATATATATATACATGTGTGTGTGTGTGTGTGTGTGTGTGTGTGTGTGTGTGTGTGTGTGTGTGTGTGTGTGTGTGTGTTTGTGCATGTGCCTACTACGTATGGGGGATGGAAGCAGACTGCTTCCAATTTGTGCCAGTGAAATGGATGTTGCTGTACAACTGACTAAGTACTCACTCAACTGTCAACTGTTGCAATGCATTGGAACATAGTTAAACTATAACTATTTTTCAAGTAAAATAAAAAAAAGTGTAACTAACAGTTGGGAATTGATTTTGCAAATATGTTAACTAAACTAAAAAAAATTTAGTTAAACTTTTTCCAACTTTTTAAGAAACTTTTTGACAAACGTGAAACATTTTCACAATAACAGAGGTTAAGTGTCCTGTAATAATGCAGAGAGGGTCAATGACATTTTCACTTTCAAGCTATGTAATGTGTACTAGACTAATAACAGTCCTACTACAGTTCTACCAGAAAATAATGAAGACAGTAACTGTTGCTAATGCAAACAATGATGGAACATACAATGTGATGCAGTTCAATTGACTTAGTAATAAAACCAGTTACTCTGATTACTCATGACAATAATGATCAGCATCAGCAAGACCACTAGTCAGATTTGTATCTGGATCTTAAGAAAAGAAGGTGATCACGGGTTTCATCAGACATTCGGCATCAGTTTAACCTCAGTGAAGGAAACAGTGACTAATAGACTATTCATTTTTGCTGAAGTAGCCTTTAATTCATTATAGTCGACACTCACAGTCGACTCATAAAGAATGATGAACACCAATGTTCTTATTTACACTGCACCCAGAGAATCTATATTAATTTTAGTCCTTGCATTGCATGAATGCACCGTAATACATTAAACATATTCTATGCAGAGGCAGCACCAGTGTTAAGAAGTAATTAAAGGTCACGTTGAGGTGGCGACAGTGTTTACTGTTCATTGCAGAAGCGGGTTGCCTAGTTGTTACTTACGGTAAACTTTATAGCTAATAACTAAAAAATATTAGTTAAACTTTTTAGTTAATAACTAAAAAATAATAGTGAAACTTTGGTTTTAACTAAACAATTTTTTAGTTAAATTTCTGCCTTAACAAAAAATGTTACGTTTAACTAAAAATTTGCAACTTTTTAGTTAACTTTTGCCCATCACTGTCGGCTGTCGACTGTAATTGAGTCTCTGGACTGTAAAGTTTATGCATTATGGTATTAGTGGTATTATTTCATTCTGTTTGTAATCGTTGTATACTTTTAAGGTGGTACGGCGACAACACATTTTTGCCGTAGGCCCTACCACTTTTTGTCTGCTAAAAGCTAGAAAATACTTTTAATCAATTTAACCGTGTATTTTAGATTGTGAAATATGGCACGAAACACTGTCAATATATGCAAAAGCGTCAGTTTCTGGGGACGGAGTCCCCCCAGACCCCCTAAATTCAAAATTTCCATACCACTTTTAAAATCATACCGACGCACACTGAGTATGGGGGGGGGGATTGCTTCCAGCTTACAGAGGGGATAGTAGGCCCTGTGTTTGTGTGTCCATGAGACTGGTTCTCTGTTTCTTCTGTAGACTGGAGCGATGATGGAGACGAAAGCGGATCTGAGGATAACCACGCGAGACTAGCTGACACGTCGGACGAAATGTCCTGCCTTCTGTAGGCGGACACAGCTATGCACCGCTGACGTCATCAATTCCCCTTTTGCTGACGTCATTCCTCAGTTCTCTTGTCGTTATCTTTGCGTCAAAGACCCTTCTTAATATCGAATACTGAATTTTTAAAGCCAGTGTTCATCAATTTTAACAATATAAAAAATTTCGAAGTTTCTTTGTGCAGCGCCATCCGTTGGGAGTAGCCTATATACATATACGAATCTCACAAGTAATCGTAATCGTAATACCTGGAGTTTTAACCGTTCAAGAAGCTGGTGCCCGGCTCTTGTGGCTTTTAAGTAACGAGTTATACGAGCTCACGACTTTTGGTTTAAAGTTGTCTAACACTAAATTGATTAGGCATATTATGTGTTGTATCATTCATCCGTGTGATATTAATACTTTCGTGTGATATTAATACTACGAGCGTTTTTTTAGGACATGGTTTTACTTTTTAGTTTATCTTAAAGATCACAATAACGGTGTTCGCCTGTACGTCTAATGTTGTTTACGTGGTATTCGAACCCTGCTGTCATCGCGTGGTCTTCTTAATAATAAAATAATAAAAAATATAATCCAATGCAAGACAATAAATAATATCATATCAAATTTAATACAACGCAATCAAATAAATCTAATCCACTCAACCCCATTATAATAAAACTAGCATTACGTTCCCGGCATCGCCCGGGTTTCACACTTTTTTAACGACTGCGTATAGAGGCTACTTACTCACTTATACTTACTTACTTACTATATACAAGGTATGCTAGTGGGCTTACATTTATAAAATGTCCATTATATCTGATTGGAAACGATATTTAGAGGTAAAAGTAAGTAAGTAACTAAGTATATTCTTTATTAAACCAATTGCATATCCGCACTTTGGTGTACATACATTTATACAGAGTACAACATGCTTATTATAAACGATATGCGTGTGAGATTGTCCGTGAGGTGAAAAATTGCTTTGCCAGTGCATTTGAATGTCATTACATGTGACTTAGCGGCTGCGCCGTTTAGCATTTGAATTTAATGTGCTGTTGCTAAGCGGCTTCGCATATTGAACTTGATGTCCGCTAACTGTGCTTCTGCGCCACCTATCGAACGTGTTTCCGTGTAGCTCTAGCATAATAGGGTAATCCATCCTGGCCGCTTGATGGGTTTTAAAATCCAACAAATTGTCCATATATCGGAAATGAAAGTAAATTATGAGCCAAAGTAGTTGGATTGAGATAGAAATTCGGATCAGAACGATCGTTAAAAATTTCGCATCGCAAAAGTGTTGCAATGGCGAGTTTTTAGTTGCGTTGAGTCAGCTTCTCATTTGAGGCGATCGATCGATCGATCGATCTCCTTGGTCGATCGCCTAGCAAATGTCTGGTCGATCGGTAAATCGATCGCGCTCGATGAGTTAGACTCCAAGAGGAACCTAGAGCCAGACCTTTATTTTTCTAATCTAAATTACTATACATTACTTGTGAAAGTTCAGGCTGGGATCGATACAACATTGCATCGACAAGCAGAAGAGGCTAATCGACGGTTAATGAGTATTGCGTATTCTCTAGCAGTTAATAGACAACCATATACAGGTGTAATATGCAGCTATACGAATACAATACACAAAATCCGCTGTAGGCCTACACAAAATGCCCCGAGTTCGACCTCGCATCGATCGCTTACTCAATCCAACGCGATCGATTTTCAAATCGCCTTCTATTTTCAAATGAGAAACTCTGGCTTTGAACTAGAAAATCACTCGTGTTGATTTCTTATTTGAACAATAACGTGATTCGTCATTTGGCTGCTAGAATAAGGGCTTGACCTAGATTTTAAGGAGTTTGAATAAATGACCACAAGTCATGAAATTAAAAATGTCCATATAGCGGAATTTAAAGTAAATTGTTAGTTATATTTGAGCCCCTTAGACTAACAGTGGACTTGGTTCGCTGTTAATCTAAACTTCTAAAGGGCTCATTTGTTCCCCGGGCTATATATAATACTGCATCGTATCGCATCAAAAATTTGTAGAGCGCCTCTAGCAGCATAAACTATTCAGAGGCGCTTAAATTAAATCCTGTACAGTAGAAGCTCGGCCGTTCTTTTACTTCCTCGTTGAGCTCGGCCTTTTATTTTCGAGTTTTTAAATGTTCCATTAGCGAGCGTAATGTTTCAGGGCGGCGTCGCGGTTTTATGACGAATGCACCTGATTTGCATAATATACTTTAGCCCCGCGTGACATGAGACTAAGGCCGCCGTTATTGAAATTACCTCGTTGAATGTGATCATTCCGAAACTTAAAATGTCCATAAATTGGAATTTAAAGTTCATTGTGAGTTGCGATTAGTACCGTTGACCTACAAATTCTTATAGGAAGGTTTCGTAAAATATTTCGCATCGTCAGAGCGTTCCGTTCGCGAGCCCTTGTTGGGACAATCAGAAGGACAAACTTTCAGACTTATAGTATAGATGAAATATGTGTCATAATCAAATCCAATCTATGCATTCAAATCAGAAGAGTCCGGTCGAAGTGGGAGAAGTCAGAAGAGATACCGGAAGTGAGGCTGTACCTGATCGTAGGTCAGGTGGTCCAGATTAAACTCATTCTGGACTAAGTCCAATATCTCAGAGATGAGAGATGAGCAATTGTATAGCGCCTGTTGTCAGCGCCGCTGCTCTGATCGAAATTTCTCACAAGATATGGCAAGGTAAGGCAAAAGAGGGTACGAAATGGTAATGTATGGTAATGTATGGTAATGTTTGGTAAGGTACGGTAAGGTAAGGCAAACTATGCTAAGGTAAGGTCTTATCTATAGGCCTACAGGCTAATCAATCTGATCTATACAGTCTAATCAAATTAAATCCTGTATAGTCTAATCTATTGATATCCAACACAACAGTCCAGAGAAATTAGTCCGGTGTCTTTTATCGAGAATTAGGGCATAACAACCCCCACTATAATACCGGAAATCTCACGAAACACTGTGCTGACTTGACGCAGCTCTTGCCTGAGGTTAGCATTCACTTAGAGCTTTCGAAATCGTAGTAATTGTAAACTAAAAAAATGTGTAAAACGGGTTATGTTAAAATTGTCGTTAACAGTTATAATTAATTCAAGGCAGTCTCATTAACATGAAGCGAATTAAGTAAATATGACGCTTTCATACAACAAGGAATTGTAAAATGGTGGTCTAAAAACCCAACTCACTTCCTTAATGACCTCAGCGGCGGTGGTCAACTTCGTTCAACCAATCAACTGGATAAATAAATCCAGAACTTCTAATTATTATAAATGCAATTCCGCAACAGGGTCATTGTTTATCAACTTGTTCCACATTTAATAAAACATTCAGGCTCCGCTATCATAAGACCCGATACGGAAGTGGTAGAGTTATCATAACTCTATTCAAAATATTTGAGTGCCAGTTCGCGAACGGAATGGATCCCTTCTGAGAAATCCATATAGTGCTTCCCGTTTCTCTCTCTGCACTCCCTAATAAATGTTCTGAATGGCCCACTGGTATACCAGCCCGGCTAACTGTAGTAAATGAGCCTGTGACTGCGGATACATGAAGATTTCATGCATTATATATGTATAAAATATATTGTAATTGTAATTGTAATTGTAATCGAACATTTATATAGCGCTGCTCAAAAATCAGCAGCGCTCTCAACCTGCTTCAGTGCCTGCGTCAGGGAACAAAAATGTCTTAAGGCGTCTACGGAACTGGGAAGGTGATAGGGCTAGTAACTCGAAGCGAAGAGATTGGGGAAGAGAGTTCCAAGCTGATGGGCCAACACGGGCAAAGCACCTAGAGTGGGCCATAGCAGAGCGCATGCGAGGGACAACCATAAGGCCACGGGTCGAAGATCGCAAAGAGGCCCTCGCAGGTAAAGAGGAGACAAAGGTGCAAAAAGACCTCAGGTAGGATGGGGCCATATATATGCATAATCAGATATACACAAATATATGTAAACACCAAGACCCCCCACACACATACACACATATTTATGGAAGACGTCGGTGACATCCAAAGGACAGGCGTTGATGGTTGACTCAAACACTAATTGTCTCGCAATGTATGATTATCGTTATATTCACCTTAAAAGATGACTTTGTAAACACTGTAAAAGGTTTTCAGATCACACATCACCAAGACGTGCTATCAGATGTAGGCCCTACATTGATTGATCTGCTTTAAAAGGGAGCATTCATTCAGCAATCAGCTGAGCTATCGACATTTCATTGGTGAATTTTCAGAGTTTTCGTAACTCGGCTTCCTACTTTCACGGAATTCTTCAAGGTCACCGACATGAAGTTCAATCTCTCAATCTCGGTTACTGATTCGAACATAAAACATTTGACAAATCTTCGCGAGTCCGTTTAACAGAAACTTAACTCACTAGTTTGATTATAGCCTCCTGGAGTAGATAATGGAGTGGAGGGCTACACTGTAGTACACAACGAACAACGAATTGCAAACAATTATTGCATTCGTGAATATCGTTCATGTTCTATTTAGGATTCTCCTCAACCTCGTCTCCAATTGTTTCGTATAGGATCAGTTCAGCGTACGTTTTGTTTTCAGTCGAGGTTTCTGGGTTCAGCGTTGCATAGGTGTCAACAGAAGACGCTGGTTGGCGAGTGTTGGTCGTAGACGACTCTCCTTGACTGGCCAGCCTGTTTCTATGTATTAATCAATAAACCATCACAGTAAACCATAAATTCTACAACGAACCATTGAATTGTTATCCCGATATCCTGAAATCTAAACCGTTTTCGACAAACTAGTTGCCTTCCAATTTCTGTCAACCTAAACACAACACACCGCAGCAACTTCTCTATCTATCTGGTCTCTCTTAAAACGAATCTTGTTCTTCATACATCATCCCTGGGAACTCTTCTGATTCGACGCAACACTTGCGAATAGCTGCTATCCTGTTTTTAACTTTAAGTAGCGCTCCAGAACTGTAGAGTTACGGTTAAGTTTACAACGAAAATCATAGTATAGCGTTACGTACAGTATGCGCTTGAAAAGACTGTATGCGCTAACGGAACCTATGAACCTGGCCCAAGACATCATGACTTTGAACTGCCTGCTAAGGACTGAAGAACTTTATCCCACGTGTACTTTACAGGCGCTTACCCTAGGTCTCACCTGACTGTACACCTGACTGCTTTTTGTCCTATAATGATTTAATTAATTACGCTTATTTCTATTGTAACTGGTTGCGGTCTGTCAACCTGTCAGAAAATAAAATGAATATATCTTATCTTAGATAAAATTAGGTGCTTTGGTGTAATTATGGTGTTTTGCTGCAAATTACTGAAATCTTGGACTGAGATAAGCTCTTTAATCCTGACATATTTGGAGTATTTCTGCACGAGCAACACAGTAGGCCAAATGTCGAATGAAACTGAGTCATTCTGAATACTATAAACAACAAAATAACTGCAGAACAAGATTTCCTCCGACAGTCACGTTTGTTAGGCCCACACTAAGCCCATAGCTCACAATCAGGTGACACCAATAGCAATGGGAATGCCAGCCATGGGTCCAATGAACGTGGTTCCCTGGGTCATTAAGGAATAATTATAATACAGTCACGTTACCTGATGCTAGGCGATACAAACCGTTTGCGGAGTTTCTTGATCACGATACGAGATACGACCACTGCGATTACAACAATTAGGACAGCAAGTGGTATCCAGATGATAAGGCGTTGACTTTTTTGTATTTGCTCCCATAACTTGGGTCGTAGGTGTTTGTAATCAAGCAAATTGAAAACTCCTCGTAACACTTTTTGTAATAGGCAACTTCGGCTGCGGCAAAATTCGCTGAAGAAATGTAAATAAATTATATATAGGTCAATTCCATGTAATATGTTTGCATATGAATATATATATATATTATATATATATATTATTTACAACATCTAGATCCACTAATAAGACTTGAAATTATTTAAGGTCGATCTACTTTATATTATATATCGGACTTCAGCAAAAATAAATTTCTTTCTGTAAACAAGAATGTCATGCATGCAGAAACAGTTCTTGCCTTGAAAATAGTTTTAAACTAAGGAGGTTCCACATAGGCTTTTGTGATTTTTTGTTAGAAGAAGCAATAAGAAAACATAGGAGCGGGCAAAAATTAATGTGTGAAGAAGAAATATTTTAGATGGACGGTGCACTACTCTTCTACAGAACGCATAATTATAATTGTTAGGGCTATCACAATTCAGTTAATTATTTCGTTGTTGAAGGGCTCCACATTGATGCTTCCATTGTATTCCTGCATGCCTAAGAACCGTATGTTCATTTTTATAAAACAGGGTTAAGGCTTTTAGAAGATTATTGAAACAGGTAAATTTGCTGTTAAATAGATGGACACTTACCACACAAAAAGAAGTAAATGCGAAAACTCTTCATTTTAAAACAACTCAAGTTGTTCTAATGTTCAGCCTGTCAAAAAGATCACCAACCTTGCGAATAACTCACTGCCAGTAAATATATAGATACTCCATACAACGCCTTACGATATATCTAAACGTCTGCTCATGAATTACATCCTGGTAAGTTTACTCTGGGAGGAGATGAATAACGTCGGTTGTTCACACAGGCCTAATAGATAGCGCTTAACCGATTAACCAACTACTGAAGTAACATTAACCGACATCATTCCAAGTTCTAAACGTTAACATCCGGTCAATTAGGCCTATGCATGCGTACGGATGTGCGGTGCCAGAAAAGCTTTTCACAGCTTGTCTATCATTTATAAGTTACGATTATGTCATCCCGTAATGCAACGATCGTGACCACTTAAAGCCAACTTATGCCTAAAGCTCATGTATGTAAATATGAGATAATTCCATGTTTAATCGAAGATCTGCAGCAGAACAGTTTAATAGTTAACCAGCAAGTGCTTCTTATTATGGATAACGATAGATGTCAGCCTATATCATATTCACTATCAGAAAAGTCGCGCCTAGTATAATAATTTCATGTTGGCTATAGAGCTACAAAGCCAAATAAATGAACAGGATTCGGGCATAGTTTGCTGTGGACTATACTAATTTGCAATCTCGAATAAATAATTATATCTATCAGACTGGAGAGATACTGAAATGCGCTATATCAAGTAGCTAAATATTATACATTCCCGCATTCAAATAATGATAATAATCAGCGCATTCAAACACAGATTGCTTGTCTTCTTAACCACTTGATGTACTGGCATGCATACATACGTACGTACGTACATTCATACATACATGTATGCACAAATGCATACATACAGAAATAAATATATAGGCCTACATACATGCATACGTTGACACATACGTACTTACAAATACGCCCACACGCTCACCCATTTACATGGTTAATTCCGAGGAAGCTGTATTTTCCAAACACGTCATATGAAGGTTTCTTTGGGAAGGTATAAAAACGATACAGGTTCACTGAACAGTGACTCACCCATTCAGCCAATTCAACGCCAGCCCAATTGAGTTGACGCCCGTTGACAGTAATCTAATAGCCGTACGAGGCGGCGCCAGCTGCATCCTGCTAGATCCCGGATTTATGCAAGTAATGACCGGGAAATAAACAGAGGACCTTATTTGCCGATAGTTGCAGACGCTAGCATTGCTATCCTATACAAGCTGAAGTGTAGGCCTAATTAGGTATGCATTTAGGTTAAGTGAGGTACAGATGGCATGAATCTGCAAGGGAATTTCTTACTGTACGGGTATGGTGACTATATATCCGTCTGTCTTTCTCAATCTCTGTATGTCACACTCTATCGCTGTCTTTCTCTCTCTATGCAACTCTTTTTCTCGCTCTCTGCGTTCCTCTCTCTCGTTCAGGAAGAAAAAAGAAGAATACGAAAAGGATGGAGACAAGAATACGAAGAAGAGCTGAGTTAGGGAAGGGAAAGGCATAAGGGAAAAGGAAAAGGAGGTAGAAGGGGAGGAGGAGGAGCAGAAGCAGGAGGAGGGGTGTCGATGCAGAGAGGGATGTAGAAAAAGGAGAAAACTAACAAACAAGAATAATAAGAAGCAGAAGAAGAGCAGTTCCACAAGCCTATCTCTAGAGGCAGACATCGGGATGAATAGTTAGCTGCTCATATTCTTAGCCCCGATTTATAAAGGCAGATGGACATTGAACAGTCTTCACCCTCACCGTCTGATCTACCCACCAACAGTGTACATATTGCGTAATCGAGTTTGCTAAGGCTGTTAGAAGAACATGTAATTTTATTTCGAAACAAAAATCATCGTTTGCTGGGTTTTGAACCGCTGACCTCTGGAGATTGTACTTTGTTAGCATTAATATTACCTTGGGTATTTTGTGTATTAGGCTATTTCATGTATCACGGAACCAAAAGTTGTGACTTTTATTCTTTGTATCACTTCATGATTATTTGTTTAACACGTAGCTAAATCACCTCAATAATTAACGTAATGTAGCCTACGTTTCTCCTCTCTTCGTTAAAATAGAGATCGATAAAAAAGAGTCTGAAACAAGGTAAAAGCTGAGAAAAAGACATCCGTACTGCAGTCAAACAGATTTTATGGGGTAGGTTCGACAAACAACCATGCGATATGAAATCCTTTTCTATTTTTTGCCTTTCTTGAGTAAATGCTTGAAAGACCAATCTATTCGTTAGAGGGCGTCTCCGTGGAATCTCTCCAAAGTGCCGTCATTTCAATCTGCGATCACAATTAAAGTCATTGTTACAATCTACAAAAGACTTGTGCACACACGATTAGAATGCATTGAGACGTTCGCATCAGTTCTACATACAAAGCAAAGAAAGATATTATGCATGTGCTAAGAAACGAGAGTTGATCAGACATCTATGAAGTACAGTGATCCCAGTGACTGATCCCACGAACTTGACGAAGGAATGACTGGGTTTAGTAATACGTTGCCCACCAATTCCAGGCAGAACTGGCGACCTTTGCAGATGGACTGAATCGTGGTTTAGCCATAGCAGTCCTCGCTCGCGGGACAAAGCAATCATGCCTGTCAAGTGTGCGCAGCGGGCGAAGAGAAGTGGCTGAGGTCAGCAGGCGGATGAGGTAGTGTATTGGCTACTTGGGGGCTTGGCCAGTATAGCCAATCAAAGTATATGTGGTGACTTCTATGGTGTCGTTGACATACTTCCCCAATCGATCTTCGCTTGAGTGAAGTCGCTATCAAGAAATCAAGATACATCGTACAAGCCTCGTATAAGCCCTTTAGACTCTTTTACAATAAACCTGGAGTCAACTCTGTCGTATACGGACTGATCTTTTGGCTGTATAAACTTTATTCCTAGGCTGCTTTACAAGGACATCTATTAAACCTAAGACCCTTTAACATAAAATAATAGCCAATAATATCCTGGACCAAACTTTAAACGGAATAGCCAACGCCTACACATTTTTTTTATTTTTTCTTGTAATCGCATTGCGTTCTGACAATGTGTTATGAATAAACGAAGATTCTATTCTATTCTGTTGACCTGATCGGCTTGTCTTTGGTGTGCCATCGGTTAATGCCTTGTGCAATGTGCATTAGACACCGGCACAATAGAAGTTGCTAATTACATTACGTAACAAGTTAGAAACAGCCTAGGCCTTCGTCAATCTCTTAAAGGACCAGAGTGAACGCAAGATGAAAAGTCCGCGCGATGGACCACCAGACGACACGTATATATTTCGGAAAAGTTTTGTACATTTACATTACATATTTAGATCAATGTTTTCGCTTCATTGTGTGCATGTCGACCTACGTTGATTTTTACGGTTTAGATCTGTTCTATCGGATAGAGGATCAATAAACGACCCTCCGAGTTTGCCGAACGAGATCGAAGCAGAGCATATTGCAGCAAAGTAGGCTAGTTTTACAATATTATGATCTCATTGGCTATTAATTTATTTGCCTCTCTTCAGTAAATGCCTCCGTAGAAGTGATGCTATATAAATTAGTGATTATAATTACGACAACAGATACAATCTACACTAAACAGAAGCACTCAAGATTTGAATGCATGGAGCAGCTCTTAACAGTTCTACTCATTTACTATGATAGCAAAGAAAGACTTTTGCATGCGTTAAGAAACAATTTGTATTCCATCGAGAACATTTGTTCCTAGTTGTCAGCATGGGCGTATTTAGGGGGTGGTTTTACGGGTTCAAACCCCCCAAATAAGTTTCCAAATTTTTTTATATGCTTTGACATGCAAAATACCAAAAAACCTGAACTTTTGCGACCATTTCCAATGGAAACCCCCTCCCCGAAATCTTAAAACCCCCTCCGAAATTTTTTCTCACTACGCCCATGGTTGTCAGCTACATTTTACACCCCGACAGGCGGTGTGTGTTCCTGTGGACCTGATGAAAGAAGGACTAGGTTTAATGTTAGGGCCTCTGACGCGCCACTTCTCAAGCGATATCGATCAATATATTTCGGTTGTAAGCCGTTGCTACAGCATTATAGTTACATGTACACTCACTGGTTAATCCCTCGCTTCTCGTGGCTAATATTCACGATAACAAACGACACGTTTAGTTTATGCAGTTGGGCATCCGACAGGTTTAACTTATTCCTATAAAATCGTATCAATGAGCAACTCCTCCATTGTTCCAAATTTCATAAACATAGTGCAGCCTGCCAATTGTTATTAGTATCAATTTCTATGCAATGTGTTCGATATCTGTTCGATACTCATTTTATGCTTTGTTGATATGCGATTCAGTACATTCAACCGGAACAGCGGTACATAGAGGGACGGAGACGGAGACCGAGACGGCAGAGGCAGAGGGAGCAGAAGAAGGAGAGGCAGAGGCAGAGGGGAGAGGCAGAGGCAGAGGCAGGAGGCAGGCAGAGGCAAGGCAGAGCAGAGGCAGGCAGAGGCAGAGGGAAAGGGAAGAGGCAGAGGCAGAGGCAGAGGCAGAGGCAGAGGCAGAGGCAGAGGGGCAGGGAGAAGGAAGGGACAGGGACAGGGAAAGGAAGAGGGAGAGACAGAGGAAGATGAAAAGGAAGAGGAGAAATAGACTTGGTTAAGGGGAAAGAGGAGAAGAGCGAGAAGAGGAAGCTGAACAAGAAAAAGGAGGAGGTGGAGGAGGAGGAGGAGAGAGCAGTCCTTAAAGCCTTTGTGGAGAGGCCGCTATAGGAATAAATTGTTAGCGCCTCGTTTTTCTCAGCCTCGGCCTATAGGGGCCTATAGGTGGCCAGTCCTCTCCCTCACCGTCTAATCTACCCACCGACAGTGTACGTTCGAAGTTATCATCACATAACCGAATTTTCTGAGTGTCAGCGGGACAAAAATGTCTAATTAAATTTACAGTTATTATATGCACGAAACAGATGCACACACGATTTGTTAGGGATAAACAGTTCTTATTAGTTCTACATATAAAACAAAGAAAATTTTGATGCATGTGCTAAGAAACGAGAGTTGATCAAACATCGACCAAGTAGAGTGATTCCAGTGAGTGATCCCACGGACTTGACGAAGGAATGATCTGGGTCTAGTAGTACGTTGTCCACCAGTTCCAGGCAGAACTGGCGGCGATCTTCTCTGATGGACTGAATCCAGCTGTGTGGCTGTTCAACTCGCAGGCGTTGTCGATGGGACGGTGATTGAAGGAATCGCATCCATTTATATGCTTCCTGGCAGAGGACCATGCAGTCCAGAGCACAGCCGACAAAAGCCGATGAGTTGACGTAGTTCTCCAGACGAACACCAGATTCACGCTTCCACTGAGACACTAAACAAAAACCAAAAGCATAATTATACATTCTGCGACGATTTAAAAAATTGAATTTCCGTTACCGATTATAAAACGGTTAATGAAGACAGTAATTCGATAAGTTATTTTCATCACCATTGGTTTTCGTCCAAGTTTCTCAAACAGGTTATGGGTTGTGACTACGAATCGAGGATGCATAGCAGTTGGTTTCATGTCTAAGAAGAAGTGGGTTTATACATTAAGAACAGCTGTGCATATTCATGAAGAACTGCTGAATATATTCTTTAGAACAGCTGGGTTTATGCCTAAAGAACTGCTGTGTTTTACCGGCTGTGACCCGGCCACATAACTTGCCCTCATCAACACCAATAACACTGACGATACACGAACTTTTATTTGTGACGGATTCATACTCGAAATAACTCCATACAGCATTCCCACAATTGCGATTGCTGAAAAATTTATATACATTTTGATATTTTGACTTTTTGATTGCTACGACTACTAAGTTTGCTAATTTGCGCTAGTCAACTTGAGTCGCAATCGCTATATGAAACCTGCACAAATTAGCTAGGGGCAATGGTCAGTCCACTACTACTAGGTTAATCTCAATCAATCACGTTCAAGTTTTCGTTTATAACCGAAACACCAGGCTGACAGAACGCAGCTTGTTACATTAGTTAGTCGTATATTTGTATATGCGTTCATTTGTATGTCACCTTGTCCTTTCTGGATATCGTTTAATTTAATTTTAAGTGATTTATTCAGAATATGTCTTTATATAGCACTCTAGGATTGAAGTTACGATTATCTTTGTCCGGAAGAGAGAAGCCATGGAATCCACAAATCCAGAATCCAGGACAAACATAGGCTATTAAATATAGCGCATTTTCACGTCGTCATGTTTGTCGATATTGTCCTTTTTATTTTTTTTTATTAACGAAAATAACAATGAATTTTCGGTAGTGTTATTTTCGTCATAGTTATATTTATAGTCAATGATATATTTTAGTTATAGTTATTGTTATAGTTATCGTTAACGAAGTCATTTTATTTTCGTTCACGGACATTTGCGTTACCGTTATCGTTAACGAGAATCACACTGATTAGATTACAAGACAGGCAACAATATGTTATATTCATACTTGTATGTTTAGTCCAGACTTCGATTTCGCAGAAGTTAAGCCATCCTGGTCCGGTTATTGGTTGTTGGATGATCACGTGTCTAGCGGGAGGGGAACCTGGTGCACATTGGACTGAGGCATTAAAGGACCCTGGGACCTGTCCTGGATAAACTCCGCAGATAGGGTAGCTGCCTCTGGTGACGGTACTCAGGCTGGGTGTCACGTTTGTCAGTCCGACGATGAAATTGTCCAGTCGTGTTACTGCAATGCAGGAAAAGTCACTGAAATTTCTGCAGTCCATTCCGACGTCCAATGCCATAATATTATGTTCAAATTAAACTCTAAATCTTCGAAAAAGAGCAAAGAGTAGGCTACATAAATATAATATAAGGCATTAATTTTAAGTTTTATTCTTTTAACAGTGAGGTGTCATGGGAAAGAAGTTCAGACCCTCAACACTGGTGAGCAGCGCTTTCCAGAATTGCTCCCAGCTCCCGTAAATTACTGAGAGATGCTTTAAAATTAAATTACATCATATTAGATTGCATCATATTACATTACATTAAATTACATTGCAAGAAGCCGGCGACTGTGTGCTTGAAGTAGATGTACAGCTTATGAATTGATGTACATGCTAAGTATATCGGCCCTACTGAAGAAGAGAAAAGCAATCTCTTAATTTCCCCCTTCACAAGAGGCAGCCATGCGGCCCATGCAATGGGTAATAAAATGACCGCCTTCGTTTTTCTTAGCATCGGCTTACGAGGACAGGCGGCCAGTCCTCGTTTTCACCGCCTGATCTTCCCTGCTACAGGGCACGGCCAGTAGATTCATTTCCGTTATAGATTGGTTCGTTAACGGGCGCAAGTCGGGCAGAAATCTCGGAACACATGTCTTTCATGGTTTGGGTGGTATACCCCGACTTCTGGGCCGACACTCTGCTACGCATTTAGCATAATATGAGCATTTGAGTTGCATTATTAAACGGCTACTTACTTACTTAGACCATTAGACTGTTATGCAGAAGATTGTATGATGTGCTATCCTAGAGTGATTGTGTTTTCTAATTGCGTTTGCAATAATATCTGATTAGTTATTGACACTACAGCATAACTGGTACCTTTTGCATATCTGTTCCAGAGCTCAACAGAATTGAATAGTCTACCAACTTCAATTCGACGGTGCACATCTGTTGCTCAGTTTATAACAAAATAATTAAAAACTCATCTGTTCACCTTGCACACTGACTAAGAATGTAGCGAAACGCGCTCTCGTCCAAGACCTGTCTTGTTAAAGTGCGCTATAAATTTCCATTTGTATTGTATTGTATTGTAATACAGACGAATACAGGGACTAACCGCACGAAGACCCTCGGTACACGCTGGATCAACTGCACGATTGGTGACGATGACCTGATCAACGAAGACGAGTTGCCTCATGTCGCCAGCCCACCAATTCGGTCCACCGTAGTCGTCGTTTGATGCAAAGCAGGAATAGTTAAGGAAGTGGGGATCGTAATTGCCATCCACGGTCAAATGTGGCGCATTGTAAAAATCGTTTACGGGGTCGTAGTATACGGAACTGGCGAATGTTGGCTTTCCACGAGCAACACTCAAATCCAGGTGAGCTAAAACAAAAATGTAAGATTGACTTAAACTGCATTCCGAAATTTTCGCAACATTTGGTTCTGCCTATTCTTAACTTTCAAAGATTGCGTCGATTACTAATAGATTTGACAGGCACATTAGTGGTGCAGTAAAACTTTTATAAGGTTAAAATATTCTTTATACTCTCAATGAATCGTGACTATGGAATCAAAATTTTGTCATCCACTGAAACACGCTCAGCGTAATATTATAATTTTTACTTTCATTTTGACAGGAATAAGAATTTATTTCATGTCAGGCGCAATTTCGATGAGTGGAATGGTTTTTAGTTAACACCGTAGGCCTATTCCACTAAGTTTCGCATCATCGTCTCTTAGGACCTAAAGCTTCAGATAAAAGAAAAACGTGTCTACAGGTGTTACAGACACATCTCTTTTGCTGATGGTTTGCTAAATTCTTTACCAATTTTAGTCCAAAGCAAAAGCTGAATCCAGACGAACGTTGCAATTTTATCCGAGCCCATGATCACTTGGAGCTACATCCGAGTAATGCATGAAGTGCACTCAGGCTATGGGACTACATTTCGTTACTAAGCGGTTGTTAGAACAGGTAGGCCTAATCACACGGGTTGGTTGACCCCTCCTCAAACATATTTCATTTTCAGTACAAAACAAATCACGGTTAATTTATGCTGTGACCCATACGTTATTTTCAGGGTAACCCAATGGAATAGTACCATCGAGCTTCCCTTTGTTACTCAGAATTCCGTGGCTACAGGTCATCCAACTGATACTGGCTTGTGTGCAACTTCCACTTCTGAGCAATTTTCTCGAGGTGCAATCGATATTCAATTTATGCTTTGTTGCAAAGCGCGCTAATATATTCAGCTGCATCAATGCTTGGTTGGGAATTTCGTCCCGACGAGGTGAAGTGAATCCTGTGTTAGCAATTGAACTTCATATTATTGAATGGTTGCAATAAGCACCACTGCAGCACCAGGCTGTTCTGAACGATGTAGAAAAGAGAGCGGGATTCTACATGATTGTCCTCTAAAATACATTGCTACAGTTTGTTTTAGCACACTCTCGGCCTAGTTGCTCCAGCATGTCGAAATAATTCAGGTGCATTAGGCTGATATATATCCATGCACTCTAAAGACTCCATTTGTCGATATTTGACTCCACGGTTCAACGCAGTTGGTCGCTTACCGCTAAAATCACTAAAACAAAAAAATGTGCACACTCTCGTGGACCGTCGTGGAATATTAATTTTTCATCGTTTTGCATTCCGCAGTCTCCATTCGTTTAGGGAAAAGAATCAACCAAATATCTGGTATACATTATTCTCATTTCGTTATTAGATTCTACATAGGCATACGCCCAGTCAGGCGGGAATATTTGGCTCGTGTGGCGAACTAAATAAAACCACAGATTTCCATTTGTAACATTTGCCTTCTGCTTTATCATAATCGTAATCGTAATCGTAAATTTATATAGCGCCACTTCAAGAAAAACTCCTCAGAGGCGCTCCCGACCTGACAACACCAAACCACGATCGAAAAGAATGGTCTTCAAACGCCTGCGGAAAAGGGACAAGGAAAGACCAAGTAGCTCATTACGGAGGTTGCTAGGCAACCTATTCCAGAAAGGAAAGATGTTTATCTAATCTAAGCAAAGTGATGACTTCTATAGCGCCGTTATCTTAAAACCCAAGACATCCGTTGATGATCGCTTCGAATGAAACCCCAATGAATATTGGTGTAATAAATAATATTGATGCCTAGAGTTTATTACGAGACTTTGCCAGAGAAGTTTGAACCATTTGTAGTTTGTGCAAATCGCCGTTAGTAGTTTCAATAAGAAATGACTGGCATTGGTCAAGACGGGAAGAAACCAGAACACTTGCGAAAGATGTGCAGCTTGAGGTATTTCAAGGACAGTATGATAATCTTCGTGTCGCAGCTGTAATAGACCAAATAGTGCTTGATTCTGAGAGATATATATATATATATATATATATATATATATATATATATATATATATATATATATATATATATATATATATATATATATAGCGCTTGTAAATTATTAGCTAGGTTTAAGTATTTATGCATTCATTCAAATGTTTGCTGCATTTCAGTGACCTGTACAAATTAAAATATTGTTAAACATAGCGACTAGGGCTGCGGATTTTAACGATTAATTAATCGATTAATCATTAAAATTTTAATCGATTAATTTTGGTTTGTTCGATTAATTTTCGATTAATTTTCTTACTTATTTTATGACGTCAACCGACCTATTTCCTGGAATAATCAATATGGCGAACAGTAATAATGTGAAACATTTGAGTGGAAAATTAAGCGATCATTTTGCATTTAAGGTAAATGCTGAGGGGAAAGTCGAAGATGGCGAAATTATTGAAGATTTTTGTAGATAGAAGGTACATGTAGCCTAGTTACTACTGACTACATTTCTCAGTTTGACAGTTTTAACATTAGCATGTCGAATGATTGAAGGATTTTTGCAGTGTATAAAGTCTAAACAGGGTTTCACGCTTTATGTAATATGGACCAACTTAATCGAATTTAATCGATTAATCTCGATTAAATTTTGGAGATTAATCGATTAAAATTATTTTAATCAGTACCAGCCCTAATAGCGACCCATTTATAACTCACCATAGGAGAGAAAGTAATTGAGCCGCGGAAGATTAGGCTACTATTAAGTTAAACGAGAGCAACATTGAACTGCGGCGAGAACTGCGTTTAGCAGCGAGCATTCAGATTCGACAATCAATCCGAATCATCCCATCAGAACAGGGATACTAGAATCGGTTAGAAAGTAAGTAATCGTAATAATAAACTCCAAATTTGTAAAGCGCTACTGTAGAGCTAAGCGCAGGGCACCAGCTTGTTCAAGAGCGCTTAAATCCATTTTATGTACAGATTTGCTGCTATGAAATTGAGCTGAATCATCTGGTCCTTTAAGTTCAAGACTTGTTTCGTTAAGCTAGACAAGACTTGTACAAGACCAAATAATTATAGGATGCGTCATGGTTTGAATTGCGGTAAGTATGCCGTACTATATGCGGAGACGTGGGGGGTTCATATTCCAACCAGAGACCTATGGGTCATATCCTCCCAAACGAACTCAGCTAGCAAGTGTGATGATGACCCTACGCTGTCGACTAGGAAGGTGACTAGTCACTCGCTCTCCTATCCCGAAACTGAAGTCGCCAGCACCTCATACTCGTCTGTACCTCTCGTGGACAGCTTAAGCGACTGCTAATCTTGTTCTTATGTAATATTCCGCACGCAGTATGATTTACTTTTTCAACTCATCCCCGGATATGGATCCTGTAAGAGGTCTCCTGGTAAACCCGACCTACTTTGGAGTCCCTCCCTCCCCTTGTCCGAATTTGGCATTACTCTACCCATTCACATTTGCGGACGGCCGCCACACTTCAACTCAGTGTTATGGTCCAGGCTGGGAGACCAGGTTACTTTATAGGTCTTATCGTGATAAGGGTTGGGTTAAAGATTGTGTGCTGTTTGACTTAAAATAATTATCAAAGCACGTGCTGTACTGAACAAATGGGCTCTAGAAATGGTTAAAAGCTGCCCTTCGCATTGAATATAAACCCATAGACTATAATATATATAGGCATGTATTTATGTATAATTGTATATACATATATTTTTCTCTTCTCTGTCTCTATTTCTGTCTCTGTATTGAATTTCAGCCATTTATCACATTGGCAATCTTTGGCTTATAGGCCGTAGTGTTGGACATATCTCATGCAGGAAGTACTTACCGTTTATGCTTATCAGGCCTCTGTTAACTACCTTTGAACGGATCGTAATCGCTCCAGACGATTTGATATCTGGTTATACACCAGCTATTCATCATATAAAATTTTTCTGACATAGGTCGCAGTGTTAAACGTCTTTCATGCAAGAAGTATTTATCGTTTATGCTTATGAAGCTGCGGTTCACTAACTATGGCCGGAACGTAGTCGCATAATGGGCACGTGATGTGGCTGCATAGCATGGCGGCCGGCAAATGTATTTACCCAGATTTACAAAAGAGTAATAATAATAGCAATAATAATAATAATAATGATGAGGACCGCTAACCCCAGGTTAATGGCACACCCTAGGATAGTTCCTAATAGCCTGAGGGATTCTTTTAAACAGATAAGTCTTGAGCGTTGATTTAAATGTCTCCATTCTCTACATGGTCTGTTCCATGCATTGGGTCCCGCGACGAAGAAGGAACAGTCGCCAAACCTCGTAGAAGACCGCGGGACTTATAGCAGAAACCATGATAACTCGTACTATGAACGGATTTATTTAAGCAATCTTACAGTGTCACGACTTCGAAGAGATCTGTTTGAGAAATCCACCAAGGTTCCGACATGTGACGATGGCTACACTAATTTGCCACGAGTGCAGCACTCGTCAGGACACATGTGAGAGACATGGTAAGAACAAACTGATGGATTGGATGCCCTATAAAAAGATCTACAACAGAACACCTGGAAAATCTTTTTTCTTAACAAAATGCAGCAATCTTAAAGGAATTCAGTTTTCACTAAACAGACAAGAAGCTAGCGATATCATTGACACACAAACGTCACATCAACATTTCCAAACACAACAAAACGTGAATGTTATTGCATGCGGTTAAATGCCGATAAGCGTAGAGAGCTGTTTAATAAGTTTGATTTTATGTTAATGTTTCAAATATATCCAAAACAGAAAGGGAGCAGTAGGAAGCTTTAACTAATTGATCTAGAGGCTTTAATTAATCGTTCCCGTTCATGCGTGGGGTTGAGCTCGCGTCTAGGTTACTTTGTACGTGAAAATATCTGAACAAGCCAGTCGTGGTTATATCAGAGATTTGAATCTCGGACTGGATCGGTCCTTATACGAGGAACTCAAACGGCGTGGAAACAAATTAAATGCGCAGTGGTGGAGGAAGGTCCTTACCCGATAAACTCATTGACAATGACCAGGGTATAGGAATGCCTTACGGTCGCTAGAGAATGAAGTGTGGATTTGCAGTTTTTTATTTTTGGAGTTTATAATTATCATGTATTTCGTGCGTAACTCTCGGTAACAGTTACGCGGCAAGATGAGTTTGTTTCAAGAGACCTCCTATAATACAGCTTGAGAGCATTTCAGATATGATAACTATGGTCAACGCACTGCGGAATACTTTCTGAGTGGAAAGTCGATAACGGAAACTTATACGTCAATTCAAGCAAACAACGATGTTCACAGGGTCCAAATTTATACTTATAAGGTCGCTTAAGATATCTGTCATGCTTCACCGCAATTCCGAAGAAGTTATTCTGCTATTCGAGGCTACACCAGAGCTTATTGTTTCGGGAGATAAACTTATCGTCGCTTGTCATCATCAAGTCGGCCCATAAGTTAACCCATCAGAGTCCAATAAAACTTGACGACGACATCAACGCAACTTTCACACTACTATTTGAGCGAGCGAAGAGTCTTCGAGAAGCAGACCGTGTGAAGTTGATCCCAGATTGTCTTCCTACTTTACTTGACGATAGACGCATTTCACTGGAACACAGACATCATGAACTGCTGGAGTTTCCTGGCTCTGGCTGCACTTGCGAGCGCCGTAGCTTACGCCCAAGGTACGAATTCATCGCATGCAAATGCTGTGAGTTTTTCCATTAATTTTCACGACAACCTAAGCTGTTAAACTGTCAAGTTTGTTATTGCAGCTGCACATTAAAGTCAAAAACTGCTATTGTGTGGTGCATCGTCATGGGCTCTGTAAACGTGTAAAGAAAAAGATACTATCGCGCTAAGAATATCTTATAAATCATGTTACTTTTCGAAATCGTGATCGCAAAATCCCAGTCTATAAACCGCTGCTCTAAAACTAAGCGAAGGGCACCAGCGGTGATAAGCAGTAGTGCCTAAATCAGATAATAGTTGTTGAGCAACGGTTTTACCTCGTGCGGTATTTTATACTACATGTTACTTCATTTTATGTTATGTCTGTTTTTTGTAATGTTTGTCATTCTTGTTAGAATATACTAGCTTTAGCATTCTGTTTCACAATAATAGAAGACTACATTTTCGCTATCAAGACAAAAGTAAAGCTTTCTAAGCGGCTTTGTGATAAATTTACAATAGGCCTAAGCTTCAATACCTTCATTATGCCTGAATAAAACAATTGTGTCGCGATTATATTTTTACAGCAGAATACAGAAGAGTGTGCTACGTGACCAACTGGGCCCAATACCGTCCAGCACCCGCCACATTCTTCCCAAGCCAAACCGATCCTTCTCTGTGCTCCCACATCATATTTTCCCACGCTATCATTGACTCTGAAAACCAGATTATTCCTTACGAGTGGAACGACGATACTCCAGGAGGACTGTACGTATGCATTCAGTTCTTCTTTGTAGTTGACAAAGAAACTATATACTTAGAACTTAATTGTACTCATGCAATTTATACATACATGACTGTATTCATACAATTACTTGTTTGTATATGAATGCCTTCGATACTGCTCAAAGGTTATGAAGACGGAGCAAAAAGGGAGAGAGACAAAGGGATTGGGAAGAAACAAAAGAGAAAGAGAGAGGAGAGGGCTGATAGGGTTAGAAAACGAGAGAGAAAAATCAACCGAATAAAAATAACAAGAGAGAAACGTGCTGTCTATGACCGTCAAAGAAGAGTATCAAAAAATGAAGTCGCTAACACTTCATACTCATGGCTGACTAAGGGTTAGCTTAAGGAACTGTTCTTCCACTTCTTCATGCCATGAGCTTAAGAATGCATGTTTCGGAATATATACCTAAATATATTTTCAATATTTTTCAATGAATATTCCAAACACTTTTCGAAAAGTGCAGCACATATATCCGATAATATCAATGATAGCAACTTTTGAAACTTTTTCTTTTTAGGTATGAACAGACAATTGCCCTAAAACTCAAGGAGCCGGGACTCAAGGTGTTGATAGCCGTCGGAGGGTGGAACTTCGGCATGGAGCAGGTGTCAATCATGTTGTCAACAGCCGCCAACAGGGAGACGTTCATCAATTCCTCCATCAGTTTCGCGAGAACCCGTCGCTTCGACGGAGTTGATATCGGCTTCGAATACCCAGGATCAAGAGGAAGTCCGCCGGAAGACAAACACCTTTACACCCAGTTGCTCCAGGTAATGATAGTTGTCTCGTAGTTTGAAGTGCCGCTGTATAAATTTCAGACTTCAATTGCAATAACTGATTGCTTTTCTCGAAATGTTGCCGAATACATGAAAGCTTATAGCTTACTTCAGAAAACTGATCATATTGTTTCAATGTAGATAGACTCATGCGTGGGATGAGCCTGAATATATCTTCCAACAAATCCATGGAATCGGATGGAATCCATGTTGGGCCTATACGGTTCGTTTATTGGAAAATCGGTCTCAGTTGGGCTGTATATGGTCATGCTGACAGAAATAGGCGAGCGCTCACCATTTGATCCACGGTATAATTCATTTATTCATTCATTCGAGAATTCATATAGCGCCCCTTCAAGGAAACTACTCAGAGACGCTCCCTACTACAACGCGCCCAAAAAGAACAGCTTTCAATTTAGTGAGGAAAGTTTCAGGTGGCGTCCCAGGATGTAGATGCAGCTACTAGTTGAGCAAAAGCGTGCTGAGCCGGTGTTGACACGACGAAGCGCCACCTATCGAATAACCCTCTTACGTACTATCCAATGTTCCAACTTTTCGCAAGAAATAATTATACAATATTTCTGCATTACTCAAAAATTGTGTCGTTCGGTATATTTGAAATGACTTTATTGATTGGCCCAACATAAATTTCTGATCAATGATAATACAGTAATAATGATAATATATTGTTCCACATTTTACGATTTGCGGTCTCTGTTTTCTTGTAGGAATTCCGCGCTGCCATAACCAAGGACGCTACTTCGTCTGTGACAGCTCCTCTGCTTCTGACTGTTGCAGTTGGAGCAGGAAAAACAACCATTGACAATGGATACGAAGTAGCGCTTATTCACCCGTAAGCAACTCTTGACCCTGATACCCTGATAGCCTCTCACTTCATCGATTGTAACTTAAATTACCGCATCACTTCTGCCAAAATATGCACAGCTTAAATGTGTTTAAGCTTAATTCTAATCTTTTAGGTTAACTATGATAAGCTAAACGAGTTATAATTGCTACTCATTCTGTGCAGAAGAGTTCTTTCTATGTCTTATGTGAATGGAGTATTCACTATGGCAGAGCAATATGAAGCCTTTCATACTAGTTCACACAATGATAATAAAATATTTAAATATTCTTTGCAGGTACTTGGACTTTATAAACGTCTTGACGTACGATTATAACGGTGCCTGGGACACAATAACTGGAATGAATTCTCCTCTTTATCCCAGAACGGATGAGTTTGGCGTCGAATACGACGGTGCTGACAGAAACACACGCAATGTGGTTTGTTAATTCTAATTAGTAACTTCTATCGATTCAATTACTAATTTGCCCACAATGCATCAACCGACGGCGCACCAAAGACAACCACAATCAACTCAAAATCCAGAGGATCAGATCGCTATGACAGAAAAGCTAAAACATTCACCAATCACAATTCAGCAATGTTTCTCTTTAAAAATACGATTTTGGACAAAACTAGAAACTGCATCGTGAAATATTGTTTCTTCTCCTTAACTCAATTGCAGCTCGAATAAATTCTAACACCACATGTAGGAACACCCTTTTCTGCAATTAAGAGGGCGCTATACAATTGCTCTTTTGGATATATATATATATATATATATATATATATGTACATACATACAAAGACAATAAAAAAAATTTGTAATAACATATGGACAACTGCAAAATGGCCAGAAGATTGGAAAAGTTCAGTTTTTATCCTTTATGTAAAAAAGGAGACGCGAAAGAGTGTGAAAATTATAGGACAATAGCAATGATATCACACATAAGCAAAATATTACTTAAAATAATACATAAAAGAATGGAGAGTACAATAGAGAGAGAGCTTCCTGATAGTCAAGCAGGATTTAGGAAATCTCGTGGAACACGTGATCATATTGCCAATATGAGGTGGATAATGGAGAGACAAAGGCAGTATGGACAGAAAGTATACATATGCTTCATTGATTATAGGAAAGCGTTTGACTGCATTAATCATGAATTGATGTGGAAAACCTTGGGAGAAATGGGAATACCGAAACACTTGGTACAACTTCTTAGGGGTCTGTATGAAGATCAGATAGCGGTGATAAGGACTGAATATGGAGATACTGACAGATTCAGGATAAGAAAGGGAGTGCGGCAAGGATGCATTCTGTCTCCTTTCCTATTTAATATGTACGCTGAAAGGATAATGAGGCAGGCGGGAATGGATGAGGCTGTGGAAGGAATAAAGATAGCGGGAAGAACAATGAACAATCTGAGATACGCTGATGATACAACACTATTGGCGGGTAAAAAACCGATTTGGTAGAACTGATAAGAAGGCTCAAGAGTGAAAGTGAGAAAGCAGGACTCTACTTCAATATAAAGATGACAAAGATCATGACAACAGAAAAGGAGGACAGTTTTGAAGTAGACGGAGAGGAAATAGAAACAGTAACTAGCTTCACGTTTTTGGGATCAGTAATAGAAAAAGAAGGAAAGTGTGATATGGAAATAAATCGTAGAGATGGCGATAGGAAAAGCTGCAATGAATGGTCTGGAAAAATATGGAAGGACAAACATGTGAGTATAGACACGAAAAAAGATTGGTGAAGGCTTTGATCATACAACAGTAACATACGGCAGCGAGACATGGACAATGACCAAGAAAATGAGAAAAAAGATTAACGCATGCGAAATGTGGATATGGAGGAAGATGCAGAGAATATCATGGATAGAGAAAAGGACCAACGATTGGGTGCGCATGAGTATCGGAATTGAGAAGGAAGAGACACTACAACAAACAGTGCTAAGAGCAAAGTTGAGGTTCTTTGGTCATGTCATGCGATCAGATGGATTGGAAAAGGAAATGATGTTAGCATAATATTATGGAGAGGGAAGGAGAAAACAAGGACGACCAAGGAAAAAGTGGATGGACGAGATACATGAAACAACTGGAATGAATTTGGCAGAACTGAGAGATGCGACGGCGGACAGAAGGAAATGGAGAGGCTTGATCATGACGGTCGCTAGAGTTCAAGGAACTGACAGCACAAGGTAACAAGGTAACATACATACATACATACATACATACACATATTCATGCACACATACATACATGCATACATACATACATACATACATACATACATACATACATACATACATACATACATACATACATACATACATACATACATACATACATACATACATACATACATACATACATACATACATACATACATACATACACACACATACATACATACATACATACACGCATCTATCTCCTGTTTTCTAAACATTCTTCAGTGAGACACCTGTATGCTGATGACTTTCAGGACTTCGTTCATGGTCCTCCTGCCCATCAACTTGCCTTTTCTCAATCTATTTAGGGTATTCGTCAAGTGGATGTTTCGTCAACGGACAATTCTTCAATTAATAATTTGTGGCGCTTGTAGGACTGGTCAGCCAGATATTGGGTTGAATTGGGTGCTCCCAAAAGTAAACTGGTGATCGGAATCGCCACGTATGGTCGATGTTTCACTCTGACGGACGTAGCTCAGAATGGTGTTGGTGCTCCTACGAATGGTCCATGCAAGGCCGGAAACTACACCAGAGAACCAGGCTTCTTGTCTTATTACGAGGTATACGCTAAGACAACATCATTTCATTTCCATGACAGCTTTCTTCTTTTTCTTTTGGGATAAATTTTCCTTCTAAATATTCAAGTTAGTCATTTTCAGAATAGTGTTCACTAAAGCTAATGTTTTTTTTAATTTTCTTGTTGCATTGAATTCCAATCATAAGAAATTTTCTCGTCAGCAGATTTGCATTACATTTAATGATGGAGCCACCAGAGTCTTTCACGATGAACACAAGACGCCCTATGCATACAACGGTGACCAGTGGGTTGGATACGACGATAAAGAGAGTTTCCAGATCAAGGTAATCTAATCTAATCTAATCTAGTGACTAATTACGGCGTTATTATGATGCTACATACATAAGTACGTCGGTAACTCTTTGGATAAAATCGCAATCGGAAGTCATTATCTTATAGAGCTGACATGTTGTAATGCGATAGATTAAAGGAAACCAGAAGCAGGATTTGGTCGGCTTGCAAGTTGAAAGAGAAGAGTCTCAATCTGGGAGAGGAATGACTGTAAATCAAAGAGATGATTCTTAACTAAAAAGCAATGAATATAATGTTAAAGCAGATGACTTTTAAAGTTGGACCTAAACAATTTCAATCCTATGACAAGACGATCTAAATGTAGCAATAATTTCATAGTTGTGCACTAGATTCAGACTTAGCTGTCAGGATACATTTAAGTCTGCTTTTGCATTTAAATTCAGTTCAACTTACATGTATCCAAAGATTTCAGTAATTGCAATGTACGCCTTTGTTTGAAAATATATTTGGAATGTATTGAACATCGGTGGAGCTACTTTGACGATACAAGGTGCATCAAACGATAAATGAATGTTAATCAGATGCTATTGTTTGACTGTTGATTGTTAATTGGCTGAATCTCACTTCTGTCTCCCTGTATGAACAGGTTGACTACATAATGGCAAATGGATTCTCCGGGTGGACGGCATGGAACGTTGATCTGGACGACTTCAGTGGAAACCTCGAATTCAGTTCAGGACCCTATCCACTTCTCTCAGTCGCTAACGACCGCCTGTATGACTTAGATTTAATTTAGCCAATCTCAGGAAATATATTTTTTTAATTTAATTTTTTTTCAATTTTTTAGGCAGACAAGGTAAGTGAATATCGATTGAAGCAAGAGACAAATGTATGCGAATATATATTGTTGGACGAAGTGCTTGAAGTAGGCTTGAACCCGCACTCTTTTATTTACAGATTCAACACGCTTTCGAATTGAACATGATATCGCAAAATGTAGAGCGACATCAATTGTCAAATACAATTATTATGAATCAGTTATGTGTTTGTTGAAAGGTGGTGTAATTAGTATATTATTTGTGTGCTCGCTTTCCCGTATAGCGATTATAATATTATAGCTTGGATCCTCCACAATTTTTCAAATGTATTTATCGGGTGATATTCTTCATAGACGCTGTCAGTTTGAAAAGGTTTCACGCCATGCTAGATGCTCATTTACGGACCTGGCTAGCTCGGACATAAATGACTTAAATATAGCGCTATTTTATTGTGTGTTTGCAATTACAAATCTGTGATAAAACTTTAAGTAACACTTTTGGAAAGAGAGCTAACGATGTAGTTTGCACTCGTTTTGTAAATGTTCATGGGCTTCGTCTACAATAACACAAAGCAATAATCTATAATATCCAGTTGATGGCACAATATATAATAAGTTGTTTGTATTAACTATGTTGCAGGGTTCTTCCAACTACCACTACATCTCCCACTGCTGCGTGTAAGACGCCTTCCTAAAATTATTAATTAAATTAATTTAATTAATTAATTCAAACCGGTTAGCAGCCAACTTGGGCAGAATAGCGTACCCTTATGTTTGCATGTATTTGCATACTGTATTGCTCATGCAAAAATACGAATGGGTTTTGCCTACAACAACGCAAAGCACATACTTACATACGAATGTACGCAAGTAAGTATGTGCAGGTATGTATGTATGTATGTATGTATGTTTGTATGTATGTATGTATGTATATATATGTATGTATGTATGCATGCATGTTTGTATGTGTGTATGCATGTATATATGTATGTATGCATGTATGCATGTATGTGTCCCTAGTTAGCGGGATCTTGATCCCTTTTGGGACTCCTCTTGCGGCCAATCCTGATATGTTATGTTAAATGTTATGTGATTTTTATTTGACATGGCTTCAATAAAAGAGTTTTGATTGATTGATTGATTGATTGATGTATGTATTTATGTATATAAATTTATGTATCTTCGAATGTATGTAAGTATGTGTATATATAGCCTATATATGTATGTATGTATGTATGTGTGTGTATGTATGTATGTATGTATGTATGTATTTATTTATTTATGTATGTATGTATGTATGTATGCATACTGTATATATATATATAATTTCTTTTTTTCCAGTGGCCTTAGGAGTCGGACTGGCTGTTGGCCTCGGTGTACTTCTCGTTATATTTATAATACTTGCAGTATTTATTTCGGTGAAAAGCCAAAGGTAGGAAGATTATGTCTAATTTGATAAACTTATTTCGGTAAACACTCAAGGCAATTTTAAATGTATGTATGTATGTATGAGCACTTGTTATAGCGCCCCTTCAAGATATCTACTCAGAAGGCGCTCCCGACTACAGCGCGGACGCTGAATCGGAGTTTCACGCCGAAGCGCATGAGCAATTGCGAGTGAAGGACTTGCCCAGGGTCCCTACGCGGCGGTTTGAGGTGGATTCGAACCCGCAACCCTCCGGCTGCAAGGCACCGAACATACCCCTACACCACCCCGCCCCACGCTTATGCGTGCGTAGATTCAAAGTGGAATAGTAAACATTTGGCACGTTGTATGACAATTTCCTATGAATTCTGGAGTTCGCTTCTTGGTTGAAGCTATTCTTCTATTTCTTGCACAAACTTGAAACCAGCTGTTTAGCAGAATGTCTATTATAGCTTGAAGGTACTTGTAGCTATTGTTAAAACTGTCTTCAGTTTATGAAATTGGGCACTAGACTATGCGACACTGAAATTTGTTAAGAAAAGTCTTCCGATTGTTAAACTACAGTTGTCAATATATTTGCCACTATCTAGCGTTGTGATTCTTGTACCCTCAGGACTTGAGAACTGCTGTTATTCGAAACATTCAATACACGTGCAATTGAGCGATTACACTGCATTTACATTCGCACACTGCTTTTAATACCTGATTTGTTCTGCGATGTACTGACCCCGTGCCAAGGACTCTTGGAAACATCCGCAACCTGCTGCGGCCTAAAGAAAGAAAGAGCGCAGCCTCTACCTGCCACTCTGATACACAATATATTAACTATCAATTAATATTTGTGCAGGTTGGGGACACTTTTCAAACAGAAGACCCGCAGCGACAGCGCTGAACTAGGCGCAGTTCAGGAACCATCTGTCTTTCAAGTGAACGAGTCAGCCATTAACCAACATCAACAGCTGAATCTGAACCTGGATAATTCTTCTGGAACGATAAGCCTATATGACAGTATCAGTACACAATCGGAACACAGCAGCAACGACAGAACTGAACTAGGCGCAGTTCAGGAACCATCTGTCTTTCAAGTGAACGAGTCGGCCAATAACCAATATCAACAGCTGAATCGGAACCTCGATAATTCTTCTGGTACGATAGGCCTATATGACAGTATCAGAGTTGAATCAGAACACATCTACGATGAATTTATAGCCAATTCAACTTGAACTATAATTGCAATTTGTCAAATAATGACAAGTAGATCTGACTCGTCGCTTATCAATTTTAAAGTCGACACATAATGAGACACACGTTATACGCGGCTTGCGAAAGACTCTTAACATGAGATGAGATGATTTGGCATAGCATGACATTTCCTAGCATAAGCAGATGGCTTTAAGTGGCTGAGAAGATATGCAATGAGCTTTATACCACTGGAATTTATAAAAGCACATCCTTTATAATTTTGTGGATTCTACTTAACCCTTTAACGACGAGCTGTATATTTGTCCCAGTCGCTTTGAGTACACTCTTGTTTTTAAAGTGTTAAAATCTGTGACAGGCTATCAGCCAACTAACTATTCTGCAAGTGTACAACTCTTGCACTGAGGACTTTCTTAAAATAGCCTGTTTTAGTACTGCATTAGTGTTCCTTGTTGTAAAGTCGAGATATACTGTGCCTAACTATGCGTTCTTTTGCATGAAATCATCTTTATACAGCTTATCGTTCTCTTATGTGTATTTAACTCAAACAGACGTCGATAGTTATTTCAGTTTCATTTCAGTGAGTGACACAGTGGAAGTGACATAAAGAACGCATCCGATATTGGTTTCAAACACTTTTATGCAGAGGATGCGCCATAGACCATTGGGTAGCGTGCTCGGCTATCAACCGATAGGTTGGGGGTTTAATACCCAGCCAGGGCAGAGACATTTGCTAGATTTCTGTTCCACTCGTAGCTCCCGCCCAACTCAGCCGAGTGTACTGACTGTACATTCTCGGTGGGAGGATTATGAGGCAAGGGAAAGAGGACTAGTCACTCATAGGCGTAGGCCAAGAAAGTAACGTGGCTAACATAATTATCATTCCATGGCTACCATAGACCATGAGTTAGCTTATGGGTGACCTTATTCGACTGTGCTGGTATCAATGCTTGCATCTGCCTGACAGCGAGCGTGGCCGCCTGATGAAGACATGACCGACAGACATACACCTTCGGAAATGCTAGGCCAATGGGAGACTCACTGAGTTATTGTAAAAACTTACAACAGGTATCGTCAGCAAAAAATTGATTTTAGCGATAATAGACAAGCTGTGCTTTCTCTATCAACTCCACAGAGCCCTCTGTGATATTACTGACCGTTATTTCGCGTATTATGGCTCACGGTCCATTACTCATTGCTCCGTTTAGAAGCGACTACAGTAGGCCTACAGTACTACAATAGCCTACTCGCAGAAAAGAACGAGTGGTCTCCAGAACTGCCAACAATTGTCTTCGGCAAAACAAAGGTTCAGTATGACGTTTTTTGACGTCATTTGCAAGTGTGCCTCATCGTCAACTAAACCACTGCCGGTTAAATGAAATGATTGAATAGCACATGTACATGTATAGTATATTTCCTCTGAAGTGTCAACAATGCGAAATTGTGCTGCTGATTATGAAAAAGATGGGGTCAATGCCTATAAGCTATAGCTTCCTTTTGACTCCACTTGTGCAGTGGCTCTGCTGTTCAGTTGTATGAAAAAGTGCTTATTTTGTATTTGCTTCCTGCTGCTGTTCTTACTTTAAGTTCTCTGCCCTTCGGCAGGTTCAACTTCCAATGACGCCACTCTTCTATGTGCTGTGCTTTTTCCTTTAATTCGCTGTATCCGTCGGCCATCCATCCCAGCATCATCTGCCTCGGTCTTCCCCTGCCTCTTTTCCCTACCATTCTCCCTTCTACGATTTCTCCCTTCTATGATTTCATAGTTGGCATACTGCTGCTGTTACAATAAAGATATCAATCAAATCAGTTTTCGAAGTCACTTTTCGCGAGCTCCTGCAGACACGACGCAGAACCACGTGATGGATTTAAATCTAGAGCTGATAGTAGACAGCCTGTTCTAAGTTTCAGAATTAAACAGCGTCAAAGAAATGAGGCGACTTCATGCAACGAGGATCGCAAGGCACAAACGCCAACGCAAACAATTCCCTCGCAGATGGCAGGCTGATTGTGGCTTGAAAAGCGGATGGCTCAGATTCGTCTTATTATGGAGTTATAGTTATACATATCAGTTATTGTGTGATTTGAATTACTAATTACATAATCTTTGTTCAAATGTTTCTATACAAAATTTAACAGTTTTAGAATAAGACAGTGTTAAGGATATTCAAGGTTAAAGACGTTTTTATTATGTTGTGGATTCAATTAAAGGATTCCCCTCGACAGTTGACAGATGGCTTGGATGTTCAGAGTCTCTGGACCGAATTGCGTCGACAGGGTGGAGAGACGACAGTGACAACGCTCGCAGCACACGATAACGCTGCCGCTATGTAGTCCTTTATTGGTAGAAGATGACGCACGTCCGGCTAACTCGTCGAGGTGCTAAGAGTAGTTAGAAGAGGCATTTGTGGAAGCACTTCAAACTACTGACGTCAGTAGATTGAAGTGCAACCAGTTACTAACGGTCGAGGTCACTGCAATGACCCGTGTCGGTCGTCATCCACTGAGACGATAACAACCGGCTACAGACAGCGTAGCCCGATCCCAGACTGGACTACACACAAGAAGGAAAAGGTGCCATACAGTCACGAAGGCCAAGACAACTTGCGAACAAAGTACCTTCTAAACGCATAAAATCCTTGGCATAAACGATGAATAAGTCCGGTAGTGAACTCCAACATATATATATATATATATAATATATATATATATATATATATATATATATATATATATATATATATATATATATATATATATATATATGTATGTGTGTGTGTGTGTGTGTATGTGTGTGTGTGTGTGTGTGTGTGTGTGTGTGTGTTCTCTCCTTGTGTTCTCTGTCTCTATTTCTGTCCCTGCTTCTGTCTCTGTATTGAATTTCTGCTTTTGTATCAAATTTCAGCCCATTATCACACTGACCGTCTCTGACTTAGGTCGCCGCAGTGTTAGACATCTCTCATGCAGGAAGTAGTTACCGTTTATGCTTATCATGCTTCGGAAAGTAATCGCATAATGGGCACATGACGTAGCTGTAAATCATGGCGGCCGGCCAGCATTTACCCAGATTTACAAGAGAGTGGGTCCATTGACACCATGATAAGTAAAAGTCGCAGCAATCTTACAGTGTAATGATTGCGAATAGATTTATTTGAGAAATCCACTAGGGTTCCGACATGTGACGTAGGTTACACTTATTTGTGACGAGTGCAGCACTTGGAAGACCTACGTCAAAGACCTATCAGTCGTGGTTTATATCAGAGATTTGAATCTCAGACTAGAATGGCCCTTATACGAGGAACTTAAAAGGCGTAGGAACACGTCAAATGCGCAGTGGTGGTGGAAGGTCCTTACCCGATAAGCCCATTGAAAATGACCAGGGTTGAGGCAGGCCGCTATAGAATGACGCGTGGATTTGCATTTTTTATTTCTGGAGTTCATAATTATCATCTATTATAATAGTCCGTAACCTTCGGTACCAGTAACACGGCAAGATAAGTTTACTTCAAGAGAGCTGTGGAATACTTCCTGAGTGGAAAGCCGATAAAAAACGAATGTCAAGTGAAGCAAACAACGATGTTCATAGAATTTACAGGTTTAAACTTATACTAAGGTCGCCTGAGATATCCGTCATGTTTCACTGCAATTCCGAGGAAGTTTATTCTGATATTCGGTACACCAGAGTGTATTGTTTCGGGAGATAAACTTGTCGTCGCTTGTGTTCAACAAGTGGGCTCATACGTTTGTCCTTCCAATAAAACGTGACCAACATCCACTAATCATTCACACACGCTACTTGGTGAGCGAGCGAAAAGTCTTCGAAAAGGAGATCGTGTGAAGTTCAGTCCATATGTCTTTCTACTTTACTTGACGATAGACGTACTTCACTCGAACACAGACAACATGATCTGCTGGAGTTTCCTTGCTCTGGTTGCTCTTGCGAGCGCCATAACTTACGCGAAAGGTATGAATTCATCGCCAAGAATGCTTAGCGTTTCCCCATCCATATTCACGACAACTTAAGCCATAAAACTGTCAGGCTTATTAATTACAGCTGTACGTCAAAATCACGACTTCTATTGTGTATGTTGCATCGTCTTGGAATCTGTAAATGAGTACAGATACAGATATTATCGCTCTGAGAATATCTTTGAATCATGTTACTAATCGAAATCGTGATCGTAAATTCCCAATTTCTAAACCGCTGCTATAAACCTAAGCGAAGGGCACCAGCGTTTATAAGTAAGCCTGAGACAGATAATGGTGGGTAGGCAGCGGTCTTACTTTATCTTATGATATATTATAATACATCATGCCATTCTAGACAGAATATATAGACTAAGATTTAGCATTCACTCTCATGATAGTAGGCTACAACCTATTGCGATCAAGGCCAAAAACTATAGCTTTAAAATTGTCTTTGTGAAATTTTAAAATAAAATTGAATACAATACCTTCGTTGAGTCTCAATAAAACAATAATTATTCGGTGATTATGTTTTAACAACAGAACACAGGAGAGTTTGCTACGTGTCAAACTGGGCCCAATACCGAACACCGCCCGCCAATTTCTTCCCACGCCAAACGGATCCTTCTCTGTGCACTCACATCATGTTTGCCTACGCTGTTATTAACTCAAGCAACTCTATTAAGCCTTACGAGTGGAACGACGATATTCCCGGAGGACTGTACGTAAACATTCTTTTCTTCTTTGTAGTTGACATAGATGCTATAAGTTTTTCAAAATTATGTTGCACGTTATTGCATTCGAACAATTCTTACAAAGGCTACACACTGATTAGTTTCCATATGGGTGTCTTCGATACTGCTCGAGGTAAAGGAATGGATGGATGGATGGATGGATGGATGGATGGATGGATGGATGGATGGATGGATGGATGGATGGATGGATGGATGGATGGATGGATGGATGGATGGATGGATGGATGGATGGATGGATGGATGGATGGATGGATGGATGGATGGATGGATGGATGGATGGATGGATGGATGGATGGATGGATGGATGGATGGATGGATGGATGGATGGATGGATNTATATATATATAATATATATAAAAAAAACACAAAATCGGCCGTTATATTTTTATTTTCTATTTACTTCAGTTTCAGCGAATTTTGTCGCAACTATCGTGGCCTATTACAGACAGTGTTACGAGGGGTTTTCACTTTGCTTGATTACAAACACCTACGACCCAAGTTATGGGAGCAAATACAAACTCGATCAGTCATCAGCCGACGTCTGGTGCAAGAAGAATTCATCGTTGTTGGCCAACATAACAAATGAAAACGTTCAATACGCAATAGCAACGTTTATTAACGATTTCTCTGCCAAACTAGATTCGGATATTATTACAAATGGCTATCGATTCACAGAAAATACTTGGAAGTGGATTAATGAACGACCATCAAGTTGGTTTTTTATAGTTAATTTATCTCCATCAAATATACGCTGTCGTTGCTGGCCATTCATTCATTCATTCATTTATTCAGTCAGTCATATATATGTTCCTGCAATGCTATGCACAGACGAATAAACACATACCAATGCGTGCATACATACATACAACTTCACTGGCTACCTCTCTCTATATTACATCAATTCAAAGTTCTCATTCTCGTGCTCAAATCTCAACTGGGTCTTGCTCCAAAATATCTGTCACCAAATTCCCCGTCCCCTTTCTGTCACGTCACTGCGTCCTCTCAGTTCCTCTGACCGGCTTGACCTTTTCGTTCCCTGTGTTGGGACCACAATGGCTCAATCCAGATCCTTTGCCTGCATAGGTCCCTCCCTGTGGAATGGACTTCCTCCTTCCTACGCTTTACAATGATCTCTGGTAGCATCTCTACCTCTTTCTCTCACTTTAAAACCTTCTTTTTCTCTCGAAGTACCTCGCACTGGGGAGCGCTTCTGAACGGCTTATGCTATGAGAAGCGCTTTATAAATGGTCAAATACAATACAATACAATAAATACATAACACAAGAATATTTTATGTTGTTGAAGCTATTTATCCGAGCGCCATCTACAACACCTATCGCTACGCCTACTTAGTGATCTCGACAGACAGAACTTTTAATCTATACGATAGCCCTGTGACTTTCAAAAGAAAATTCATCTGCTCCTACAGCCTCACACACAGTACGTATTTAAGCTTGTTTCTTGCTCAAAATGCGCTATGAAAGTGTGCTTTTGCACTGTATTGTAATCCATTTGTGTCACATCTCAGACTAGGGACATAATAAGAAAAGCTAAAACGCTAGAAAGAAGATTGTCCGGTCTATGTTTGGTCCATAAGTCATCGAACACCTTGGTCTAATTTCCAATTTCACCAGTTTACGTTTTCTATAATCTGCTATGACATTACGATATGGAAGTCATTGGATTAGATATTGATTAGAAGTTTCTTTAGCTATGCGAAATATAAAGATAGTCTGCAGAAGTCGTTTGTTTTCAAACAGTCCACTTATTATGCCCCCGAAATTGCGAGAATTGTGAAGCAAATTTCGTAAAAGACGATGAAACTGCAGATTGACAGAATTTGACAGAACGGCAAACAATACGGCCGCGGAGATGCGCCGTTCGGTTCTTCATAGGTTCATAACTTACAAAAATTACAAATAAAATAATAAGTCATGATACAAGTGGACAATGAGGCTTATTGATCTTGACAATATAAGCGGACGATAATTATTGTTCTTATACGGCGAAAGATACATGTATTAACATTTTCAGATACCAACTGTTCAGATGGGTATAAACAGTTCAGGACGAGCTGCTACAAAATCTACTACAGAGTAGCCACTTGGTTCGAAGCTAGAAGCATTTGCGTCAACGAAGAAAGAAATGACCTCGCCACTTTCGAAAGTGACATTCCTTATATTAGTTCAAAATGGCGTGAGGAATATTGGATTGGATTGCGAAAAGAATTGTGGGCCTGGACAATTGATCGCAGTAAGCAGACATCAAAATGCTGGCCTTTTTTCTCTTTCTCTGTGCTGTCTGTCTGTCTTTCTGTCTCTGTCTCTCTGTCTGTCTCTCTGTCTGTCTCACTCTCTGTCGCTCTCGCTTTTCTCGCTCTCGCGCGCTTTCGCTCTCTCTAGCGCTCTCGTTCGCTCGCTCTTCTCTCTCAGGGAAACATTTCTAGTCGCACTTGTTTAGATGATTTCTTAGATAGGCCTCTCTGCTATAGATTGCTATGCAAACAGCGCTTATAGGATGTGCTTGGAAGGTGGTCCAAAATCTCATTATTCATTATTTCTTCTGCTTCTCCTCCTCCTCCTTCTCATGCTCCTCCTTCTCATTCTTCTCCTCTTCCTTCTCCTGATCTCCTCCTCTTCCTCCTTCTCTTCTCTTCGCAGTGATCTTTGCAGTCTTCGCATTATTCTATGAATTTGTTTATTTTCGCAATCTTCTTAGTATTCTTCTTCACCATTTTCCATTCTTCTTCTTCTCATCCTTCTCCCTTTTCTTCACGCTGTTCATCTTCCCATTGTTAAGTAAGTATATTCTTTATTAAACCAACTGCCCATTAGTCTTAATAACAATCAACTGTCAATATAAGTACAACATTCTAACTATAAAAGTCTTGCCCTGTAGATCATCTGCAAGAGGTATAGGCAACGGTCATGCGAAAGAGGTCGCAGGTATATTCCAGGGGCTTTTTTAGTGGAAGTAACCTATGCAGTAAGTGGCCCGAGTTCATCAGGACTTCAGAGAAAAGACGGATGTCGACTTCAAGACAAGGTCGCTCAAATGTTGGGCAGTCGTCAAGAAGGTACCTGAGGTAGATTAGCTTGCTTATTACTGACTGCATGGCGTCGGTTCCTGTCCCGTTCTCCCGCAAACCACCACCATTCCGGGGCACGTAGAGCAGGGCAGAAATTGATTGTCTTTCCATACAGCATATTCTGGTTATTATATAACATATTATGTGGCTCAGAGCTGAGAACCTCTGTAAACGTAGCCATAGGACATTCAGGCTCGAGACCCTATAGTCTTCTAAATAATTCTGATAATTTTATTTTATATCGGTCAGAGCATGTTTAGAGCGTTTGCATTGTAACGCTGAGAATACAATTTTGAGCCCCACTCAGTGGATCACTGTGTAAGGACCTTCAGCAAGTCCTTGACACACAATTGCTCAGCGCCATCGATGTTCTGCCGTATGTTCGGGTGTTCACTTCTGAGCACTTGAATAACGGCGATATCTAATGCAGTTCTATTGTAATTAAAATCAGTTGAAATGCAATAACGCTCATTAAGACAATTAACGCAATAATTCTGTAATTAAATTGGTAATCGACATTAGGCCTACGGTTAGGTTTACTACGGCATCGGTTGATGGCGTGTGCATAAGACACCAGTCTAAGTAAGTAAGTAAGTATATCCTTTATTGATCCAATTGCTAACCGCATTTTGGTGTACATTATGAAGTATTTAATCACGAATAAATCATCCTAATAATAAAAGTTTTGCGTGCCAGACTGTCTGCAACAGGTAAAATTCTGTCATGTTTACGTGGACGTAGAGCATATACTACCGTTTTAATTGGGGGCAGTAGGTCATGTAGATGTAGAACATGGCCTGGATCTGCACGAACAGCACCGTAAAGAGGCGGGTGTCAACACTCTGGCATAGTTGTTCGAAACTTGGGTTGTTTTCGGGCAGGTATCGTAGCCGGACCAGTCGCCGCAGCAGCGCCTGTAGGCGTGTTCGCCCGTCCTGCCCAACAAACCCCCACCATGCCGGAGAGGCATACAACATCCTGTATAAGAGTAGTCGCACGGACAACGTCGTGGAGTGATCCCCCGATAACCCGTGGGCAGCAAGAACACGGAGAGCATAAAGTGACTGCCTAGCCCTTTTACAAATGTTGTCTACGTGTTTATCAAAGTCAAATTTTCCTGTGAGGGTGACTCCTAAAATATTCATACTTTCTACCCTTTTGAATCCCGACTTGGCATCTGTCAGATGCATGTTGTCAAGCTTCGATCTGGGTCGTCGGTGCACAATCATCTCCTGAAGCTTATGTTGATTCAACTTCAGATTGCATTCGATGGCCCATGCCGAGATAATTTATGGTCAACCTCAGACGTAATCTATTTTCAGCAGGCACCAGGAGGTAGCTGTCGTCAGCATACTTTAACAGTCTATTGCGAGGGTGGAGTGTCTTTAGTTTTGATATGGCTGTTGCGAAGTTACCTGGTCCCAAACCTGATCCCTGAACTATGCTGGCGTTGATTTCAATGGCATCGGATATTGTTCCAAGGAATTTTGTGCAGTGTTGGCGGTTACTGAGAAGGGCTATGATCCAATTGTATATGTTGTCAGGGATGGGTAGTGCAGCGAGCTGCTCTGCCAGATATGCATGCCTCACAGTATCAAACTATGTAAGTTTCTAATTAACCCTCGGGCTACCAAGCTTTTTTGTGACACGGACTAACAAGGGGGTGGCCACTGACCCCTGGATTTCGGGTTCGGTTTCACATATCATTTCTTGTAATACACCAATGGATTCAGGATTCAATTCTGTACAGAATGGTATATTTAGTTGTACATTATGTAAATGCACCTCGAAATTACATCCATTTTAAACAAAGAAACCGATAATTAGCGATATTTTATATTATTGCGTACATTTTGTACTTTTTGGATAAACAAATATACGATTATGTGTGTTTTGAAACTGATCTGTGTATCCAAGATACACAAATACATACCTACACATGTTTATATACGTATAAATATGCATCCATACATATATACATATTACATGTACATGTATGCATGCATACATGTACAATGCTGCATTCAGCCATTTTCACACAGAATACGCGTATTATTATTTATTTTGATCACTTCCGGTTTTCAAAAGACAAACATGTAAGTATGCAAATGAAGCCCTACATTCCCTCTAAAGAATGGTATATTTGTTTCTCTTCTGCGAAGAAAACTGAATACGCTACAGACAAACAACTTAGGGGGAGTCCTTCCATTCAGCCATTTTTCACGTATATTACGGGTATTATTATTTATTTTGATCACTTCCGGTTTTCAAAAGACAAAAATTTAAGTATGCAAATGAAGCCCTACATTCCCTCTAAAGAATGGTACATATGTTTCTCTTATAGGAAGAATAGTCAATAAGCTACAGTCGAAAAACTAGGGGGTGGTATCCCCTTCCCCTGGTTCCTCGGGTATATCGGGTATAACTTTTGAATGGCGTGGGCTACCACCATGATGTTTACCTCAAAATGTGCGCCAATGAATCTGCTACAGCTACCTAAATTGCAAAAATTATATTCCATATGAAAAACTTTTATGCATAAAAACGTAGGGCGGGTGTGGCAACCACCACCCCCTCCACCTTGGTAACCCGAGGGTTAATACTGATGATGATGATGAAGAAGACGACGACGAAGATGAAAGAGCATCACTTTCTTCAACAGCTTTCCCCTTTATGGCATCGCTCAGATAGCTGTACAATGTGCACATAGCAGGGAAACTAAAATTCTCCTCCAACGCTTATCTATGACCATCATGACGTGTTTCAGTGCAATCGCTTTTCACAGTTCAACATCAGCGAAGACCAGACATCCCGGAAAATGTTATCCTTCATTTTTGCCGGTCTACAGGATCGCAGGTGCCGTGGGTGAAACATAATAATAAAACTAATTCGGTAATTATTGTGGATATTAGTTACACTTATTAAGGCAGTATGTTGCTGTTCTAGGTTATACAGATATGAAATATTCCAACTGGGACGATGAAAATCCAGGCGGCTCTACAGGAGGCAACTGCCTATGTCTGAAGGCAAGGACTGGCAAGTGGACGAACTGCGATTGCTATCAGAAGTATCGCTTTGTCTGCATTCAAGGTTATTCAACAATTAAAGATGCATGCATCTGATCGCAATAGCATACAAAATCGCAGTACAGCTAAATGTACACTGAACTCCACAACTCTTGAACTGAACAGTCCAGCGTACATTTTCAACATTTTCATCCTCTCAATTGCCAATCTGTGCTGATCATCGCGTAATTATAGTTATACAAGGCGTATGCAACCATATTTTTTCTGTATCGCTGCCTGCGTGTAAGTCAGTCAATCAGTCAATCAATCGATCAAGATATCAGTCACTAACTAAATCAGTCAGTCACTAAGTCAGTTATGCAGTCAGTCAATCAGTCAATCAATCAGTATGTTCCAAAGGTAGGTTAACATCTTCATTAAGCTTACGTAGAACTGTTTCGAACAATTATAATGTTTAGGCTACGCCTCAACAACGACAACGAAGACCACTTTCTCTTCAACACTGACGACCACTCAATCCACGCTAGCTGTTGGTGATTCAACTGCTCCGTTCCATTCAACTTCTACTCAGACAATGGGCGACAATGTTTGGGGCAAGACGTCAAAAAAGTCATACGATATGGAAGAACCTAAAAATTTAGGTAAAAGACTAAGTAAAATCTATAGCTAATTCTGTTTAGGTCTATCGTATTGATTTTATGGCGCCTAATGAAATCTCTCATTGAGAGGCGAACTAAACGTCTTCCTTGTTTTGTCTTTATTCGGGTTTGTTTGATGTTGGTCTGATTACGTCATGGTCTTGGTGCTCCATCGGTTGAAGCTTTGTGCATATACATTGGTGCAAGAGCAATTACAAATTAATCAACAACTTCCAAGATCGTCTTGTTTAGTTACTGTTTAAGCTTTCTTTAGCTTTAGCTTTAGCTTTCATGTTCTACATGACCTACTGCCCACAATTAAAACTGTAGTATAATTATGCTCTACGTCCACGTAAACATGACAGAATTCTACCTGTTGCAGACAGTCTGGCACGCAACACTTTTATTATTAGGATGATTTATTCGTGATTAAATACTTCATAATGTACACCAAAGTGCGGTTAGCAATTGGATCAATAATATACTTACTTACTTACTTACTTACTTACTTACTTACTTACTTACTTACTTACTTACTTACTTCCCAAGCTGTTCTCAGTTTCACCAACTGTTGACGGCTTCTTTCCTCATAGCCTGGATCATGAACGCCTCTGAATAAGGATCTTTAAAGGCGGTATATAAATTTTGATTGATTGATTGAGAAAAATGATTAGGGTCACCCTCCTCCTTTCCCCAGGCTTTTAACTGGCACTACTAGAGTACGAGCATTGGCGGATTTCCAAAATCGTTTCGTACGTTTGGAATAGTCTTTAGTGCTTTCGCAGTCCAGATGACCGAATTTGACGACGCAGATAACACACGCATACAAGATAAATCTAAGACACAGACATATTATACTCTACATTGAAGTGTTTTGGTCGCGTTGGTCTCTAATCAATCAATCAATCAATCAATCAATCAATCAACATATTTATTGATCCGGTTCAACAAATAAGACAGGTGTTGAAAACATATACATCAACATAATACTAATGATCAGAAGTAACACTCAATAATACAAGTAATATACAGAATCCAGAGCAAAAGGCACACCTAGAAGGGAGAAAACTCCCGCTGTTTAGGGGCCTTAGTTGGGAATGTAGGTGGCTAGTTTCCCCAAGATAATTTGCTGATAAAATAGGTTATTTAATGAAGCAAAAAAATATACAAGCAAAAAGAAGAAAAAAAATAAAACACCAAAGACTATAAACCGGACCAAGTTACGTTATTTTGTATATAGGCACGAGTAAGTTTTTTAAATTGAGGGAAACCTGTAGCGTTCCTAATAGAAGTTGGTAGGTTATTCCATATGAGAGGTCCTTGATAGGCAATAGAGAATTTACGTACATTAGTTCTAGCATAAGGGCATAAAAAGGAACGATGACTTCTAGTTTGGATCGTCTGTGTAGTAGGAGTGAAGAAAGAAACAAATGCCAATGGAAGAAGATTCTTCTCGTATCGATACATTAATTCGCATATTTGGACATGTTTAATTTGATTTATATTTAGTAGATTCAGGTTATAAAAAAGTGGTTTAGTATGGGTATTATAAGAGGAGTTAGTAATTAAACGAATTGCTTTTTTTGTAGGATTTGTAGGGTAACTAGGTGGGATGGATAAGTCGCAGTCCAGATGAGATTACAATAAGTTAAATAAGGATAGATAAGAGTATAATATAAATTCCTAAGTATTTGCAGAGGAAGTAGATAAGAAATTCTTTTAATTATCCCAATGTTTTTCATAATTTTTTTCGATATAGCATTAATATGAGAAGTCCATTTTAGATGTTGATCAATAAAAACACCTAGAAATTTTGATGTTTCAACTTTAGGGATATTAATGCTATTGATACTTAATTCTGTTTCAATTGTTGGGATGATTTTTTGAGAGGATCTAAAAACTATAAAATTAGTTTTAGAAATATTTAAGGAGAGTTTATTAGCCTTAAACCAGTCAGCTGCCAGAATCAGTTCTCGATTTGCTAGTTTTATAAGTTGTTCATAAGAGGAGTGTGATAGGAAAGCATTGGAATCATCAGCAAATAGAATAAATCTTAGTATGGAGGATGAGTTGGGGAGATCATTAATAAATAAGAGGAAGAGAAGAGGACCCAATATGGATCCCTGCGGAACACCAAATAAGATCTGTTGAAGATTAGAAAGAATACCATTACAAAGAACACGCTGAGTACGATCAGATAGGTAGCTTATAAACCAGTTAAGCGCTTCTCCTCTAATACCATAATGTTGTAGTTTAGTTATAAGAATATTATGATCTACAGAGTCAAAGGCTTTGGCCAGATCCAAGAATATACCTATTGCAAATTCATTGTTATCCATGGATTTTGAGATTCTATCATGTATATCTAGTAATGACATTGCCGTCGAGTGACCCAGTTGGAACCCATGTTGAAGAGGGTATAAGAACTTCTTATCATTAATGTATAAAAAGAGCCTATCGTACATTATTCTTTCAAAAAATTTAGAAAAAAATGGTAGAACTGAGATAGGTCTAAAATTTGATATTTCACTTTTGCTACCTTGTTTGAAGGTGGGAACTACTTTGGCTGATTTAACTTCTACAGGAACTTCCCCATTTTTCAGTGAGCAATTGATAATATCAGATAATGGACTAGCAAGTATATCCATCAACGGGGAGAAAATGTGCGGTGCCAAATCATCCAGTCCTGCACTATGAGAAGCTTTAAGGGTTTTGTTAATAGTAAGAAGTTCACTGGGGGTAGTGGGAAGTACTACCAATGAATTCAGGGAAGGAGGAGATAGGTAAGATTGGAACGATCTCTCAGCAGGTGGAATTTTCATCGATAGTGCCTGAGCTAGTCCTGTGAAGTAAGAATTAAATTTATTGGCTATATTAGTTGGGTCAGTAATGACTTGGTTATCTATCCTTAATTCTTTAATACTTTCGTCTATGTTCTTCGTCTTAATCATATCTTTGATAATAGTCCAGGTTTTTTTAATATCATTATTATATTTTGTAAATTCACCCGCAAAATATGCTTTTTCTATGTCTTTTCTAATCTTCTTATACTTATTTCGATAGTCAGTAAACCTTTTCTTATTATCTAAGGTAGGGTTCTTTATATAAGCAATATAAAGTTTTTCCTTTTTCTTAACAGAATTCAGTAAGCCTTTAGTCATCCAAGGATTTTGGGGAGTATTTTTTTTGGAGGTCTTTTTGATATGGAGTGGGCAAGCTAAATCATAATTATATTTTATTAAACTAATAAACGAATCATAGGCCAAATTTGTGTCATTTGTCAGGCACAACTGTTTAATGGGAGTCCAGTCGGTTTGGCTAAGCATATCCTTGAATGTTGCTAGGGTTTCAGTAGTTATTGTTCTAGTTAATTTGGTTTTATTAAAGGAACGATAAATAACAGGTGAATTTATTAACCGAGTAATGATTGGCAAGTGGTCAGAGATATCAGTCATAATTATAAAAGAGTCTATGATCCTGTCAATAGCGTTAGTAAAAATATTGTCAATTAAAGTCCTGGAGATTGAAGTGATTCTAGTCGGTTTTAAGATCAAAGGTAAAAGATGTAGGGCTATCATAGAATTGAGAAAGTCATTGGTTAAGTGGTGACTGTCTGCTGACAAAAGATCAATATTAAAATCTCCCAACATCACTAACTTCTTTTTTTTGTTATTTTTACTAGTGAGAAATTCTGTGAGTATTTCGAATTCTTGAAGAAACACATCTAAACTCTGTCCTGGAGGTCTATATATTACACATATTATTATATCAGGACTTTTAAGTTGTGGGATATTAAGAAGTGTTAACTCAAAAGAAGTAAATAGGCGAGGTGGGTTAATTTTCAAATAGTCCATCCCTTCTTTAATCCAATGACTGTGGATGCGACACAGTCTCCAAGTAGCAACCCTGGGCAAATCGTTCTTGTACATTTGTTTCGTGAGTCAGATTCAGACTTGTTGACCTTTGTTTAGTTAATAAGTGCATTTAATAAATAAATAAAATAGTTTATGACACGGTGTGTCAAACTTCATCTTGGCATTGAAAATGTAATTAGAAACTTTTATAGTGCCCATGTCTAATGCACCAAAATCAGTCAGGTCACTAACCAAGAGAGTCAGTCCATTGTTACAGAGAGACAGCCTATGGTAAATTAGACAAATGAAAAAAGCGGGTCTGAAGTCGCGACCGAGATGACAAACTAGAGTTCGAGCAGAACGAACAGGTGCTGAAGGAAGTTCCAAGATCTAAGTCCTGCAGCCGAAACACCTCGTCCGTCAAGATATTGATCAAGAGTTCCAGTTTTTTTAACACGCATGTGCCTTTCACTTTTGCGGCCTTTAATCTTACAAGTAGTCGTAAGTTCATATAATACGCATGAATAGGTTCCACGGTAGTTGTTTAGGATGTTCTTTTTTCTAATATACTCGCGATTCCTTTTGTCTTGATTACGACTTATCCGGAATATCCTTCTCTGTCAAAACCACGTCCCTAATGACAGTGGACAAAAAATAGCTGTCACTAGTTTTCATAAGGCCGAATTAGATTAGCCAAAATTTTAATAAATACTTTGCATGTGCTTGATTGACTCAAGGAATGCTTATCGGTCTTGGAGTTGGAAGTGCGCTTCTGCTGATTCTCATCGTCGTCATCGCTGTGGTCGTTTTCATTAAAACCCGACGCAGGTTCGCAATTTCTTATTTAACAGATTTCATTATACCTCAGTTAGTCCTAGGGCGCAACTGGAACTGAAATCTTGAATCAAATTTAGCGGAGTTTTGGAAATGTGTCATAGAGTAACAAATAGTTGGCTCTCATATAATTATATGTGAGGTTTATAACGCCAGCAAATTCTAAGGATATCGTCAAAACAGTTCTTCTAGGATGCCTCTACTGTCGATATGAACACAAAAACGTGTACGATATTAACACTAAGTTTCATGTAGCCTCGGTGTATCATGCATAAAGCATTGATCGATGGCGCACCAAAAATAAAGCCGTAGTCAGGCCTATGTATGTATGTCTATGGGGCCTGTGTACGTACATGCATAATTGTATGTACATGTAGATACAAATAAATATATATCTATATAATCTATGTATTTCTATATATAATATTAAAACAGCCGTTCTGGTGATGTTGGACCAAGGCACGGGGATTCCTCGCCTCCGGCAATGCACAAAGATGATGCTCCTAACACGGTCTACGCCGTGGTTATTCCAGACGACAACAAACCAGTTCGATCTCCTTCGGAAAAGACTTCCAATCAAACAGTCTACGCGGATCTAGATCTGGAACCAAAAAGAAAGATTACTCAGAGGGCCAGCGAACCAGTTCGACATCCTTCGAAAAAGACTCCGAATGAAGTCTTCTACGAGGATCTGGATCTCGCACCGAAAGGAAATACTCTCGGAAGAGCTGTACCGGAATCAGAATACGCCAACAGCTCACTGGTGGACTCTGTGTACGCGAACAGTGCACAGACGAAAGTATAGGCATGACTAAAAGAGTACACGGATAACTAATAAGTAGGCCTACACGAATACACTGAAAACTATCACAAATAAGTACAGTTATAATTATAATTAGTGAACACGCTGATATCTAATAATTATTTCTACATAATAATTACCAAGTACACTGATAACTGATAAGTATGGTAATAATTAAAAAGTACGCTGATTACTAACAAGTACCGTGATAATGAACAAGTTCATTGATAACTAATAAGCACAATGGTAATTAACAACTTCAGTATTAATAACTAAAAGAGTAATGATAACTAACAAATAATAAGGGTAAGTCACTTATCCTTATTATTTTGTTAGTTATCATTACACTTTTAGTAATCAATACTGTAGGGGATTTAGCTATGTCTAGCATAAATAATCACAAAGTCATATACAGATAAAACTCATAGCTCTCTCTTCCTTAATATATTAAATAATATTAATGCTAACAAAGTACAAGCTCGAGAGGTCAGCGGTTCAAAACCAAGCTAAGTCTGATTTTTGTTTCGAAATTTCTGTTCTTCCAAAACCCTTAGGAAAACTCCATAATGTAACTCCACTGTTGGTGGGTAGATCTGATGGCTAGTGTAAGAAAGAGGAATAGCTTGTCTGTTATCCCGATGGCTACCTCTCGAGGTAGGTTTGTGGAACTGGCTTCTTCTTGCAATTCGTATTTTTGTTCTTATTTTCTATGTCTGATTCTTCTTCTGTATCGCCTCTCCTCCTCCTCTTCCTCCTCTTCTTCCTCATTTCCCTTCCCTTTCTCTTTCCCCACCCTTACTCATTTCTTCGCACGATTTTCTCCTTCCTTTTCTTATCCTTCTTCTCCTTTCTTCCTGAACAAGAGAGAGGAAGAGATAAAGAGCCTGAGAGCCATCACAAGATCTGTTTCTTCTCATGTTTTCACTTCACTGCCATGATAGTCCATGCTTTCATTTGTTGTCGCATCGGCTACTGCAATTCATTATTTGCAGGCCTTCCCAAGGTAGGCCTACGCTTATCTTCCCGTCACCTGGTTTTCAACTCGGCAGGCAGATATATTGGTCGTCTTTCTCGTTTCTTCCACATTTCGACTTACTCTGGCTTCCTGCTGCCTTTCGCATAAAATACAACATACTGCTTCTGGTTTCAATTACTCAATAGAGACTATAGCTTCCAAGTATCTTTACGACCTAATGCGCAAACCTCTGCTCACCCCTCCCGTCCTCTCCGGTCCGTAGATCGTCTGGATCTTTTAGTTCCCCGGCCATGGTCCAACACCGGGCCTTTGCTGTCGTGGGCCCGACTTTATGAAACGACCTTCACCCTCAATCCGTAGTAAGATTTTGGTAGGAACCCATGCATCCTCATACCTTTGCTGTTTGAAGCCATTCTTATTTCCTCAGGGCCGTCACGCTGAGAGCGCCTGTGAATGTCTCGTACTGAAACAGGCGCCTTATAAATTCTCAGATGTGATACGATAGGAGAAAGCGAGAGAAAGCAAGAGTAGGATAGAGTGAGAAAGGAGGTGATAGAGTATGACACAGACAAAGTAGATCCTTTGGAAGGTTATTACGCGCATTAATCGGTGAAGTATAGCAGGATGCGACTGGCGCTGCATAGTTCAGATTTTAGATTACTGATAACTGACGCCAGACGTCTGGCGTTTAATAGACTAAACGGCTGAGTCACATTTCAAATAATCTGTAATGTTTTCATCCCACACCAAAGCAGCCTCCATCTGACCTCGTTGGAAAATAGACTGTTCCCGGACCTAGGCATGTATGTGCGTGTATCTACTTCCGCATCACGAATCTATGTATGCATGTGTATATGTATGTGTGGATGTGTGCTTGTATGTATGTATGTGTATATATATATAGACCTATATGTATGTACGTATGTATGTATGTATGTATGTATGTATGTATGTATGTATGTATGTATGTATGTATGTATGTATATATGTATGTATATATGTATGTATGTATGTATGTATGTAGGCTTATGTATATGTATATTACGTATAAATAACAGAAGTCTTAAATGGCTCTGAGACATGTAATCTTTGTATGTTTTACGATGTGTGTATGCGTGTATATATCTAACAACTTAATGTAGTGCATTTCCCCGTGTCTCTCTAAGTGTTTTTTTAAGATCGTGAGTGACAAGAATCCGCTGTAAACTGTGCCCAAATCAGGTTCAACTCATTTACTTTGACTATAGATGACGTTGGACAAAATAGAAGCGGGATGCTAGGCGTGGCTTTCTGACACTGAATGTGATTCAGTAGAGAACTATCTTTTTATCGGTTCAACCATTTCCTCGTTAGCGATTAATCTGCGACGCTGTAGGTCTTCGATCAAACATGGGCTTATCTTCAGTTTTCATACATGAGCTCTAGCTAAACATTTAGCTCTACTTGAACACTAGGTATTATATACATCAACAAGTGACAGGATGAGATATCTAGAAGTAGTGAATCATGGAGAAACTGCTTTCATATGCACATTAGTTAATTCGAATAGCGTTTCTGCCGAACATTAGCCGTATGCATGGATAATAGGCGTTTAGAACTTAGAAATACATACTAGCTACTGTTATTATATTTGTTCGTTAATAAGTTATAGGCTGTGTAAGTCCTGTATGTAATTATCGATGCCGACTTCATCCCATCGTAAACATTCCAGGAAGTACTTTACGAGCATATGACTAGTTAAATGTATCTGTAAATAGCAAGGCTTGAGAATCGATCAGACCGGCTGAACATTCGAACTATTTAGATTGTCTAACATGAAGACTTTTCACATTAACTTGTTTTTATGTGGTAAGTGGCTTTCTTACTTGTTTTAGTAATGTCTCTAAAGGATTCGCTCCGTCTCATTGAAAATTCAAGCATGTGCAGGTCGTAATGGTAGGCTATATGCAAAAACGCAGTGACTGATTCATAAAGCGCCCTATTTCTATCAACTGATCTAATCAATTTGTATAGTCAAAACGGGCTGTGCGTTCTGTAGAGGAACGGTGGAACCCACCCTCTGTCTTCTAAATAATATGGTTTATGATTTATCTACACATTAATTTGGCCCTGCTCATATTATTTTGCTTCCTTGTTGCTGTTGTCAACCATAGTCGCATCAAGCCTAAATGGAAGTTTCATGCAGATGGTGCTTTTTCCTGTTTGCTTGTAAGATAAATAATATGTCTGACAGGCAAGAATGTTTCTGCATGCATGATAGACTCATTTACAAACATTAATTATTGCTAACGGCTCATTTGTGAAGACTTAGTATGGTAGGTATAGGCCGAATATGAAATTCGTGGGTATTATGTTTAACGACTCATATATATTGAAACCTCAACCTCTCGGCTGGCAATCCAACAGGCTAACCACTGGACTGTCGCGCAAACCACAAGGGCTTACAATTGTTCCGAGGTTTCTGCTGCACCTGCGCCCCCAACTTCACTGACCGTACACTGTTAGGAAGACGAGACGGCGAGAGAGAGGACTAGGCATCCACCCTCATTATTCCGAGGCTACGAAAATGAAGTCGCTATAACACTTCATACCTCTGCCTCTCTGAATTAGTTTAGCAGACTACTCTTCTTATTTAAGAATTTAAAGTACATGATTGTATATGCTCACATAATTATTCTAACTGTATTGCTTTTTTAGCGAATTTTGTCGCAACCGTCTTTGCCTATAATTACAAAAAGTGTTACGACGAGTTTTCAGTTTGCTTGGTTGCAAACACCTACTACCCACAATATTGGAGCAGATTCAGACTTCCTCAGTCACCAGCCGAAGAATGGTGCAAAGAGAAATCATCATCGCTGGCCATCATAACAAATGAAACGGTTCAATCTGCCATTGAAGCGTTTATGAACGATTCCTCTGCCAGAATAGATTCGGATGTTATAACATATGGCTATCGATTCAACCATAGTACTTGGAGTTGGATCGACAACACAAGAGCAGGTGGATGTTTCAAAAGTTAACTGATCTGCATGAAATATATATACATGTACGCTGTTGCTTCTGGCTAATCGGTCAATGAGTCAGCCAGCCACCCAGCCAGCCAATTCATTAAGCCAGTCAGTCAGTCACACACAGTACTATGTATCTTTTCACATACTTATTATAGCGCCTTTTAGGTACTCCACGAAAGCTCTTTCGCTCGATCCGCTTGGTACCGGTTGGCTACAGAAGTATGCGACCACTACCTCCAGGAAAGCACTTGCAGTTATTGAAAGTACCCGTCAGGGGGATAGTCCGTGATTGTCTAGAGCTTTGACCTCGGAATTCGCAGCAGAAATACTGCAACATGCCACGCTGGGCTGTTCGGCTCCTTATTTCGTTATCCGAACAATCGTCATCAGCAAAGCAGTTCATTGACCCAGTGGAATTCCCCAACCACTTACCAGGCAGGCGTGGGGTACACTACCAGGCAAATTCGAAGTTCGCATCTAATACGCCCTTTAGGGTTGTCGTTTGATGGATACGATATCTGTGTTTTCTTCCATAGCTCCAGTTCCCCGGAATCACAGACTAAGCAGTAGTTATATACTTCGTCCATAGTCCTCCCTGTGCAGGTCCGCACATCGGAGAACGCAACTTCTCCATTCGACGCTGAAAGGCACTGGAGCTAGACGAGCTCGTTACACATCTGCACACAAGCATGCAAATATAAGAACAGTAGAGGCTTGAAATATCTATGAAAATCGCAGAGTTGTGGTGCTAAAGAAACTAACCCTAGAAAGTATAAAGGCCTTTCCGACATATATAGGCCTACTGTCGGCTCATAGAAGGTCATTTTATATTCCAGGTCACACCCAGGTGATGTAGTAGTGTAAGCGTATGTAGTATGTGAAGTTTCATATGATGCGAATGTAACATATTTTAGAGTTAAAAGTATGTGTACATTTATACATAACCATAACCATTATCATAAATTTTATTGCTTCTTGTTGCATAAAGTAACATGAAAGTGAATATTAAGACATTCATTTATTTGCATGAAACAATAAAATAGAGACCCTTAAGGGACCAGACTTCCGTTGACATGGTTACCCATGTACATAAGAAATAAAAGCAACTGGTTATATAATATACCATTGAAATAATTACCAAGAATATATAATCTTAACTAGTTAACTAAAATCGAAATTGAAAAACATTGAGCTTCAGCATCAAGCACAATATATGCACACAATATATACATAGCATAAATTGCAAAGCAAAATGTTTTTCATTTTATGCTATATAAAAATATATTCCATATATTACACTATGTTATTATCATAACATAACATAACATAGGTTTTTATTAACATAACATAGGTTTTTATTGCTCCCAAAAAAGTACAGTAACACATCATCATATTTCAATTAATACTAGGTTGGGATACAAAAGGAGGACCTAAAGGGACCAGAGTCCCGCTAAGCAGGGCCACCTATGTACCAGAGCTGTTAGGTGGAGGTTGATAACATAATGTTCAGGATTGGGAGTGAATTAAGTAACAACTTAAATGATAACATAATTAGCATTGTCTTATGCTGAAAAGTTCTTTAATAAACAAACTAAAGATTAAAAGCAGTTATATATTTAAAGTTAGTAGGTGGGCACGCAGAAGTTTTTTAAATAGGAGGAGATGAGACGCACTAAGGATGTCGGCAGGAAGATTGTTCCAAACAGTAGGACCAGTTATCTTAATAGAGAATTTGCGAGTGTTGGTGTGAGCAAAAATCGGTCTATAATTGGAGGCTGTTCTAGTACTGTAAGAATGAGTGGCGCAACCGGTTTTAAAATAGTCAGTAAAGGTGTTAGGTAATAAACCATGTTTATAACGAAACATAAATTCACCAGTTTGCAATATTCTAATCTAATCTAACGTTAAAATGCCGTGGAGGAAAAAAAGTTGAGCAGTATGACACCTGTAATCAAATTTAGTAATTAGGGCCTATTCGAACGGCTCTTTTCTGTAAGATAATCAACCGTGTAAGTCGTGAGGTGTAGTTTGAGGCCCAGACTATATTACAATATGCTAAGTACGGGTGGATTAATGAGTAATATAGGTTAGTTAAAATGTGGGTGGGTAATTTATATGAAATGCGGGATAAAATACCTGTGTTTTTGGCCAATTTAATCGATATTTGAGAAATATGTTCTTTCCAGGTCATGTTTTGATCGATTACATCACCAAGAAAATTGACTTTGGTAATTTGAGGAATGAGTACACCGTCAATTAGTAGTGCGGGTGTTTGCGTAGGGGGAATTTTCCTGTGAGAATTAAATAGAATATAGGATGTTTTACTTAAGTTTAGAGAAAGTCTGTTTGCTTTGAACCAGTCACCCACAAGGGGTAGTTCAAGGTTCATAATTTGGAATAGGTTTTCATTAAACTTGTGTGAGATAAAAACGTTTGAATCATCAGCAAACAACTCAAAGTGTAATAAAGAAGAAACATGGGGTAGATCATTTATATAAAGTAAAAATAATAGTGGCCCCAGAATGGAACCCTGAGGAACACCAAATTCAATAAGGCGAAATTTCGATACTTTATTATTGCATTGGACCTGTTGTTCTCTATTTTCCAGATAACTTTTAAACCAAAGGAGTGGTAACCCTCGAATTCCATAATTATCTAATTTTTTCAAAAGGATTTTATGATCTACGGAATCGAACGCTTTTGAAAGGTCGAGAAACATTCCAATAGAATACTCGTTATTTTAAATGGCTTGCGATATTTTATCTTGGATATTCAAGACAGACATGGCAGTTGAATGTCCAGCCTGAAATCCGTGTTGGTTTAAATATAGGATTTTCATTTTAGTAACGTAGTCATACAGTCTATTATACATAGCTCTTTCAATCAGTTTAGAAAAATAAGGTAAAACAGATATGGGCCTATTATTGCCTAGTTCGGATTTGTCACCCTGTTTGTAAATTGGTGTGACTCTGGCTATTTTCAAGGCAGGCGGGACAATTCCAGTGGCAAAAGAGGAGTTTATGATTTCCGATAGAGGAGTGGCGAGAAGATTTAATATTGCACTAGTACTGTAGTGTATGGGTTAATATCATCAGGGCCAGAGCTATGAGTAAGTTTGAGAGACTGATTAATGGAAATAAGCTCCTCAGGGATTGTATACAAGTTAGGGCAAAGGAATCAGGAAGAGACGGCATCATATAAGATTGGAAGCTTTTTGAGAGTCCGGAATTTTGTCGGATAGGGTTTGAGCAATGCTCGAGAAGTAAGAGTTGAATCTTTCAGCCATAGTTTCTGCGTCATTTATTTTAACACCGTTAATACATAGTTCATCAATTTTTGTGTTGTTATTGGACGTGTTAAGAATGGACCTAATAATTTTCCAGGTATGTTTTAAGTCGCTATTATATTTTTGAAATTCTGAGGCATAGTAATTTTTTCGGTTTTAATTCTAAGCGATTTGAATTTATTTCTGTAATTAATATACTTCGCTTTATTAGCGGCAGTAGGGTGTTTAATCATTTTAAGGTAGAGTTTAGATTTAGTTCTACATGATTTTAATAGGCCGCTGGTCATCCATGGCTGTTTAGGGGAGTGACGCTTATGTCTAGTGCGTAATTATACAATGCATACAAACACACCAAAATATACTATATAATATCCAATATCGTACTATACCGACCATATAACCAAGACTCTCTTAAGACTTTTCTTTTTCTGAGGGGCCCTTCGCACTGGAAGCGCCTCTTGATTAGGATGTACTAAGTTGTACTTGTGAGATGCGCTTTATAAATCCGTAAATAGAATATAATAGAATATAACGCATGCATACAAACATACACAATTACTGTATGTGTCTATAATACATGCATACATGCGTAGATACAAACATACATATATGGCCTACATAATTATTTGCATGCATACATATCTAGGCTTACATACATACATATACCTGCATGTAGGTGCATGCATAAATAAATATATGAATACGTATACATAGATACATTAAAATACATAAACGTGTTGTAGGGCTACTTAAAATTGTGCATGCATACATACCTAGACTTTTGAATTACTTGAATTCAATATGTTTACGTTGAAGATATTTCGGTCATCAGCTATAACTATGGCTACGGCTTCTTGATACAAACAGTTACAGGCGGATTTCATTTTTCACTTGACCGCCAGGCGACTTCCAAAAGAAATTTCATCTGCTCCTATCTCATCCACAGTAAGTCTTCAGAGTTCCTCCGCTCAAAATGCCCTGCTAAATTTCGCTTTTGCATTGCAGCTAGACTAAAGATGGAGGAAAACAAAAGCTATGTTAAAATTGAACATTCTTCAAGGTTGACAGATGACAATGTGTTCAGAGTGCCTGGACAGCTCTGCATCGGGGACGGCAGGCGGTAACACAATGCAATTTCACGTACCGTAACTAAATTCAATGGATCTGTCTCGGATGCCACTAACATCAACGCATTGTTCGGGTTCTGGTCTGTGCCCCTTGATCTTCATCACGGTCATATCAAAACTCAAAACAATCTATTTCCGAAACCGCATGGTCAAATACGCTGACAACACTTACCTAACGAGGAAAACGCTTTGACAAGGATGCTTTATCTTGTTTAAATATCATATAAACCAAAGTGCGGCATAAGCAGTTGGTCGTAATAAAGAATATACTTACTTACATTATGATCCTCCGTCCTAGGCACACGTCGCAGTTTATCGATGAAGCAGCGTTCGGACATCTCTCGAGTCAATTATGTTTGGCGAGAGCATGTCTTCGAATGTTCGTAGAATGATTCTGCGTTTGATAAAACTCTTCTAGTTTCCTTCGCCGACTCCACCATTTTTCGGTTGCAGACGGCACGTATATCTGTATGTCTAAGACTCAGTCAATAGTCCAGATGAGAACCTGTCTCTTCATGAATTAAGAGTTAGATGCACAAGATGAATTATCCTCCAAGACACATGATAACCACGTCGAAATTGAGAAAAGTTCAGAAATGCAGATTAGGTCGCATCCGAACATACACGAATTTTAGAGCAAATTTCGCAAAAGACTACGAAACTCTGCCAAATGACAGAATCAGGTAAGACTTCCGCAATTCAGTTTATCGCTGCTACGTAAGTTAACAGACCATAACAAATAATCCGCATATAATTAATGGTGACAGAAGTGATAGAACAAGACCCTGATCTTAGGACGTAGCAATCTGTTATTGTGCTTTATTTGTGAACGATGAATTTAACAAAACTTTCAGGTTCCAGATGTCCGGACGGCCATCAGCAGTTGGGAATGAGATGCTACAAAATCCACAGCAAAGCAGTCACTTGGTTCGACGCTAGAAGCATTTGCCTCAGGGAAGGAAGTGACCTCGCAACTTTCGAAGATGGCATTCCTTCGCTTAGGCATATTTCAGAATTGCAACACCGTGAAGAATATTGGATCGGACTTCTGAGAGAAAGATGGACCTGGAGAAACAACGGAAGTAGGCAGACGATAAACTATCACACTCTGCAGATGCAATTAGCCTGTGAGCTAATTCTCAACAATTAAATATATGGAATTACGAGAACGCTTTTTTGAGAGCACCCTGTACACTGTGTACACTGTACAGTCTCAATGCTATAGTTAGAATTTAATGGCCTACATCTGTGAGACTGTACACAGTATGTATGTATGTATGAGCACTTGTTATCGCGCCTCTTCAAGATTTCTACTCAGAGGCGCTCCCGACTACAGCGCGAACGCTGAATCGGAGTTTCACGCCGAAGCGCATGAGCAATTGCGAGTGAAGGACTTGCCCAGGGTCCCTACGCGGCGACTTTGAGGTGGATTCGAACCCGCAACCCTCCGGCTGCAAAGCATCGAACATACCCCTACACCACCGCGCTCCACAGTGTACATGGTGTTCTCAATAAAACTTTTTCGTATTTTCATATATTTAATTGTTCGGGAAACTAGTTTAAGGATAAAGAAATAAATCATTAGGTATGTAAAGGACATTTAATAACTGAGATAATAATAAGCTTTTCTTTAATAAGCGCCTGACAAACGCACTGCGCTGTATATTTACATGTTATGCAATTTAATAATAATAATAATAATATCTTTTCTTTATTGAAGCCTTTGACAAACGCATTGCGCTGTACATTTACATGTTATGCAATTTAAATCTTAACTACTAACTGAACAGACAGCCTGCAATACAACGGCGCTAATAGCAGCCTACGAAGCATATCCGCCCTACGGGACTCGAACTCGGTACCTCTCGCTCTCTACGCCATATGTTATCCAATGCGCTATCGGGGGGGCGATAGCGCAATGTTCTCTGCGGTATTGGCCACCAATATTCTCTTGACAGGGTATACAGTAGCTGATTAAAGTAACGGACACAATGAGTTTGCAGTTGCTTTTGTTATCGACATTAAAATTACGGTTTAGTTTTAGTGCGCCATGTTTTGATGCCTCATGCAGTTACTGTAGACACTGGCTGTTTAGACGTATGGTAGCCATAACAGTAACTGTAATATCGACGCTAAGATTAAGAGAGAATGACGCTAGATATGCAACTAGAGTAAAACATTTTTGACGGATACATTTGCTGTATCAGAGGAGGCAGCCGTAGAAGAAGCCTGTACAGGCATCTCATAAATTAGTGGGGTGCGGTGGTGTAGGAGTATGTTCGGTGCCTTGCAGCCGAAGGGTTGCGGGTTCGAATCTACCTCAAACCGCCGCGTAGGGACCCTGGGCAAGTCCTTCACTTGCAATTGCTCATGCGCTTCGGCGTGAAACTCCGATTCAGTGTCCGCGCTGTAGTCGGGAGCGCCTGTGAGTAGAAATCTTGAAGGGGCGCTATAACCATACCAAACCATAATTTTTTTGTTTCCAACAGAAGCAAAGCATAAAATCATCATAATTACAGTATGATAGAAGGAAAACAATGGGGACTATAACAAGTCTTCATATATACAATTATACATTCATACATACATACATACATACAAATGAATTTTGGCTCGCAGCGCAGGCAGTCACCTTTGGCGCTAATAAGTTTTAGCCTGTTTCTATTGGTATAAGCCGCTAGTATTAATATCCGACAGACGTAGCTGTTACCGGATGGATTTCAACGCAGGGTGAATCTGCCTTACGGGTTGCTGGACCCAAGGTAATGGGACGAGACCTCTCCCAACTGTCCTTTCCAAATTTGTTTTACAGCCCAAAATGTACCGCGTGGCCATGCCCACGCGGGAAGAGTGCATATAAGCCAGGGACCCTAGTATTGGCATTGCTGCATTCGAGCTGGGACCATATCCTAGTTATCCTACTCGGGACACTGCCTCGGCTGGTGTACAGGATTTTTACTGGATTTCTGCATGGTCAGGGCTTAGTTTCGTATTTATTTTATTGCTGCATTTCATTAATCGGCAGATGAATTTTATAACAGGAGGGGGCGATAGAGCATCGTTCTCTGCGGTATTGGCCACCAATATTCTGTTGAAAGGGTATACAGTAGCTGATTAAAGTAACGGACACAATGAGTTTGCAGTTGCTTTGGCTATCGACATTAAAATTACGGTTTAGTTTTAGTGCGCCATGTTTTGAAGCCTTATGCAGTAAACACTGGCTGTTTAGACGTATGGTAGCCATAACAGTAACTGTAATATCGACGCTAAGATTAAGAGAGAATGACGTTGTTATTGTTTAAGGTTTGGTAGATTTAAAATATTCCAACTGGGATGACGAACAGCCAAGTGATAGAGGAGGCGATTGCTTATGTCTGAAAGCAAGAACTGGCAAGTGGACAACCTGTGACTGCTCACAAAAGAATCGCTTTATATGCCTTCAAGGTAATTCATCAACTGAAAATACATGCATATAAGCGCTAATAGTTTACAAAATTAAAGTGTAGTTCGATGCACTTTTGTAATTGTAATTGTAATTACGACCATTTATATAGCATCGTTGGTAGCAAGCTACTTCTAGGACGCTTAACACACAGAACCTACAAGTTTTGAACTGTTGAGCCATGCATGTCGTGAATGTGCTCAATATTTTCGTCCTCTCAATTGCCAACATCTGCAAAAGCTAGCGTAATTATAATTAGGCCTGCGTATACAAGCCGTGTGTGAGCCTATAACTTCCTTTCGCCCTCTCTGTGTAACTAGGTCAGCAAGTTAGTCAGTTATTGAGTCAGTAAACCAGTCAGACAATAAATCAGTCAGTCATTTAGTCAGTCATTGAGACTAACTGACTGATGAATAGATCCAAATACTTCGCTTAAGTGAGAAGCAGGTGTCATGCCAAATACCAGTCATAATATTAAGCACGTAAGTATGTATCTATGCGACACTTTCATAATGCACTTTGCTCGATAATGGCTGACACTGATCAAATCGTATGCGAAACCTCTGATTATATGTTTTGCATGCAACTGAAAAATGGCGATTTACAACTTCTTTACATTCGCGTCGCTATTCAGTTCATCATTGAACAACACAGTCCATTCAACTTATTTCACTCTCTGATAAAATCTAATGAATTCTGCAGCCAAGGGCCGGTGTCACGAAATAGAGTATCCCCATACATGAGTATCCCCCTTAGAGAAATTAAGTTTTCGGTTTAGTTTGCATTTTTGCGAGTTCTAAGTGTATTCAGTCGCACTGTTTGGATTTATTGTACACATAAACTATTTTAAGTTGCGTATCTTTAGTTTGTACGTCGACCTGAAATTAATTTACTTCGTTTATGGTAATTTTGACTGGATTTTCGTCTTGCCAATCGTGATGCGTATGACGATGGGGGATAGAATGATTTATGCCCCAGGATACTCTAAACCGGTTTATTATATCCGGGGATATGCTTTAGGGGGGATAGAATATCTCGGGACATCGGCCTTAACAAATATTTTCCACCTCCCAAACTCTCTCGTCATTAACTAAAACCGCCTTAGTAACTCTATTTCTGGTCTTAAGCCAACCGGGCTTTATTCCTCACTTGGCATATCTGGACATCTCTAACACGATGCAGCGGGACCCCCAGCCGCAACCCTGACCGACTCGTCGTCCAACCTGAGCTTGCAGATGCTGATGTGGAAGGCCAAAGGCCAGTCCCCGACATGCGTGCCTGATTTGTTGAATGGCTTGCAGGCCAATAACAACCCCGTCGATCAGAGGTATGTTCCATTCTGACTGTCACCCATAGACAGTCAGTTCCATGCTGACTGTCTATGGGTGAAACCACCTTTTGGACACTGCTCTAGCCTTGAGCCATATGGCCATCAGCGTCACGCGTCGCAGGTCGGCTAAGGCCGAGTCTCCCAGCATGGTGGACTGGTCCCAGCATGGTGGACTGGAGCAGATAGGTGCTCGCGGCTGAACCCAGAATGGTGGGAAGTGTCAGCGAGGTCACCGATCCCCAATCCGCTCTTCATTATTATCATTATCATTATCATTATCATTATTATTATTATTATTATTATTATTATTATTATTATTATTATTATTATTATTATTATTATTATTATTATTATTATTATTATTATTATTATTATTATTATTATTATTAATAATAATATTATTATTATTATTATTATTATTATTATTATTATTATTATTATTATTATTATCATTTTCATTATTATTATTATTATTATTATTATTATTATTATTATTATTATTATTATTATTATTATTATTATTATTATTATTATTATTATTATTAATAATAATATTATTATTATTATTATTATTATTATTATCATTATCATTTCATTATCATTATTATTATTATTATTATTATTATTATTATTATTATTATTATTATTATTATTATTATTATTATTATTATTATTATTATTATTATTATTATTATTATTATTATTATTATTATTATTATTATTATTATTATTAATATTATTATTATTATTATTATTATTATTATTATTATTATTATTATTATTATTATTATTATTATTATTATTATTATTATTATTATTATTATTATTATTATCATTGTCATTGTTAAAACACGGTAAGGCTTAGTGTTGTTGAGGTGGCCGCTCCTCAGCGCCGGGCAACCTCGACATGGTGCCCTGGAAGGCAACCGCGTTGAAGCGCTGTACCGTAACCGACAGGCGCTGGAGGATGAAACCTGTCTCTCGGGTGTCTCCAGATATTTTCGTCAGGCGGCCACCCATCTCGGAGATGAAGGCGAGACCCTCTCTGTTGATAGGGCCAAGGGTCTCTAGGGCTACAGGGACGAAGGTGTACCTCCTCTGTAGGTCTGCGTATTTAGTGTGTTTCCTTGTGGAAGCCAACTCCGCCGCCCTTCCAGCCTCGGTCGCCGTCTCAGGGATGTATGAGGCGGCTACGGTATCCACCACCGTCGCGTCCCATATCAAGGTTCGCCCGTTGCCCCACGGTATCAGGGTCTGGCCATCAGGCCTCCTCCCGTCAGATCTGGTGAGGCCAGACGGCTCCTTAACCGCAGGGGTCCCGGCTCTGTTGAGGCTGCGGTAGATGATGTCGTTGACGGCGCAGTGTCTAGCCTGACGTCCAAACCCCAAATGGCAGGAGAGGCCATGCGAGCCTCTGGACGACACCGGAGCACCGCATGCGCACGTGTGCGGCTCGCAAATGGCCAGACCCAGGCGCAAACCGGCCGCAACTCTCACGGCCTCGTCGCTCATCCTCAGATCATATGCGGTCAACGGGAGGGCATGTAGCCAGTCGGAAGCATGAGGGAACTGCACCGCTCTTAGTCTGGCCTGGTCGTAAGGGTCCTGCAGTGCGCCACTAACCGACGATAAGACCTCCTGCAGCAACGGCCCATCCCATTGTGATTGTTTGTGACTGGGGACGGCCGTTGGGTCGGAAATCCTGGCGAGTTGCATCCATTGCGAACACGCTGAAGTGTAGGCCGTGTCTGCGTTCTCGAGTGTTGTTCCCAAGATGATTATTATTATTATTATTATTATTATTATTATTATTATTATCATTATCATTATTATTATTATTATTATTATTATTATTATTATTATTATTATTATTATTATTATTAATAATAATAATATTATTATTATTATTATTATTATTATTATTATTATTATTATTATTATTATTATTATTATTATTATTATTATTATTATTATTATTATATTAATCAGACAACTTCCCCAGTGTATAATGCACATGGCATCAACCCAGGGACAAAGAGGCCCATTACACCAACCACCGAGAATGCTTCCATTTCAAGTGGAAATCGACGATGACGAAGAAACCAAGTTATGTCTGCCCAATGCTATGAGCCTGCGAATTTGCACGAAAACACGCGTGTTTACTGTCTTTCTTCACTTGATCAGTTGACATGAATGGCGTGGTTTATTTCTTCATATTCCCACTAGGCCCATGTGGCTCCGTTACGAAGTGGGGAAATTGAAAAAAATGAGAGGAAAGGTAGGAGACAAAGGTTAGAAAAAGAAGGAATTGTGTGGGAAAATCAGTGCAGAAAAGGAACACTGGGGAGGCCAAGGCCCGTCCCATCCACAGCTTCCTCATAGCAATGCACAATGCATCAATCGATGGCGCTTCAACTTAAATGGCAGTCGGAAATCGTAATCCAGAAGCAAGGCTATGGTGGGTGTAAGAAAAATGAATTAGACGAGTCTTAAGTTTAAACATGATAATCATTTAAGCACTGATAAAAGCTGGAAAGATTTCAGCAACGGTGCTCTACAGTGTAATTATGCTTTGTTCGGTACGATTTCATTCCGATTTATGTGGATTGTGTCTGACAAATGAAACCTTTAGATTATGTCTCGGTTTCGCCATCAACTGCCAAAACATCAACGACAAAAATTATCCCAGCACCGAGAAGAACAACGCCAAATAAAACCACAACAATGACCACAGAAACGCCAAAAATGACCACGACAACGACAAAGATGACCACAACGCCAGAAATGACCACAACAGTGACAAAAACTACCATAACAACAGCAAAACTAAAGACCACTCAATCCACGACAACTACCATTCCTGCAGTTGGTGATTCATCTTCTCAGTTTCATTCAACTAACACTCATACACTGGACGACAATTCCGGAAGCAAGGTGTCAGACAACCCGTCGGATACTCTTGATTTCTGGCAAAGTTCAGGTATGACATTGTGATAATTAATTCTGTCATCGTCATTTAGGACAAACAATAAATTTACAGCACAAAATAATATTAGAATCCACCATGCAGAAGCGAATAAAACTGATCTAAATGAAGCACCAGATGATTTAAATTGACGACGTCAAATGACTCACGCATACATTATGGAACTAAGTCACAAACTAGTGTGTTCGGCAGTGCAGATCGCGCTGGTATGTAATTTAACGATTGTGGATTCGAGCTTGCTGAGCGACATCCGAGTAATGACCCTCTGTAAATCGGTCGTGCATATTTTCTTCGTGCGTCAGTTTCAGATTTGTTGACCAAAGAGTTCCTATAGTGCATTAAATAAATAAATCAAATAGTGAGTGGCACGGTTTGACGAACTGCGTATGAATATTGTGAAAATAATTAGCAACTTTTACGGCGCCAGTATATCGTGCACAAGGCGTCAACCGAATGCGCACCAAAATCAAGCTGCAGGCAGGTCAGTGCCGAGAAACAGGGAGGCAGTCCATGGTGGATAAGCCAACTGAAAAGGTTAGTCACAAGTTGAGACCGAAATGGCATAAGAGATCGAAGATAAGGAACAGGATGCAGGAAGAGAGCTCCAACATTTGGTCCAGCAACTGAAATTCTCGTTCGTCAAAAACAGTTCTCGTTTTTCTCCCAGGATGCCTGGGCCTTTAATTTATGCGGCCAGTTAGTTTACAAGTTATTGTAATGCCATGTATCACGTAACAACAGATTGCCCGGTTGTTATCTCGGTTGTTGTATCGGTTCTTCTGCTATTGCTATTCTTATTTATTTTTATTATGCATTTATTTTATTTATTACGCCGCTATGTAATGACCAAGTATTATCAATCGACGGTGCTCAGCAATTGTGAGTGAAGGATTTTCTCAAGGTCTCTACACAGTAACCATCTCAACAGAGAAGGGTCGAACCCTGCTCTTTGCGCTACAAGGAGGGCGCTCTATCCAATCAGCCGACCTAATTAGTCGCGATTCCTGTTATTAGTGTACGATTAAGTCAGAATACCCTCTTACTGTCAAGACCATTCCCTAGTCACAATTGTTAAGGAAAGTGTAACACAAAACGAACGAGCCTGACTTAGATCAGTTAAAATTTTCATGAGTAATTTGTATGTGCTTGATCGACTCAAGGTATGCTCACCGTTCTTGGCGTCGGAAGTGCGTGTCTGCTAATTCTAATCATCATCATCACTGTGGTCGTTTTCATCAAGAACCGACGCAGGTTCGCCATTTCTAATTTTAAAGATTTTATAAGAATTATTTATCTAATTTAAGAAATTCCTGAACTCTGATAGGTCTCTTACTACACCTATCTTCCCTGTTTAATTCTGACGAAAAATGTCAGAAAAGTGACGATAAAAAGTTCTGTCAATATGCCGTATTATTAATAATTTCTGGAATCCCTTGATTATAATCTAAATTCAGGATACTCAGTTTCGTTTTATAAGGGCGGATGTGGGAGCTAAGTCCACTTACCCTTTCCACTCACATTATGCAGTCAGTGTGTTTATTATAGCTAAGTTAGCTGTAAGAGGAGCAAGTGGAACAGAAATCTTGAATCATATTTATGCCGTGTCGGAGATAGTGTTACAAGTGTTACATAGTGTTACAAATCGTTAGCAATCATTAGGATATAATATATTCATTGTTAGGATCCTGTATATACTTTTTAACATTGTTTATTAGATGACTGTTAAACACCAAACTCCGATTAACAATGGTTAACACAGAATATACTATACTATCTTATATAACGCCAGCAAACTTTAAGGAACTTGTTAAGAAAGTGCTTGTTGGATGACTCTACTGTCGACATGAATATCATGATATGCAACATATTAACACTAAATCTCATATATCATCCACAAAGCCTCAAACTACCGCTCTACACAATAAAACTGTAGTCAGGTCTATCTGTGTATATCAATGTATATAATAATTATTATGTGTTTACATGCATATGACTATATATCTAAATTATTCATGTATTTCTATTTATATTAAAACAGCCGTTCTGGCGATGTTGGGCCAAGGAACGGAAATTACCAGCCTCCTACGATGCACAATGATGATGCTCCTAATACGGTCTACGCTGTGGTTCTTCCAAACGACAACGAACCTGTTCGATCTCCTTCGGAAAAGACTTCCAATCAAACCGTCTATGCGGAACTGGATCTGGAACCGAAAGGAAAGATTGCTCAAAGGACCAGCAAACCAGTTCGATCTCCTTCGGAAAAGGCTTCGAATCAAGCAGTCTACGCGGAAGTGGTAGGCCTACCGAAAGGAAATAGGGGAACTACGCACGAAAGAGCTGTACCGGAATCAGAATACGCCAACAGCTCACTGGTGGACTCTGTGTACGCCAACAGTGCACAGACGAAAGTATAGAGATGACTAATAAGGGCACAAATAATTAATAACTACAATAATAATTAACAAGTACACTGATAACTAATAGGTATGCTAATAATTAACAAGTTCACCGGTAACTACTAAGTATGCTAATAATTAACAAGTACACCGGTAACTACTAAGTATGCTAATAATTAACAAGTACACTGAGAACTAATAAGCACAGTAGTATTTAACAAGTACACTGATAGCTAACAAGAACAATATTAATTAACAAAAACTAATAAGAATGGTAATAATTAACAAATTATATTATATTGATAAATATTACAGTAGTAATTAACAAGCATGATATTGGTGACAAAATAAGCACAAGTACGCTGATAGCTAATGAATAGGGTAGTAATTAAGATGTACACTGAAAAGTAATAAGTACAGTGATAATTAACTTGTACACTGATAACTAAAAGTGTAATGATCATTAAGTAACAAATGTCAGGATAAGTCACATGTATACCGACAAGTAGAAGGATCAGTTATTCAGATAAAAACTCGTATCAAGTTTTGTAAATTTTGCAGCACTGTTTTACATGCACAAAAGATTGATATCGAGCCCCAGCTTTTTAGATGGTATATTTTGTCCCTTTCCCCAGTCTTGCATAACCTTTGGCTTCTACGTTCCTAGGTTCTTGTTTTTATATGGCACACACAACACTATTGTCATTTTGAGTGTTCCATTAAGTTGCCGTATCTCTTTTTTTCACGAAATCCTCGACTTTGCCGCATCCTAAAAATTTGGGACACTTTATAATCTTTTACAAGTTTTACTCGTGCTCGATAAAGATATTATCGGATATGTTTATGTGTTATTGAACATGTAGCCCCTGATGGATACTCTGAAGCATTGGCATCCGCAAGGGGAGCATTTGCTCCCCATGGATTATTAGCATATTTTACAAAAATAAAATCTTCTGATAAGTATGACTATTACAATACGATTTTCAATCGAAAAAACACTGAATTGTTTAGGAAAGTCCTTGACTATTATTCATTCTAAAAGTTGTCACGTGTTCATGAATAGCTATGGGGGATGCTTTCGGCACCCTCGTCATCGCTTTGGCGAACATTTTGAAACTGTGTTCCCTCTGCCAAAATTTATGCGGAAGCCCATGCTCTGAAACGTACACAGTACTGTAGTGATATATATATATTGTCACCAACTCTTCTGTCCTTTCTTTAGTTGTGACCTAACTCAAAAACTTTCCTTATCTCTACGTATATATTGCTCAACGTCTTCTAACTGTTTACGAAGTAAATTGACACAGTTCTTTGAATGTATTTCTTTTAAACCACAGTTAATATTCAAACACAGTTCTTCATTAAACACAACGCGACTGTAACTTCTACATAACACAACTCTCTACTTCATTAAAACAACAACTACTCTATATATCTTCAAATTCACTATCATCAGCAGTTTCTAAGTTCGGCGCGCTAACTACACGTGCAGAGAATCTGTCG